>VXAA01007175.1:57850-120748 GCA_013399115.1 Anseranas semipalmata | reverse complement strand
CAGGGGGCACGTTCCCCGGGCCGGGCCTGGCGGCAGCGCGGGCTCGGTAGGATTTGTTTTACGTAGGAAACGCCCTTGTAGCAGTACTTGTTGGGAACGAAGTCTCGGCACAGCGGTTCTTGCTGTTCTTAAAAGTGAAAGATTGAGATAACTTATTTTCAAGTAAACAAAGTTTGTTGGAAGTGTCTTACTCACTGTATATTCTCTTACTTTTTTTAAAATAAAACCACTGTTTAACCAATGGAATACGCTAGATCACTTGGCTTCCTCAATGTTTTTAACTTTCGTTTTTATTAATACAGGAGCTGAGCCAATGACTCTTGGCTCCCCCATGTCTCCAAAACCGGGAACGAGCGCTCAGTTTCTTCCCGGATTCTTGATGGGCGATTTACCTGCTCCAGTGACGCCACAGCCCCGTGCTTTAAGCGGCCCTTCTGTTGGTGTGATGGAAATGAGGTCTCCTCTGCTTGCAGGTCAGAACTCGTTAAATGCTGAAAAGTCCTGAAAGTAAAAATTTGGTTTGTCTTAAAGCTCAGTAGGACTATTGCAGGCTTTATAATTTGCTTAACACAGGACTCAAGTATATGCAATCATGTTTGCCAAAATTCTTTGAAGTAGATTTAAGATTAATTAAATACTTTAAACATAAAGCTTTGGTACCAGCAATGGTTGCTTTTACAGGGAAGTTAATTGCCTAATATAAACTCAGTTCATACAGCTCTTTACAAATCAATTGTATGTAGAACTATCAACATTTTCTTTGCTTGAATTGGAGAGAGATATGCTGGCAAACTTCCACAAGCAGCATGTGGAAGCTGCTGATTCCTTTGCAATGGGTTCTAAAAAGTCTTTTTTTTTTTTATTGTCAGACTTATAAAACTGGAAGGAGAAAAATTAAGAAATAGGCTTTAGTTAGTATATAGTAGTTTAATTTTACATTACTAATGTCTGCTGTAATTGGGTTGGAGTAGTGACATTTTCTAGTAGTATATGCAGAAGTCCTTTCCTGTGCTTCAAAGATGATGGATGGTATTACATGTCTGTTTCATTCTTGGAAGAATGAATCAATAGTTATAACATTGTTTTTTTTCATATCATGGCTGGTCTTGGCTTTTGTAATAAATCATTGGGCCTAATAATATAAATATAATAATATTATAATAATATAATATAACTATTGTAAAAATAAATTATATAATATAATACATATAAGGTGGTGTTAATGTGCTAGTCTTTTTGAAAGAAATTGAGGGTGAAAGTACTGCAAGATAATATTTTTCTTTAAGTTTCAAGTAGGATTGGTTGTCTGTTGGTTTCCTGCTTCTTGTTTTTGTTTCTTCCCCTTAAATGCGAGCCTCTTAGGAAACTGAAATGTGAAATAATCATATGAATTTTGCTTAATCATTTTTTCAAAGGGATTGTTACAGCCATAGAATATTGGTTGTAGAAAAGGAGGAATGAATAAGATACTAACCAAAAGTAGTGGTTAAGTACATCATTTAAACTTAGGTTGATAACCTTGAGGAGGGAGTGCTTTATTTAATGCATTATTATTCAAGAACTGTTGTTCTTGAATGTGTTACACTCTTGAGAGAGTATTGAAGCGCAGAGGTTAGGATTGAAAAGTACTTCTGAAAAGCTTAATTGCCTATCTTTTTTTTCTAAAGTGAAAACTGCTAGGTCAACATGCTTTTTCTGGGGTAAACCCACACAAAGTGTTCAAACATGTATAAAGATCTTTCAGTCATTGTAGTTCTCTGTTATACTGGAAGTCCCACAGTTAAAAATAAATTCTAGAATAAAAAAAAGGAAGATCAGCTAATTTAACGTCATCTTATCCAAATGCAAACTAGCTCCTGCTTTCAAGAACTTACACTTTTCCTTCCCATGAAATTTCATATTAAATAAAAGAGTTTGGAGAGTGGGATTGTAATGGCATGTGCAATGTTTGTGCACTTAAGGAGCATGCAGTATGCATGCTATGCATGTAGTATGCGCCTTAAGTCTTAAAAACCTTGCTTTTGCATCTCTGCTACAGAGACATTAGTCTTTGAAACAGTGAAACTGTTGCTAATCTGCCTTAAAATAGGAAAATGTAGCTGTGCTCAGAACTGCTCAAAAAGAACAAGTGCGTTTAAGTAGTCAATATATTGAGTTTAATCAGGTGTGTTTGGCATACAGAGATCTGAAAGTTTTAGATAATTCAGTAAGGAGACAGTTTCTGATAAATGTGTGATATTCTTGCACAGAACATTCAAACCTGAACAGTTTGGTCAGCTGGTTTTGTAAACTCCTAGTGAAAGAATTAAGTCTTTCATGACTGAATTTCTGTTGAACTTAGAAGAACAACCAGCACCAGAGTAAAATTACAAGCTTTCTCATGTTTTCCATTTTATCCTTTTAACTGCAGGTGGCTCTCCCCCACAGCCAGTAGTCCCTACGCATAAAGACAAAAGTGGTGCTCCACCAGTTAGAAGCATATATGATGAATTATCTAGTCCTGGGCTTGGATCTACACCTCTAACCTCAAGAAGACCAGTAAGTGGCATATGTACTGGCTTTCTCTTAGCAGAAAATGTCAGATAGCTTCTTTAGTAAATTCTTTAACTCAATTATATGGACTGTTGTAGCAAAGTGACTGGTGAGTCTTCAGATCATGTTGTTACTCCAGTTATTTGGTGTTCCTGTGTACTGTGAGAGCTGCAATCATGGAGCTACCTCTTGTTGTTAAGGCTTTTCAATAGACTGCAGAGAAGGAAAAATAGGAATTGTGCCTCTGTTGTGCTTTGTATGTGACAAATGCAAACTTGTTACAGCTTTTCACCTTTCTGTCAATTTACTAGGCTGCTGATTGCCAGAAAGGCCCAAATATGCATTCTTTTTCTTTTAGTAGGCAACAGAGGCAATGTTACCAAAGTAGAAGGAAATTTATGCTGAGTAAAATACCTGATCAAAATTTGGGCAGGGAGGTGGGGTTAATTTTGAAAGAGCAACAATAAAATTCCTAGAAGGTTATGCTAATAATAAACTCTGCTGCTTAATTCAACTGAGCAGTCAAGCGTTAGCGGGTTATTTTTCAGTGAACATGCATCTGTTGATGCAAGGAGAGGGCCTTTCACTGAATGAGTAGACTTTTTACGGAATTTTGCCTTCTGAAAGGTTTATTCTGAAAGTTTTCTAAGGAGGAGAGAATCAACTACTGTCTTAAATGACTAGATAATTCCAAATAATTAATGAGCAGCTAACAGTTAGAATGCATGTTACTAGGCTGACAGGTGCTATAGTTTGTTTGATCTTTTCTAAGAAATTCCATGATTGGGGATAAAAATAAACTAAAAATGTTTCAGAAATTGAAATCCTTCTGCATTAAAAAGAAAATAACTATTAGCAGTTAAAACTTGACATTTAATTTCCTTCAGTGCAATTGCACTTAGTAGTTTAGAAGGAAAGTAAGTAGTGATGAGTACAAATGGAGTCTATGCTCCCATGATTCCTGAGTCTTTTAGAAGGTGAAAATCAGATGCTGGTAATTTATGATACTGACATCTTTTCCATCAGGTTGCACTTAGTGTGATTTTTTGGCTTATAGCAATAGTGAAATGCCTATTTTCAGAAAGTTAAACTATAAGATTTGAGAATTGATACCAAAAGTTACTTAGCTTCACCGAGTACATGTGATTGGTGTTAGGTAGAGGGTTTGTTAACCAAATTTTCCAGTGCCTGTGACCTAAAGCTTGACCTAAATTAAGCTTTTTTCTTGTATAACAGCAGTGCTTTCTTATTAGATAAAATATTGTAGACAGTCTTTGAATCCTGTTGCTTATGGTGCTTCCCTTCTGTGAAGTAGTTTGCTCTATGTTCCCATACTTTCTAATACTTGAATTTAAGCCGCTTATCAAGAGTTAACTGTATTTTTAAGGCTTACTAATCAGTTGGAAACTCGAGAATGTAATAGTTGAGGTCTACTGGGTGTTGGAATGTAAAAGGTGTCAACTTTAGAAACCTTGTGTTAAGTATAAATGTAAATGTCTGCTTTTACTCTTAAAAGTTACTCCTAACTTAAGGCAGACTTAATATTCCTGCCTGACACTTAGGTTGCCTGAAAAAGTTCTCTTCTGCTCTAAAAAGTGTACCAGTAAGAATGATTTGTTACTTTCTGTATTTTAATGCAGGCCAGCTTTTCTCTAACGCAGAGCCCGCTGGTTGGAAATATGCCATCAACTCCTGGAACAGGTAGAGGTTCTACCAAAATGCATAATATACTTTCTTACTTCTTTCCTTAGTAGACAAAAATAATCAATATCCAAACTACACCAACTCCTTGCTAATTTGCAAAGGACCTGCATCTGTTCTTTTAACTAGCTTTTCAAAAGGTATGTGGATGTGAATAGGAAATGCTTTTCCACTCAGACTGATTGAATTTCAATCAACTTCTTATACAGAATCTCTTGCTGAAGTGAGCACAGAGGTGTCTGTACTTGAGTGAAGCTGCTGAGATTGATGGGTGGCCTTCCATCTTCATAAGGCCTCCTATTTTCTGTATGAAGCCATGGCTTCTTGCTAAGCATAATTCTCGGTGTCTTGTTACTATGTGGTGTCTGTATTAAACTGCTGCTGTTTAGGGGTCAAAGAGGAAGCTGGGAAACTAGTCACAAAACTTAGCAGCATCCTTTCAAATACGAAGTCTGGATTGACTTACTGCTTGTCTGCAAATAAACCTCCACCAAACCTCTTTCATGTACAAGTGAAACACTTGATACTGAATTTATTATTTTAGTACAGGCTTTTAAGCTAACTTGTCTTGCAAAAGTAATTTGTTAAACAGTACCATTTCAATTTAACAGCTTCAAGTATGTTCAGTCCTGCAAGTATTGGGCAGCCTAGAAAGACTACTCTATCTCCTGCTCAACTAGATCCTTTTTATACTCAGGGTGATTCCCTAACTTCAGAAGATCAACTTGATGACACATGGGTAACTGTATTTGGGTAAGTTAATTTCTGAAATATTAGGAAAAATCATGGGCAGAGTCTTGGCAATGTATGGAAACAAGTAATGCTTGGACATTGCTGTTGTCTGGCATTCCTGCATTCTGCAGGAAATATAACTCTGGTTAAAGCCAGCAGATGCACACATCAGATATCTTAAACTGTGTATTATTTTTTTTTCCAAGTTAAAAAGGCACCATTCTACCATTATGTGTGGCAGACTAAAAATGCCTAGAAGATAGCGTTTCTGCTTCTAAAACAGTATTAACATATTGGTCTGTTCTGGATTTCTAAAAGCCCTTCACAGAGTTGCATTTTAGCACCAGAAATCTTAAACTACTCATAGCATTTGGATATTTTTTCCTGTCTTTCAGATTTCCTCAAGCATCCGCTTCGTATATTCTTCTACAGTTTGCTCAGTATGGAAACATATTAAAGCATGTGGTATGTCTTTGAAACTTATTTCTGAAAACATTCTGGCTCGTTATTTCAAAAGGCTAAATTTCGCAATTTTCATTTAATCGCATACAGATGTCCAACACAGGAAATTGGATGCATATACGATATCAGTCTAAGCTTCAAGCCCGAAAAGCCTTAAGCAAAGATGGAAGAATTTTTGGTGAATCTATCATGATTGGTGTCAAACCTTGTATAGATAAAGTAAGTTAACAACTGCTCTCATTTAAATATAAGGCAGTCTGCTTTGGGGATTCTTCTTTACTTCCCCCACTCCCTTTATTTTTTTCTTCTGTTTGAATAACAAAGCATTATGTAGTTGTTGTACTGGTGTCGTCTATTATACCTTACATGAGTTTTTCTTTTTTGACAAAATGGCCTGCTGAGAAGGATCATTATGGGAAATCTGTGATGTCTGGAAGCTATAATGCACGGAGTTGTGTTGCTGTACAAGATAAGAAGTGAAACCCTAACACAGACAGCTGAGGGTCTGCAACAGATGTGGTGGTGGATTGACTGTTATTGCTCCCAATTGTCACTTGAATCTTCTGACTCTTTCTTTTTATGTGACTACTTAACTGATTCTGACTCTTTAGTTTATCTTAGTACATTAGGCTGAAAATCTGTTAGCAGCACAGTCCTAATCCTATTCTTCTGCCTGCACCACAAACACACAAGTCCCTTTCTTGTAAGGGGTGGTTAGGTTAGGGGTGGTTGGGTGGGGTGGTGGTGGAACTAGATGACCTTTAAGGTCCCTTCCAACCTAAACCCTTTTATGAGTTCAGTCTAATTTTATCAGGAGCTATTATTTTCTAGGCATTAACAATGCTCTGACCATTAATTCCTGCAGCACTTTGTATTGAGTATTGTACACTACCTTAAGCAAATTACAGTGATTCTTCTACAGTTCACAGATTTTTCTGGTCTCCTCTAAGGATAAAGGGACACTAAGGAATAATGTAAGCTTGCAAATGTAAACCCTTCTGAGAAGGAGGATCCTAGAAATTGAGGTTGAAATTACTTGATCTTTTATCAGTTTGAAACATTCCTTATATTGATTAAAATTCAGAAAGAACCTCACTTCAGTGCCCCTTTCCTCCATGGGCTTCTGATGGTAGGGCTCAGGGTCTCTATTCTTACCTTATTTACTATTTTGCTGTCCAGTTTGTATCACTGATGGAATTGCCTATAAACTGAAACTCTACACATAATGATCTAAGACATGTAATTGTTAGACATCTGATCTCTTAGTTGCTTTTGAATTCTTATTGTCTTCTGTGGATAGTGTCTACTTTAAAATTTGAAGAAACAAACCCATAATCATAATCTGTATTGTGGAGGCAAGAGGAGTTCTGGAGACTAAGCCATTGAGAGCTTGGCATTAGCCTGTAAAACTTTTTCTTGCAATTGAAAAGTAAATACGGTGGATTTGACATCAGTACAGGCTTCTGATTTAAAAGTAGATGTTAGCATGAGGGGAATACATGGACCTGAGTGAGCACTCAGCAGCCACCTACACTAGATGATAATCCTACCTGGTATTTTTGGAAAGCTTTCTCCTGCCACACGTTTCTGGATTTCTGCTTTCTTTAGGCTGGTTGAATGCTATGTGTGAATGCTCCACTGAGTCTAAATCCAATAAATCAGGTTTCCCTGGTTGTCATTTCACTGGTTGTCATTTTCCACCTTTTCTGGATCATTCTTGGAATGCATAGTTCCCATCAAGTCACTTGCTGTCTCTTCCATTCTATGTGCATTCCCTTCTAGACGTGAGCTTACAAAATGGAGTCTTCAGACTCCTTTTCTAGTGTTTGCCAATGGGAATGAATGAAGCTTCTTGGCAAACTGAACCTGACCAAAAAGCTGCAAGTTCATAAAGGCTTGGAGGCTCTCCTGTAGGGGTAAAATATTTTAGAAGTATCAAGGAGGAGGATGTTATGCTACTTGTGTTCAACTGGGCCTGAAAAGGTTGAGGCTTGACAAAAGTTTTACAATATTTTCTTCTCTATATGGTTTCAAACTTGGCTGATGTTTAGTACATACAGTCATCAGACTACTTTGCAGTGTTATAATGCAACAAATAATTGCAGTGAGGAAAGTGCTTGGTGGTGTTGTGTATGTAAGCACCTTGTGTGCGCTCTACTGACAGGCACTTAAGTGTAGTCATTGCTTTCTGTGGGATGTGAACATATTTATTGAACATTTGCTAGATAAATTCATAAATACTGCTTTATAGTATTTGCTTACATTACATTAATCCTCTTTTTAAGGCTGTGATGGAAAACTTTGAAAGAAGCTCTACATCCTCAGTGTCTTCAGTTTTTACTCCACCTACAAAATCTGTAGGCACACCAGTACAACCTGCAAATACTACAAGAATTTCTACAATGAGACCTCTTGCAACAGCATATAAAGCTTCCACTAGTGACTACCAGGTATTTTAAGGGAAATAGAAGCACGTGTTTCTTTGTGCCGTCTCCTGTTAAGTGTGTGAGGCTTGACACACGTTAACTTTAATGGGACCTTAGCCTTTTTCTTCTTTTGTCATTTCTTATAGTGGCTGGTAAAGATGTGGTTCAGGTACAAACTTAGTCAGTTTGGCCTATAAAATAATTTAAAAAATTAATGACTCCTCACTTTTCCAGAGGTTGGCTCCTTTTGAAACTCTAAAGATCTTTGTCAAATTTTTTTTTTCCAAATTCTTGGAAAAGAAAAAAAAAAGTTACTGTAAAAAGAATTAACTATGTATGAACTGATTATTTTTTCTCTTCCTGTTTTTTCCCCTGCCTTCTAGGTGGTTTCTGACAGACAAACGCCTAGGAAAGATGAAAGTATTGTATCTAAAGCAATGGAATATATGTTTGGCTGGTAATATACAAGAGGAAGTAACACACTGAGTTGGTCAGGGTTCGAAATCTGCTGCTGGCATTGGTGGTTAGTTGTATAACTACTGGTGTCAGTATTTTAGTTTGCATCTCACCTGTTATGCCTTCAATGAATTCAGCAGACATGTAGCTTGCACTTTAAATGATGGCAATGTACACATGGTTTTAAAAACTGAATCAGTGTAAATAAGTGCTTTTTTTCCTGTTTGTGCTCTGAATGCATGATTGTAAAAAAAAAAATATAAGCACTGACTTTTCCTCCGATGACTTTCTGTGAATTACTTCCCAGTAAAGATGATGGGCTACTTGCAGGAAGAACACTATGTACAGCTGGCTCCCAGGGACAGGGACAGTTCCTAGTATATGTGATTTTATTTTTTTTATTTGCATTCATTGTTGTTTTATAATCATATCTGTCATCCTGTTATAAATGTCTTAGCAACCTTTTACCTCTGTTTTATTAATAAAGCTAAGTAAAGTTAAGTTTTCTTAGGTTCTTTTTAGACAAGTGTGAGTTCTATTAGGAAATACTGTTTGCAATACTCTTGATAGTTAAGTATGACGATGTCTAATCTTTATAGAAGTGTTGTCAGCAGACCAGATGCTGCTGACTCTTATTGAAGTACTAACCTGGGTTAAAACTAGTTAGGGTTTACGTATTCTTATTTACTTATAAGAATATATAGGTTAAGTATTTTTATGCAAGTTATCTCCATGGGTATTTCATAGCAGTATGCACTTCAAACACATTGCAGCCTTCTACTCTGCAAGATATTGAGCTCAAATGAATAGAAAAATGCACTGTGTCAGTGACTAGAGCTGCTTTAATTTCAGGACTCCTCTAAGAAATTCCTTCTAAGGTATTGGTTGAATGATAATTTTTGTTTTTCAGTTGAGCACCGTCCCTCCCCCACCCCCCCCAAGTATTTTGTTGGAATTGAGCCACTCAAGTAATCATGTGCATCATGTGAGCTCATAGTCTTTGAGATGGCTTGTTAAAGGCCTCTTCCATCTGGGAAGAGAACAATTTTTTCTCCAATACTTTTTTTTGTGTGATTTTGTGTCTGTTTTAGGGATGGGCATTTTAGTTGGGGTCAGTAGTGTGCTCCTAAAGTCAAGCTTCTATCATACCTAATTATAGTGTTTTGCTTCACACTGCAGTGTGGTCTAAAAGTTCATCAACTGCACTTCCTGGATGAATTTAGTTGAGAAGATTGGTCCAGGAGCATGCCTAATATACTCCAGATGCTAATGGGCATTCAATTTACAGGATTAAGCTAGAGATAGTCCTGAGTAAAATCCCTAAAGTACTGAGGGAGAAGCTGGGTTCTTAGCACTTACTGTGGTTGGGCTGCATGACTTTCTTATGTAAGTTGATTTGATGTACTATGCCTGTGCTCCTTATGACTGGGGGTGGTGGAGGAGGAAGAATGAAGAAGAAAAAATAACTTGGAGCTGAAAGGCCATATTTATCAGATGTGGTGATAGTCTTGTGAAAACTACTTTTCAACAAATTCTCACAGGAAGAACTAATGCAATTGCTCTTTTTCTTCAGTCTTTCTGCAGCTGGCTGGAGTTTAAGGAGAGTAAGAACCTGAGTCAGATTGGTATCAGGTTTTTAAATGAGATAAAATGAATCATGACAATCTGGGACAGAAGAGAGCGAATGGCTGAGTGAAAATAAAGAACTGTGGTCTAATTAGAAAAGCAGCATTTACTTGTAGATGTACCTGGGGATTAAGGCCATCACACCAGGAAGGTAGCTTGTGCCAGGGTAAGCTTCCAAAGCTAGTTGATTAGCCAAATGTGTAGAAACAGGTTTATTTACCCACACAGAACTCCAGCCAGCCACAGCCATCAACAATGCTTCTGAAGCCTTAAACTGTGGAAGTCAGCCCAGAGATCTCAGAGTCTAACAGACCGTTTCTACTCCTGTAGTTCATTTAACAATAGCTGTAGGGCATACTGTAATCCCACTTGTTGGTTGCAGGTTGTCTGTTAGTTGCATGTTTACATGGAATGTTAGTAAATGTATTAGCGCACAGGTTTTTTTGCACAGTCCTTGTGCACTTCAGTCGATCTTTATACCTGAAAGCAGTATGCCTGTGTTCCTTTGTTGCAGTACAGCTAATCAGCCCTCAGTGTTGGCTGGGCTGATGGATTCAGATTATAGCACTATGCTGTACTGTTTCCAGTTCTGATGCTAACTTGTACTTTTCTGTCTCGGGGTGCTTTGTACTTCATTGTATGCTTTAGCAGTAACCTATGTACAGGCAGATTCTGAGATGCATTTTACTGTATTGGCTGGCTGATGCTTTAAGGATTGCCTTTTGCAATACTGGTTGCTACCCTTCCATTTGCTTTTGAGAGAAGATAATAGAGCTGCTCAAACCTAATTATTATCCCAACATTTTTTTAGAATAGATCTGGCTTTTTCTTCATGAAAAACATTGGTCATGCAATTGACCTCAAATAAGAAATTAGTTCAGCTGAACCTGATTTTGCTAGTTTTTGCAAAATATAATTCTGTTGTACTTCAGAGTTGTAATATGATGTAGCTACCTGAAGGGATTAATGAGACTGAACTGAGTTCAAGTAGTTGTTAGTTTGGTTGAGCTATGATACTATTAGGTACCACATTTAAAACTGTTAGTAGTGTTTTTCACTTGCTTAACTTAGTCTCTTGATCCTCACAGCTTTAGGAATGATTTTTTCTTTAGTCATTGCAGCTTCCTGTTAAGTGAAAGCACTGGGGAGTATTGGATGTAGTTTACCGAAGGCAGTAAGTAGGAATAGGAGAAGACAGTTTAGAACAGATAAAATCTGTGTCCTTGTGGACAACAGCATTAGCAGATTCTCTTCATTATGGCTTCTGTTAGTAAAGGCTCCCCTTAATATGTTGACTTAGTGTCATGCACTAGGTAAACCTGAGTGAAAATACTGAGGATGAGAATATTACAGTCCCACACTACAGAAACTACTGCATGGTTTTGTTGCAGTGTGTTCCTGATAGGTCTTTATTAATTACGTAAGTGTACAGGGGCCATGTGTGATGAAGGGGCAGGGGAGACAAATACATGTGTGAAGAATCTCTGAAACACGTAGGAGGTCTTCAAGTAAACCTTTTCAAGGCTGGCTACTGTTGGTAGGTAGTATTGCATTTAAAAATCCAGTTCTTCCTGTTTATGTATCTGCTGCTTGATAATATGGAAGGATTATTTTCTAGCTGTAGCTAGACGTGGTCTACATTAAAACCAAAGTTAAGGACTTCAGCTACTGATGCATAACATTCATGAAACTCTGTTCCCATTTCAGTTGTAGGGGGCTTCTTTTAAGACTGCAGACTACATTTTTCATAGGATTGAGACTATTTTAAAATAAAATTGTCATGAGTACTTTCTGTTGTCTGACCCAATTGCAAGTGAGTTACTCAGGGATCTAGTCCACTTATCTAAATCCATACTGTTTTAAATTCTAGAGGGATTTGTTGTGTTGTTTCTTTGGTAATTTCATTATCATTAACTGTTTTTTTTAATGGTTTTTATAACTAGTAGACGGTGTTTATTTTGTACTCTTTTTCTTGCCAACCCTCCTCAAGCTAGTTTTCTAGTAACTTTGAAATGAGTGATGTTTATTTGGGTAGTATGTTTACAGTAATATAAAATGATGAAATGTTAGAGTACATCATGTCTGTCTTTCTGTTTTAAACTCTAATTTCAAGTTGTAGGCATCTACCTCCACCTTGTGGCAGTTCTTCAGAACTTCAGGAGGAGGTTTAACTGATACTGAGTGGATTATGGTATCTTAATAATACTTTGGCTAGGCAATGCATAAATGGTACCGTGAGAAAATAGTGCTCAAATGTCTCTTTAAGTGATTTCATAGTAAAAGAAGAGACAAAGATGAATTTACATCCATTAGTGGATGCTTCATTAGCGGAGCATCTCCCTTATGAGGAAAGGCTGAGGGAGCTGGGTCTGTTTCTCTTGGAGAAGAGGAGACTGAGGGGTGACCTCATGAGTCTTTATAAATATGTGAAGGGTGAGTATCAGGAGGATGGAGCCAGACTCTTCTCAGTGACATCCAGTGGTAAGACAAGGGGCAATGGGTGCAAGGTGCAACATAAGAGGTTCCACTTAAATATGAGAAGAAACTTCTTCACAGTGAGGGTGATGGAGCACTGGAACAGGCTGCCCAGAGAGGTTGTGGAGGCTCCTTCCCGGGAGACATTCAAAACCCGCCTGGACGCATTCCTGTGTGACCTGATCTAGGTGTTCCTGCTCCGGCAGGGGGATTGGACTAGATGATCTTTCAAGGTCCCTTCCAATCCCTAACATTCTGTGATTGTGTGTTTCTGTGATTAACAAATATCTTAATTTAGGGGTAATTCAGACTTTCAGTTATTGCTTCAACGAAATAGTTAAGCTTTATTTAAAATCTTAACAGTATTTACTCATCTTGTTATTTTGAGATGGATAAACTGAAAAATCGTATTTTTGCAGAAAATACCATAACATCCATTTTGTTTGAACATAATTGGCTTTTTTTTTTTGATGCTAGGTACATGTATAAAAATACAAGGCTTGCATTAGTTTAATTTGACTGTGGATGTCTAGACCACAGATGGGTCTGCAAAAATGTTGTGCTGCTTAAATGTTTAAAAAAGTAAGCTGTTCAATTGTTAAATAAGTGAAAACAAACTGGGTTATGAATAACTTGCAATCAGGAGTGGGTTTACTAAATTTCAGACTGCAGGTGATAAGGCACTGCAATAAACGTTCTAGATCTCTAGTGAGAACATCAGTCCTCGGGCAACTTTGTGGCTTTGTGGTAATGCTACTTTTTTGATTGTTTGGGCAAGGGTAAAAGGTGTTCTTTTGATGTGGTGCATGTCTCAGTATTAAAGTGCAAGCAGTACTGACTGTCAAGCATCTGTTAATGTTTATAAATGAGAGTTCAGCCTTTGGAGAGGAAAAAAAACTATGTTAAATAATGAACTGAAAACTGTCAATAACAGTTTGATGGAAAGTCTAACTTGGTGAAGTTACCTGTATAAATGAGTGCATAAATATAAGCTTAAACAAGGAGTTCATTGCTCATGTAAGCAGATGCAGTTAGTGACCCCAAAATTCCAGTCTTCATAGGTGAAGCACTGTTTTTTTACACTCCTTTTGTTCATAAAGGTGGATACTCTTTTGATTAGAAACAGTGCAGAGCAGTCAAGAACTGCTTTGAACGGTCTTTGTTTTATTTTGCTCAATTGTTTATTACATCATATTTTACTGCAAAAATCAGCTTATGAACATATCTTTCATTGTAGGGATGAATTCGGTTTTCAGCAGGAAAGACTAGAGCTTTTTCCATGTATTTTTTCCTTTCTATGTGTATGTCAACTACCTAATTACCATCTTGTTTAGCTGCCCTGGGAGCCCTGTGTGTTCTGTGAGAATCTATCCCTTGCTGCAGAATTATGTTTCAAAAAATACCGTTTCCTTTTTTGAACATCTCTGCCAACCCCCTGATGTTAAGAAGGTAACCTTGAATATCTGAAGCAAGGATAACCTGGCAAATGGATGTCTGTGGAGAGTTTGGAAACAATAGTTCTGTAGTGTGGATGATCCAGTTCATTTTAATAGATTATTTGTTTTGAAAGCTAAAGATGGTCCAAAATATTTTCTTCTAGACTGGTTATCAGATAAAATGCTGTAGCTGAATATTTTAGTGACAACCGAGATTGTTTTTAATTTTTTGGAGCGCTAGCATGCTAACTGGTTATTGTCCCTTTGCCAAAACTTTGTTTTCCTCCTGGCAGTTAAGTGTTGAGCTGGCTTGGCAAAGTCATGGTTGCAACAGTTTTTATTAAAAAAAGAAAAAAAGCTGTTTAGATCATGTTAATAACATGCATTATTAATTTAGCCAATGTCAGTTTCCAGTCTACTGCTCCGAGATGCTCAGCAATCCAGACTACAGCAGAACTTGGACCTTGCTTCCATAAAGTCTTGAGTGTGGTTATGGTTTGGTGCTGACAGCTTTGGTCTTAACTATCACACTGTAATGAAAACTTCCTCTTTAAAAACAAAAAAAGGACTATGTTGCGAAGTGACAAACTTTTCTTGCACAACATGTTTCTCAGCTGGCAAGTACTTTGACTTACTGGGTTTTCCCACTGAGCATGCTCAGCTCCTTCTAAGGTGAACAAATTTGATTTGTTTACCATGTAGGATTGTTCCCAGATGCACCACTGGGGACAGGATCGTGCTGCTGACTTCAGTGAGAATGAGCAAAGGCCTGCAATATTTTCCAAGCATGCAGTATAATAACATGTAGGATCCCATTTCAATAAATGAAATGCAGATAAAATTACCCATCATAGAATAATGTAATGGGCTATTGATTTTAGGTGTAACAATTTTTCTTTGAATTGTGTTTGTAAACATGTGAAGATGTTGATACATTGGTGGCAGTTGGCATTCTGTGAAATGAAAGCAAGTTTACTGGGTAGATGAATTACAGCTGTAACGGCATATCAAAGTGGGATGCAGGCGCAGCTGCCCAACTTGTTTATTTCTAGAAGAGTTGTGTGTCTGCCTCTAGTTGGGCATATAATAAACCTTGAGAAATATTGTGTGTGTATACCGGATATTCGGTACAACAGTATATAATGTGATGACGAAGTATAACTATTTTTTCAAAAACTAGTAACAATTTTAAGGGATGAAGAATAGTTTGAAGAAGTGGTTAGGAATCTACTGTGCAAATATTTATCATCAAGTTACCTTAAAGTTCAAGTGTTGGAAGCTTATGTTTAGATATCTTCTGTTTCAGATGCATTTGAAAAGTTTAAAGCTCTAACTTAAATTTAACTTTGATGCAGAACTGTAGCAATGGTGCACTTATCTCTGAACCTTAGCACCTTGCATGACAAAATGAAGTTACATGAATTTGTCATTTGCTTTCAGGCCTACTACAGCACAAAGAGAGTAAGAAATGTGGCTCAGGAGTATTTTCCAAACATTCTTTTTTCTCTGCCCTTTTTTTGTGCAATTGAAGTAGCGTGATAAAAACTGCAACCTCTGTTTCTGGAAAAACTGCCACCTCTGTGCTGCTTGAAGTGGCAGGTGCATGAAATATGGTCGACCTAGCAATGATGTAAATGCCTGTAGTGAGAGAACTGCACAGTGTTTTCTATACCTAGTACGTTTCTGACTGGCACTATGTGCCAAGTCTACTCGCTAGGAGAACGATTTCTTTTTGATAATTAGGAGTGATCTTGTGAGTATCATTCTTTGACCATCTGGAATTGCTGACATTTGAGTCCCTGTAGGATGGACTGGGAACAACTATGCGCACAGTTTGTGTGAAGTCTTTGGGTTGGAAAAAATTCTGTGTAGGAATTTGATTCCCCAGTCTCAGTGTTAAGTTCTGGTACATCTTTTTCATGCTCCTCCATCAAAAATTCTGCATTGTGAATTGGGAGAGGTCAGTTCTACTAAAAGATGTGCCAGCTTTGTTAGAAAACTGAAACAAGAAATAAAGTAATGCTGGCTGTTCTCTAAAGAGGGGAGAGAGCTGGAAGTTCTACAAGCTTCCTCGCAGCAGTGTTGGTGCACTGGTACTTCAGCCTACTGAAGTTAGAGCTACCAGTGTAAATAACACTGTGCAGTCACTGTGTTAGCTGCAGGTCAAATGTTCCTACTGATTGTGAATAATGGTCCCCATAAGATTGTGGGTTTTCCCTGTAATTATATATGTTTTTATATAAAAACACTATATTGTGGTAAATACTGAAAACTGTTGTGCTTAAAACTTACTTATTGCAAGTAGTGTATATAGACTTTGATTTTTGGGTAGAACTGATTGACAAGATTGTTTACTGTTACTGGAGTTGAAATTCCAGTTAAGAGTACTTTGTGATTGTTCTTTTAAGCCATTGAACAGCCAGAGAAATCGTTTCCCTTAAACTGTAAAATCTCAAGACTTACAATACTGTATTTCATGTCATGTGTTTTTAATCATGAGAATATTTTCCCTCAAACTTCTTTCTCAGTCAGTGGGAATCTTAAAATTGTAATTGCCAGTTCTGTAATGGCAGGACTTAAATAGTCAATGAATTTGACAGTGTGTTAAATGAATTGCAGATATATTTTACTTTAATAACCTCATACAAAACAAATGTACTAATGACAAAGAAACTTCAGTAGGAGCAGTATAAGCTTTTATGCAACTTGCAAGCTAATGGAAGAAGGCATCATGTTTTCAGCACTGCCTTTTAAATTGTCTAACTGTTCACGTGAAATGTTTTCTGCAACAGCAGCCCAGCACTGTTAGGCTTAATGGTGCAGACTTTCTTTGTGATTAATAATACAAGAATATAAAACTAGCTGTTTTGAAAACAAAATAAATGAATACAATTTACTGCAGCAAATTCAAGCAGCAATGTCATCTGGTATATTAGGTCAGTGCTTGCTGACAAGGATCTAGAGTCTCACACATTGAGATTAAATATGAACATCTTTCTTTTTCTACAGCTACTTGCAAAATAGAAGAGGATCTCTTATTAACCTGCATACTCTTACTGTGGATGGTTGACTGCGATTCCTTCTTGTTCATAATTTTCTAACCGACCCAACATTTTTCTTCCCAATTTGTTATATACTAAGTTTAAAAAAAAAAAAAGTTATTTGCATTCCACAGGGAACAGAAATGTTCTGCAGTAGAAAGTGTAGCCAACTATTGCACTATCTTTACACACTCAAGGGTACTTCAGTGGGCCTATGAAGCTTTTTTCCTTTTGTGTTGTCAGTGTTCAGATTCACTGATGCCGTCTCTTCTCGTTATATTTCAGGTTGAACTTGGCACAGCAGGAAAAGCCTACCTCAATATAAAAAGACCAATACCTGGCAATTCATATGCTAAAACCAGTGAAATATTTTTTGCATTTTTAACTGCCAAAATGCTAGGCAAGGAAAAATATTTCATGGTCTTTTACAGTGGTGGGAGATGAATACAGTGGTTGCCATGTAAATGGCAAATCTCATAAAGCATGATGGCATACAAGCTTTAGGTTGCTATAAAAGTGTGTGTTTCCAGAGTTTCGGTATTACATGGAAAGAATGTTTCTCTTGCAGGAGAATCTGTAAGCCAGGGATCTCTTATGCTGAAGGTTGTCGTCAGCAGAAATACCTAGAATCATCTGATAGTGTCTTAAATACTGCATGGATGTCTGGGGCCTGCTGGAACACAGAACTACTTGTTTTGACATGTGTACTCTTGTACTGTCTTTAGACTCCTGTTCTTGTGATAGTGCCTTTCCTAAGTGCTACATAACCGCTTAGTAAGAAGTGGGTATTGCCCTGCAGAACTTGCAGCCTGGAAATATGCGGTTAGTGAACTGAAAACAATAGTACATTCTTCCTGATTTCCATCAATTTCTTTACCTGAAAAATGAAAGATTGAGTGACTGATTCTAGATTACACAGCAGATTTGGAGCAGCATAACACATGTAGACCAGAGTTTGGTTTAGCACTGCAATAGATAGAATTTTCACTTTCTGTTGTTCCTAATGTCACTATGGAACTATCAAGGTTTTTTGAAGAGACCTCAGTGCTGGGTAGCTTCTGCTAGAAAAGTAATGTGTTTAAGGCTGTGTTAAATCACCTTTCCCTTTGCTGCATAAATATACAGAGATGGAAGTGCCTGCTTCCCTCTCCCCACTCTGCTCTTGTGCTTGCTTTACATTTGCAAATAGGAAGCTGAGTTTGTTGAGAGGGGTAGAAATAATGCTCTCAGGCAATACGTTTTACCTTGCCAGCTTACAATGCTTTAGCACATTTTACCAGTGAAAAAGCAAGAGCTGTATATTTGCAGTGTCAGTGCAGTGCAGTGCAGCTCTTTGTGGAATAATAGTGAAGAAGAAAATAGTAATAGCAAGAGATGGTGGTGGTGTGTCAGAGCAGTGGCAAGTATTATGTACATGAAGGTTGTCCTACTCGTATGCAAAAACAATAGAAATCTTGTGTTATACAGAAGAGTAGAAAAAATATTTCCATATTTGAGGTATTAACTGGATAATATGGCTTATGAGAGGAAAGAACGCTTGCTTTTTACCCTCAACAGAGGCTCTGTCCGTTTGAGGTATAAGTACCCAAGCTGCCCCACAAAACTAATACATATCCTGATATTTGCATCAAAGATTTATTAATATTTTGAAAGCGTAAGCTTGGTAGGAATATTTTAGTGGATTGAAATTTTAGTGACAGATAGAAGTGATATGTCAGTAATATTTTCCTCCTTTTTTCTTCCATTTTCAATAACCTGCATGAGTTACTGTGTATATTTTCTTCCCAAGTGTAAGGAGTGTAAGCTTAAAATTAGCATCTTGGCAGTAGGAAACAATGTGTTATGTATAGTCTGTATAAAAGCAAAGAGCAAATGTGTCTGAATATCACAGGCTTTGTAAGCCTTCTGGAGGGGCTGTGTGGGTTTGAAAAGTTGGCAGAGGTGATTGCAGAGAGTAATAAGCTCATAACCCAGGCTTTTGAAGCAGTGTATTGATCCAAATGTGGTACTTGGGATCTCAAATGTGACTGCTGCAGCTAAGATTTCTGCTAGATTTCACCTGGTCTTTCTACTGGCAGCTTGCTTTTAAACAAAAACCTCGACAAAAAGATACCCAGGATGGGAACGAACTTAGTGAGATGCTGTTTGGAGTAGTCTTACCAACCGAGTTCCTATACTTGCGAATTTTCTGGTAAGACAAATTAGTCTTGCTTCTGCCCACTAGAAATAGGAGGGAGAAATGGATGTTGCTTTGTGACTGGTGGATTCATAAGTCTGATTCAGTACTCTAAAATTACTTTATTGACTTTGAGATTTAGGCCCTATTTATAGCAGTGATATTAGATTGATTTTTGAACTGCATGCCCTATATCATTTATAGATAGAGACAAAGAATTGAATCAAATAACCCAAACTGTCACTGTTTAAAAAAAAAAAAAAAAAAATTGGAAATAGATTGGTGTGAGTGTGATAATTAGGGTATCTGCTGTTATACTGAAACTAACTTTTGTAAAATTGAGCAAGTCATCTAAATGGTGTGTATCTGTCCCTTTTACAGCGTGATCAGTATAGTAATGTCACTTAGATATATATTTTCTTTCATCAGATGTTGGCAGTGTAAGCTCTTGTTTTGCTTCTGCATCAGCACAAGGGCACTTGGAACCTAATTCTTCAGTGAACTGAATGCTTTCACAGGATTACTCCTTGGGTAAGGATGTTACAGTAGACAAAAACAAATAAACCCTGAAGGAAAACAATAGATAGCTTATCCGATATCATCTTACAAATTCTGCATCAAGCTGACTTAAAACAGAAAGAAAGGAACAGTCAGTTTGTTTTGGTGACCTTGTTTGATAGTCTACTTGGTTTTGATATTAACAACACGGGGAAACTTTTGCAGTATTTGTAGTGTTTGCAGTATAAAATTTATGATGTTGTGTTGAAATGGGAAATCCACTCTTGGCCCAAATCAGAAGTCAGATATTGGATTCATTTGTAATTGATTGCAGCTTCTACTTGTAAATCCTTCGCCACCAGATGCAACCTTACTTGGAGAAAAGGGACACTTGCCTAACTAGTCTGTCATGTTGTCCCAAGTCATGTAATGAAGTTGAACAGCACCTTCCTTATTTTAGAACCAGGAACAGAATACTTTTATTCATGGAAACATCAGGTAAGTTTATCAAAATGAAGTTCTAATTTACTGAATTTCAAAATGTTTTCATTGCCTGTAATTCAAAATATATGTTCTGCTATCTCATGTCTGTCTTAATTGGTTTGTAAATACTGTCTACTGTGAGTAGCAGGCAGCCTTTGTAGAGCTGCCACTGTCCATCTGGGTTTACTAGTACCAGTGTCACACTGTGTTAATACGGTTCAGGACCTGAGCTGGCTTTACATGTTCGTGAGATATGCTGAAACTAGTAAGTTGTCCCAGCACAGGGGAAGCAGAGGAGCAAGGCACAGGCCCAGTCCTCTGTGGGCTGTGGGGTATCTAAGTTTGATTTATCCCAGTTGCAAACTGCCCCAATTAGTGGAAAAGTAATCATGTAAGAGCTCAAGGTAAATGGTATCATGGTTTTTATAATACATAAATATATATTTTTACATATATGTTGCTATTAAGTTGTCATTAATGCACAGTTACGTGTTTATGTCCTGTGTTCTAAGAAAATTAGAGCAAAAGAACCAAAGCAAATGGAAGAGAAAAAAGATGCAAAAAAAGAGGAGGAAGGTGGCACTGGGACTATTAAGATTCACAAGGAGGGCTGTCATGGTGGGAGAGTAAACTGGGCACCCAGTACTGTTTCAGTTATTTTCACCAAATGTCTCTGTCCTTTAAAACGCTGCACTGTTGTCTTGCTACTTAAATAAATTGGGAGTTTTCGTCTAATATATTCTTAAATTAATAAAATCTCATCCCTTAATACTTTTGAACTGTTGAGTACTGCTAAACTGTTTATTTCCTGTTTAAACTATAGGACAGCTTGACAGCCATCTTGGATAATACTGTTTCTTGGCAATGATCAGTTCAGGTTCATGTTCACCCAGTCTGAGGATAAGGGTCCTAATTCAAGGAACAATATGTAAGTTCTTATGAAATCCCCATTTAGCAAATTATTTGGGAATATGTTCCATTTAACCATGTACTTAAATACTGTTGACTTAAGTGTAGGCTTCACAGGGAGCCTAAAGCTTAACTTATGCATCAATACCTTATTGAATAGAAAAACAGTGAAAATCAAAAACGCTTTAAAAATGAAATACAACTTTTTGGTAACAAGAAAACTAATAAAAAAAATCTTATTCTTTTATTTATCTTTACTGTACTAACATAACCATGTACTAGTAATACAATGCAAAACTTGCATGTGCTTGTATGCATCCGTATGGAAAACTTACCTGTTTTGTAGTTTTCAGATGTGAAAGTATGCAAAATAATGTACACAAAGCAGAGATTTGATTGTGGTCCTTAGTGAAAATTAAAAAAGTATTTTATGTTGTTTTTTTTTGCAATCTGAATGTGAGATGTCAAAGATCAAAACCCATTTTAATTCCATTACTTAATGTTATGACCTAATCTGCATGGAATGGGATATGTTTTCAAGGTAATACTTAAAATGCATCCAGCAACAGCTTAAACTAAGCAAGCTTAGAATGTAGAAATAAACTCTGTTCCATCATTAGCTCTTTATGGTTCATTAGTTCTAACATTTGAAATTGGAATGCCACCTGGGTAAGAATGCATTAGATTATTTTCTGCAGTGCTGTCTATCTTGATATAATGCTGACTCTGTTATTCTTGCATCTAATATATTCAAGTTGGCATGAATGTGAAAGACGTAATTCTCATTACATGTGCTAAGCCAGGCAGCAAGGGGAACAAGCTTGACTAAATGCTTGGATTTCAACCAGTGATGCAGCAAACTGATGTTGGTTCTGGAAATGAAAACTGTTGCTGTATTTTCATGAGCTGGAAAGACTGTGAGCTTTAAGAATTCCTTTTTTTTTTTTTTTTTTTTTAAACTGAGGACACAGTTTTGGCAATGTAATGCTCTTCAGTTTAAAAGCATCAAAATGAAAATTCCTGTGTATAATAAAGGTACTTGTTACTAATAAATTGGTGGTTTTATGCTGAAGGACATATTGTGCAGTACTTGTATTTTGAATTGACGCACTCCTTGGCAGCAGCAGACAATAAAAACGGATAAAATTTTCAGTACCAGTAGTTGCTTCAAGAACTCCTGTAGGTCAATTTTTCAGAATGTTTTAAAGCTAAGAAAGTTGCATCAGCAGACTTCCAGTTGTCCTTGAGAGCTTGATACCAACTTTGAACTCCACGCTTTCACTGCAGTATGTAATTGTCCCACTGTGTTTGTGTGCTGGCAGTGCTCTCAATAAGAGTACTGCCCTGCTCTTGGAAACAGGCTGTTCTCTCTTACACAGCTCATCTTCTTCTGCAGCTTAAAAGCATTTTCATCTATTTTTTTCTTTTCCAAATGCCTGCAGAGTGCATGGCTATTTATTAGCATGTGTGGCAGCTTAAATGGCTCTTGTCAACAATTACCATTTAGAAAAGTGGCAGTCTTCATTTATGGTGCTGTAACAAACATGATCTCTAAAGAAAAGTCTTGTGTGTCTCTTAAAATATAAAGTGATATCTCTAGTGTGTATTGTGTGAGGTTGAACACAATTCAAAGAATGTGTTCTAACAGGTCAATACAGAATATAGTGCTAAGATTTTTTCAACTTACCTTTTGAAGACCAACTCCTTATGTTTACCAGCAAAGTTATAGCTCAAATAGTATACTGGCTATAGCCAGTAGAATTTGTTTAACAGAAGTATTCGTGATATAGGGTAAAGGAGGTCGCATTATATTTGTGTCAAATGTAAAATGAAGGAAAAGGGGGGGCTTTGTGTTTCTAGCAGTTCCAGCAATACTTATATTCTGGAATATTGGCTTTTCTCAAAATATTCGTGTTTTTTAAATGTAGCAAGCAATTCTGCGACCACTGAAACTGATGATTGGTAAAACACTGACTCCTGTGTAGTAAGGATGTGACCTCCAGAGTCCTCATCCACTGCTGATTGTGCATTGGTTCTGTAAACTCTGAGCAGAGGTTTGCCAATGTTATTGCTAAATAGCTGTGTGATTAACTGCCTAAATCCAGAATGGATTTAAGATCAGAAAGTTTTCAGTGAAGCAGGAAAAAAAAAAAAAGAATAAATGCATCTGTTCACAGACTATTATGAAGCTTTGGTTGGGAGATGGAGAAAATCATGCTGTGCGATGATCATACTTCCTTAGTCTGAAAGCATATGAAATTGGTAGCTGTGACCCAATGTAGGTTAACAGTCAGCCTTTTCTTGAAGAGTATAGTACGTATGTGTCTCCATTTCTCTGTAATAACAGCCACCTCTCAGTTGTGTGTAACTGCAAGTTCAGTCTCATTTCCCAGACGTAAGCAATTTTTGTAGAATTCTAAGCATAAAATAAATAGTTGAGCAAACTTGTATCCATCTACTTTAATGTAAATATGTTTGTGTTAGTGAGATCAGCCTCAAACCTGTTCAATTATTCTCATGCTTTTTCCAGTCTCTCAACTTGACAATGACTTCAAGCTGTTTATAGCTAATTCCAGGGCAGATGGATACATTGCTTGCATGGAGGGACAACATGCATACTTAGCAGAGTATCTGTCTTTCTGAAGCAGGTAGAGCAATTAAAATTATGTAATCATGATAATTTATGTGCATAATTACATGCGTAATATGTATGTAATTTATATGTAGACCAGGGGGGGAAATCCCTTTGCTTGGGAACTAAGACTCAGAAAATTGAGAGGTGAGCTATCTCAAGATGAGAGATGATTGCAAATTTTAGTTTCACCTTTTTCCTTTCCATTTTAATTGTTGCTATTTTATGGGCTTATTTCTTGTGGAAGGATTAGTCCTAACCCAAAACTCTGATTTGAGGAGAGTGGAAGCTTGATAGACTGTGGGGAAAGAATCTGAAACATTCTGTGTATCGGGTACATCTTGCTGGATACCATAATTTCCTAGCACAATGGGGTTTTCCTGATTTTTTTTTTTCTTCAAAACTCAATGGTATCGTTGCTCATTGCTATACAGTAGCTTCATGTTAACAACTTACTAACCAAATACATAAGACATTTTGATCTCATGGATTTAAGAGTGCTCCTTCTTATCCTGGAAGTTTCTGGGCATAACTAGAAACACTGATGTAAAGCTTTCATGGAAGTCCATAAATTGTTCGCTAACCTTTTCTTAAGCTGGAAGAAAAGGTGACCTACTTCATGAATAAAGAATGGACTGTACTAAGTAGCCTGGAAACAGGTCAAAGAAAACTATAGCTGTTGTTCTTAACCATATTAAAATACTACCCTTTAGCACTTCATTATGCTAGCCTGTAGCCCAGGATCAGAGCACTGGAACGTAATCTTTTTTTTTTTCCCCATCCCACAGTTTTTCTCTTCCTTAGCATGTTTTTTTTTTTTTTTTTCTCCCGGAGCAACTATTCTGTTTTCTTTCAAACAGTGCAAAATAATATTGTAGGTAAGCTGAGAATCCACACTTCATGAACAAAGTTTCTGATTCAGGAAAATACCTAAGAGGTAAATGTCTTTAATTTCCAGAAGTACTTGTATTTGGGTCAATATTATGGGCTATGAGGAATGTTCCTGATTGTGCTGCACGGTTTTCAAGTAACTTTGTTTTAAAATAGCTGTTTTCTAAAGGGCAATTACTATATAACAGAAACATTGATGTCCAAAAGTAACAGCTTTAGATTTAACAAATACATATACAGACAACCAGACTGGGGGCATATTTTAGCCTTTATCTATGGTAACAGTAAACAGTGACCTAAATTTAGTCTTTTGTGCCACTGGACTTTTTAGTTTCAGTGAAACAGGAATTCAGTAGGCATTTTCATTAACAGACACTATTGTTCTTTGCTTCTAATGAAGCAAAATCTAAAGCTGCACTTTACTACCTTTTTCCCTACTATTTTTGGGGTGTCATGGTGGCTTTGATAGAGAGCAATACAACTGAGACTAGGCTGTTGTCAGTAGTGCTGTAAGAACTGCTGTATTTAAATGTGTATAGTTGCAGTTTTGGTATTGTCTTTTTAAAAAAAAAAAAGTGAATGCTATGTGATAAATACATTATTCTGTCTCCTAATCCAGGGTATCTTTGTTCTGTTCTGAGATGTATTTGGCAGGGGTGGCCTTACAGAAGTATTTGCTCTCAGGTTGGAATTGGTGTCACTATTCTGTATGGCACTGACAGTAACGAACTGGTTATGTAGTTTCTGAGTTTCTTGCTGTTACAGGTGAAGGAATCATAGAATATCCTGAGTTGGAAGGGACCCACAAGGATCGTTGAGTCCAACTCCTGGGTCCACACAGGACCACCCAAAAATCAGACCCTATGTCTCAAGAGCGTTGTCCAAACGCTTCTTGAACTCTGGCAGCCTTGGTGCTGTGACCACTGCCCTGGGGAGCCTGTTCCAGTGCCCGACCACCCTCTGGGTGAAGATCCTTTTCCTAACACCCAGCCCAAACCTCCACTGTCCCAGCTCCGTGCCGTTCCCTCAGGTCCTGTCACTGTCACCAGAGAGCAGAGCTCAGCGCCTGCCCCTCCGCTCCCCTCATGAGGAAGCTGCGGGCCGCCATGAGGCCTCCCCTCAGTCTCCTCTGCTCTGGGCTGAACAAGCCAAGGGACCTCAGCTGCTCCTCACACATCTTGCCCTCTAGACCCTTCACCATCTTTGTAGCCCTCCTTTGGGCACTCTCTAATAGTTTTGTCTCTTATATTGTGGTGCCCAAAACTGTATGCAGTGCTTGAGGTGAGGCTGCACCAGTGCAGAGTAAAGTGGGAGAACCTGTATGCATTGAAAGGCTTGAAAAAGCACTACATCTTCGTAGAGTAGTTAATTTACTGTTTTGGTAGAAAAAGATCAAAGAAACTGTATAAAAGGCAACCTATCTATATGGTTTTACACATGGCACTTTGAAGATAAGACAGTATATTAGGAAAGTAGACCAGATGAAACAGGAGAACTTTCACCTGTGCCACTCAAGGCAGCCTCATGACATTGGATTGAATTATAGCTTATTATAAGTAAGGTTTACCTTTGAGGTGCTTCTTGAAAACGTGGCAAACTTGTTGGAAAAGCTGTAGGGAGGATTGTGTAAACCAGAAATATGAACTAAACATGGCTGGTTACAGCATCTCTGCAGGGGCCAGTGAACAATTAGGATTTGTATACAATGGAGGAGATGTTCCTTAGCTTTTGCCTTAGAACTTTGCTTTAGGAGTGGATTCTGCAAAATGCAGAGCAATTTCTGGAAGTTTTAAGAAAACAGCTTCTGCACAAAGTCTGCATCTGAGTCACCTTTTGAGAGATGAGAATTTCCAGAAATAGTTCAATAGATTTTTCTATGAATCCTGATATAATCAGCCTCTTCCTCCTTTTGTTTGAGAAGGAATTAAAGGTTTAGTTGCATTCTTAAGAATGTTACTGATAATTGCACTGCACGGTGATTACTGTTTAGATGCTGTGTTTGCCAATGATAGGATACTTGTTCTTCAGAAATGTATTGCTAATGACCTTCAGGATGCTTTCCCTTGGCCCTGTAGTGAAATAAACACTTCCTGTATAGTGGATCAAAGATATTAAGCATTACTAAAGGCTGGGCTGTGTGCTACAGAACTCATTTATTTTTTATGTATAATACATTTGCCTGTTCTTAAGAACAGTATACAGTGAAGAGCTGTGAACACAAAACAATCATGTTACAACAGAGTATCTTGGCTCAACAGCTGTAACCACTTGCATGTTTGAGAAGACCAAAACCTTGTGGTGATGGATGCCAGGGATTATGAGGTACTAACCTTGTACAAGTAAACAGTCGTACTTGTGGGACTACTGCTTATAAAATTCTCAGACTAGGTACAATATGAGCAACAAAATTGAGTTTATTGGTGTATCCATGGTGAAGGCCTTTGGTCTTCTCCTGGATCACTAGTGAAGAGGGGAGGATGTAGTCCATGTAACCAATTCAGTTAGTGCTGTGTCAGAATATCGAATGTGAATAGCAAAGCTATCAATGTTTTCACTTTAAAAGCACAATACTAAAGCTAACTGGGCAGAAACTATGCAGTGTGCCTAGGGGATAACAAACTCTAGCTACAGCAAACTTGGAATTTATTTGGAATGGTGGTAGAAGCAATCCCGTAGTCATTCTTTACAAAGCTCTTTCTCCCATCTTATGCATGCAAACAGACATTCAAACGCTTGTTCTGCAGATGCATGGGTGCAGAAAACAGGCAGATATTTTTTAATTAAACTTTTAAAAATAAGTATTATAAAGTGTTCTTGTTAAAGTTTGACATAAAATAATCTCATGTTTTTCCAGTTAAGAGTAACTTGTTTATAATAAGGCCAGGGAAACAATCAGCTTTAAAATTGAGGTCATCTACTCTTTTGTTTGCTGTGCTACTTACTGTTTGATGAAGATTAATCAATTCACCCTATGCTCTTTGCAGATATAGAGGCTATGAAAGCCTTTTAATCTCTCTAAAATACTCTTGCTATTACTGAAATTGAATCTGCTGTGACCTGTCACCAAATAGATGCACTAGACTCATTCTTTTTCACTTTATAACATGTGTAGCTTTCCCATTAGCTAAACAGGCTAAATGCTTTGCTGTGTCAATTCACGTAGTAAGGACTCTGAGTGAACTCCTTTCCATGTGCGCTCTCCACGAGTCTGTACAGGAGCTGGGGAGGTGGAAGGTAGTGGTAGAGAAGCTGAAACCTCCTTCAGTTTTAAGCTCTGAGATGACAGTTTTTTTCTTTGTGGTATACTTCATCCCTAAATTCTTAAGAGCCATAAATTCAAAATCTAGCAGTTTGTTTACCTCTTTGTCCAGGCAAAGTAGATGAATAAAAACTTGGGTGTTGCTTGGGCAGACTGAAGGATTTAGGGCTTTTTAAAATATATATAGATCAGGGATCTATACCAATTTAATCTGAGAAAACAGCTCTTCTCCATGACACAGTGTAATTTGTTTCACAGTTGCTGTTTTAGGGAAATGCTATTTGTCACTGGATCTGTAGGTTGCTTTTGTTCTGGCGATCCTTTCAACTAAAAGGCAGTGGATAAAATTGGTGTTGACTCTTATTTTTCCAAAGAACATCTGGAAGGAGAACAGTAGTGCCTGCATCTGTGGTCTCACTGTAAAACCAAGAGCCTTCTGGAGTCCTGAGGAGAGTGACAGAGCAAGCAAGCACTTGCTCTATAGCCTCAGGTCTCTGTCAAATGAAGAGCCCTGAAGCAGCACAGCAAACTGGCAGGAGTCGTTTTCCAAATAGCAATGATGCAATCTTTATATTTATATATATATATATTTATAATCTTTAAAAATAAGCTTTGAAAATCTCCTTTCTAACTGGTTAAAATTAGCACAAAAATACTGAGATGGGCCTGGTGCTGGAAACAATAAGGTCTTTTGCAGTTTAGTTGCATTGTGGTTAGAAATACTTATCTGTGAAGAAGAGACTTGCCACCAGGATTTTGTTTGTCAGCCTTTTTGAGATAGAGGCATTAGCTACAAAAGGACCTCAGGAGAGGGCTGTTGATGGTGAAATAGTATTCTCTTTTCCTTTCTGGTATTTATCAGAGGTTTCAGGTCCATCACTCTGCAACTGAAGAGCTCAGGCTTCAAGCCTTCCAAACAAACTATAATCAGTAGTAGCCCATTGAGCTAATTGTTTGCTTGTTTGAGTGTTTGGAAACAAGAAAATGAAGAGAGAAATAGAAAGAGGCAGGCTGCCTTCTTAACAAACTCCCAGAAGTAACAGTCATTTTCTGTGTGCTGGAAAAAGCCCGCAGCCCACGTCTCTCTTGTCTAAATGTGACATATTAGTCTCAGAGTTCCTTGGGAAAGAAGAAAATTACTGGCCAGTGAGGCCATTTATTTTTGTTTGTGTGTTTAAGGAAAAAAACAGTAGCTATTGCCTGGATCAAAATGAGTTGTTCACTATAGATTTTTTTCCCCACTCCAGATTCAGAGAACAAATACCCATAGTGAAATTCTAAGGATGCTGTTCTGAATTTTGATTCCCTTCGAGTTAAAATACTAAATTTTGAAACTACTAAGGAGTTGCATATGTATAACTCCACAAAATAATGGATTAATGGTTGAATTTCTCCTAGCTATTTCTATATCACTCAGGGACTCAGCTGCAAACCTAGGAGCAGATACTTTATAATTAAGTTATTTTTTTTGACCAAGTTTCCTCCCTTTTACAAAGCAACCTGCAAGTAAAAGAAGTAGATGCAACATGTGTTGGGTATTGGAGCAATGGTCAAGAAAGCATTAAACTCTAAATTTTTAGTAACTCTGGGAACCAAGAAAAAAATAAAAGCTGGCTGAGAAGCCTGTCCCTGCTCTTGGGAAGCTTCCTGTGCAAAGCCACTGATGCTAGGACATCAGTGTCACACAGAGGATCTTTGAGGGCTTGATGGCTGCTGACTCTTAATTGGTTATAATCCTGGCAAGTAGATTGCAAATATGTTTACTTTCTGATTTTCAGTTGTGACTATTGCAATTTCTAAGCAGCCCTTTTCTACTTCAAAACAAAACACAAGTCTTAATATTGGGATAATTACTCATTTTGCTGCCTGCATGTTGCCTTTGTGATAAATATCATTAAGAATTGTTTAGTTATAGTAGTAGCTAGAGGCTCAAACAGACTTGAGGGTTCTACTGTCCCTCCACAAAAGGCAAAAATAGAAACATGAGAGGAACAGAAAGGATGGGGGGGAAAATGTAGGGCTTACTCTCACTGGACAACGGTGTTAGTACCCTTCAGCTGAGTATTTCTGTCCCCAGTGCAGACATGGTCTATCTCATAGTCCTGCATCTCAATGTGAAGTGCTTCATCAGGGATAAGCAAAAACTCTGCCCTGGTAAAGGGGTGGTGTGGGTAGCCGGGGGCTGTTATGGCTTGGCACCCCTGACAGCAGTGTTGACCACAGCTTGCCTTGCTTTGAAGTCTGTTATTTGATCACTTTTTCTCTCCTGACTGCTTACTTAATTTTTCTGACAAGAATGTGGTAATATGCTGTGTTTTTTTGGTAAACTGAAGTTATAATGCTAAATGAAAAAGTGAAGGGTACATGTATTTTACCTGCAGTGTGCAGAAGTTGAGCTGTTACTCAGATTTTAAATGGTCAGTTGGATAAGGCTTCATCAACAACAGTTGTTCTTAAAAAAAAAAAAAAAAAAGGTAGTTTGGAAGGGTTCCATTTGGTGCATTGCTTATTTTTTTCTAATGTTGAATTTTTAAGCACACAGGGTAGAAGACTACAGCAGTATGGAAATGCTGTGAACATAATTTTTTAGGCTTGTCCTTCCTATTAGTGATGTGCTTATCTGTCTCTTAAAACTAGCTGGGATCTGTTTAGCTGTGAAATTCCACAAATGTATGAAAAGCTTCATGCAAATATAATTTCCTTAATAGTCTAACTTTCATCTGCTTTCATTTATCAAGCTTTCTTGTAATTAGTGGAGAAATCCTCCACTCAGTGTGCAGGATTTATATTTGTCTATTTGAAAACCTGTTCTGAAGTCTCTGAACTTGTTTTACAAATCAGTGGAGTAAATTGGCTTTTGTGAAATTATTCCTGTAAATCGGACAAGAATTGAACCTGCTATCTGGAGAATTAGATCTCAGAATAGGTTTCACTGTGAACTTGTACTCTTTTTTTTGCAAATCTGGTCTGAGCATAGTTAAAAACCCTCACTAAGGGCTAAGTTACCCTCATAGATATATGTGAAAAGTAGTCAATGAACAGCGTGTGCATATCCAAAGGCTAATTTAATCCTTGGGGAAGTTATGTCTATTCTTGAATTTCAGGATGTTTTTTGTTTTGTAAAGACACTGAAAAAAGAAAGCAAAGAAAGGTCTTCCACAGCAGGAAATTCAGCTTTTCCTTGGCTGGTTATGCTGGCTAGCAAGTTCTGCAGTATGCCCAAATGCAAGCCTTTAATCTGTTAATGCATTTAACACAAAACAAAGTGCTTTTCAGTGTGGTCATACATAAGTAATTACCCAATTCGCAACATTTTGTAAAACCTATTTTGTTGGTGTAGCTAGGGCAAGCATTCATTTTCCTTTATTTTTTTTATTTTTTTAAATCGGGTTCAAATGATGTTTGGGCAGAGCACTGTATGTGTACGCAGACTTGCCATCTCGCAGTACCTTCTTTGCGTTGGAAGCACCATCAACGACAGCAATACACCATTAGACATGGGGCGTCACAGCGTGCTCAATAAGGTGCTTGGAGTGTGATCAGCACAGATTTGTTCTGGAGGGGAGCCAGCTTTCAGAGGTCCTACTTACATGTGCTGGAGACCCGTGGAGTTATAAGATGAAGGACAAAGTCCAACTACTTAAGGTGGTAGGGCTGTGCTTGACTAATTCTCAGGACTTTCCCTGGAGGATTTGCATAGAGTGCACTCATACTAATAAGACTCCTCTGCATGTGCAGGAATGTGTTACAGACATCGAATTCTGTGCTCGTTCTAGTTGAGGTGACTGGTGGGAGCACTAGTGTGCAATGTGCTTTCTTGCACTCTTGGAGACCAAGAGCACCATGTACCTCTCCTGGAGCTTGTTCTGCACAGAATGGTGAGCCAAGCTCCTGCTGGTGAAAAGTGAACGAAAATCAGATCTTACCATGCTGCCCCTGTATTCTTACAAATTCCTTGCACTTTTAGCTATGTAGCAGCAAAAGAAAATTTTACTTTGATTCCTAAACATCTTACGTTTGAGTAGCAGAAAGGGTCTGTTTCCAGCTGCTGTTTTGAGCTTCCTATTCAGTCTTCTCCCTCTCTGATATTAGAGGAACGGTAATCTTCTGGAAATCAAAACAAACTGGATGTTAAACTACTGATGAAATCAGTTGTTGATGCCTCTTTGTGTTTGTTGTTCTAATAAAGAGACTTTCAACAAGTGATTGCCGCTATGGGTGCTGTATCCCTTAGGATGATATAAACTGTCTGGGAAGAAAACTCACGAATGTATATTTAAAAAGTGTTATGTGCAAATTATGTGCTGGATATTCTAAAGAGAACAAATGGTAAGCTTCAACAGAAAGGGGTTTTGGGGGATGGATTTCTTTTTTTTTTTTTTTTTCTTTTGTATGTTAAATATGAAGAATGCAAACCATGATGATAGTTTTCTCAGCTGATTCACAATTCCCTCCCACACTTTAACAAAACTATAGAAAATGCTACTTAAAATCTGTGTATTAATTTTAAATCCTGCTAGAGTTTCTGTTAAAGAAAGCAAAGCCTCTCTGTTCATAAGACCTGGCTTTTGGGGAGGGTGGAAGTTTGTACTTTGGAGAGTGGAGGGAGGTTGGATTCTACTATTCTTTTCCCTCTTTAAATCTTGCTTGAACTGACAGCAAGATTCTGTCCTTGTCCTTCATGTTCGTGAGTCTCAGGAGAACAGCGCATACCATTTCTGTGCTATTTTTATTCCTTCCTCCTGGTAATCTATTGGTACTTTCAACCTAAATCAGGTCACCTTGAGGATTAAATAATGGTGGTATGGGAGGCCATTTCTGGAAGAAATTCACTTGTTTTGTTTCTTTTGTTTTGTTTTGATGTATGAGAGATTTTCTTTTCTTTTTCCTCTGGAGAAGATTCTTGAGTAGCTTTTTATTTTCTATATGCATTTAAGCTATAATATAAAGGTCTGGGGCACTCTGTTTTTTCATGCTAACAGAATAATTAATCTTAATTGCACTGATTATTTTACCATACTTTAGAGGGTAAGCGGTTAGAAATGGCTTTATATCATGTGACAGAATAAGGTGTCTTATCCAAATGTCTGAGTTGGCAAAAGATAGCTACCATTTGGTGCGTGGAAAATGGAATTGCCTTGGTTATGCTGCTGTAGCGATACAGCCTTCTCTATTGTTCTCTTAGCCTATTTGTGTGTAAAGCTACCCCCATGAAAGCGGTAGATGATTTATAGCATGTTTACAGCTCTGCTTTCCCTAGGTTAGAGGTAACCAAAGCATGGGTTAAAACAGCGGCTGTGGTTGAAGAATTCAGCTGATGAGCCATTTTTCTTCTGCTGCTGAGAGTACCAGTTTTGTGTATGTATATGTTTTATATCGTATGTGTATACATTATGTATATAAAAAATATATATTAAAGTCCTATAGAGAATTACAGCTAAATGCAGCCCTATTTTAAGTACAAGGACTTCATCTTTGATCTTCAAATACCATAGGTCTCCTTCACATGTAGTGGGACCTCTGGAAGCTGGCTCCCCTCCGCGTCTGTGCTGATCGCACTCCGAATACCTTACTGAGTGCACTGAGATGATATATATGTGTATAAACATTAGAAGAACGGAAAGTCTGGAAATCCATGTGGAAATTGCATGCAGACTCTTGGCAAGCAGCCAGAGCAAATGTGAGAGGAAATATTCATATCTTTTTTTCCAGGTAGCTGGGCAGTGTTTGATACTCATCTCTCCCAGATAGTTTAGGGATGCGCTTATGTGCAGTAGAGCTGTAATGACACATTTCCCCATTATCTTTAGCTTTAAATCTGTCTTCCAGCAACAGTGCTTCATGCTGAGAGTCAAGTGGAGCTTTTGACACCCGTATTCACAATGATGTCTATTCTAATGAATTACATTGTGTACTTAATACTTCTGTTTTAGGGCATGAAGTCATTAGCAGGAATGGAGCCCAGTTCTCCAGCCTCCCAGCAGAGTATGTACTTAATAAGCCCAAACCAATGCTTTGTCAGCTCAGATCAGCCAGAACTACTTAGTATTTTATTCCATCTGGCTGTAATTTCTACCTGGATCGTATCACTTAGTGTCTAAGCTGTACCCATGTATTCTGGTATACGTGTAAGGGATGTCGGGGTGAAAAGATGCCTGAAATGATAATCGCTCATCTTATTTCCTAGAGGTCCTGCACTTACTGACTGCTGATGCATTGCTCTACAATTTTGGTTGGATCCTAGATCCTTTTAGAGTGCCCTCAGTCTTGTAAACCTTGGCAGCTGTTTTGTGCTTGCAACAGCAATAGTCTTTCAGCCTCTGGAGACCTCTTCATGTATGCTGCTGTGTCAGGACTAAATTATGGAGAAGCCAATTAGGACCCACACCCAACAAATTCTCTGCTGAGATAAAGCAGTCTGCAGAGATTTTGTCTTGTTTCTGCTTACAGAAGTGTTTCTTAATAAGATGCAGCAGATCCAGGAACAATTTGATTACTAGGGAGTTTCTTGAGGGGGCACTTGAAAAACTACAGAAACCTGAATTTTCAGGGTGATTTTCATGCTTGCCTTGTCTGCGTGAGGCACAGTCTGAGCTGGGATTTCATTTTTTCCTGGATGCTTCTTGCTTTAACTCCTCTTTCTCTGCCATGAACTTGGTGTAACTGAGGGAGGAGAGGGCAAAGACACTTCAGCAACTCGAATGGCAGCAGAACTCAGTCAACTACGTTAGAAATACAGGAAAAAATGTTAAAGCTAGTTCTGCTGCTGAGACTGGAGGAACTGCAGGTGAATAAAATTACAGGGCTGGGGCTGGAAGAGAGATGGTTTTTGGTGACATCTAGAATGGCCTGGGATTGCTGTGCAGGATGCTGTGCTCCCCATTCAGAGCCCCTCTGAGTGAGGTCAACAGGGGGCTCTCCCCAAGAGCCAAGGAAATGGAGCTTTCAGGTAGTTCTGTCACCAAGAACCAGTATAGGGGGATAACTGAGCACTGTTCTGTTCAGTTAGTTATTTGGCAAGTAGTATACAGAGCTATTGAGTATTATATCATGGTTTGGATGCAAGTGCGAGTTCTCCATAGTCTAGAAGGAGAATCCTGGGGTGCTTGAGCACAGACTGACTTTTTGAGGCCCTGACCACCTGGTTAGGGGCAAGAAACAGGGCAAGGAATAAATTTTGCTTGAAATTCCAAACATGTCAACCATCACTGCTTTATCTGCAGCATCAATTGCTGTGATGCGTAGACAATTTTACATGGAAATTCAGGCTTAATGATGTGGTTTTTGGGGATTCTTAAGTGTGTTTTCACAATTAACAAAGAAGATGAGCAGCTTTTACTATCTGCTGCTCAAAAGTCTGAATTTAAATGTAAACCCTGTGAATGTAGTAATTATACTTCATGTTTTTTTCAGACTTGCTGAGAAAGCAAATGAACAAGTTGGTGATAAGCATATTTTTAGGAAATTCAAAGTGCTATCATTGTTCGTCAGCTGAAAAAGTTGTCTGAATTGAACTGCTAACCAAAATGTAACAGCTAGACAAATTTAAATGTAAAAGTATAATAAATCTCCTTCCCTTCTGTCCTTTTTAAAATAAGATTTTAATTTGGTCATTTGGGGTGGATGGATGTGGTATATCACTGTCAGAACTGGGAGTTTTGAGCCATGTAGGGTTTTTCTGATAAAACCAACACCAAAATATGAACTAGAAATCAGCTGAATTTTTATCTGGTGAAATCAAAATAACCTCCATGTCAGCGGTGGTTTTACTTCTGAAGTCAGGCTGCATTGCCATATAGCGCATCTAGGATTCACACTTAGAAGAGGTTGGTGAGCTTACTCATGCTTCTTTTTACCGGGCTGGCATATCAAAATGGAAAATGCTCAGAAGAGCTGCCTGTGGTGTTGGTAAAATCCAACTTTTTTTTTTTTAACCTTTAGCAGAAATTCTGAAGCTCAGAAAGATTTTTACAGATTTGCCTTTTGGCAAATCTTTTTGCATGAATTGAGGGTCTGAAATAAGCAGCATATACCTGTGGACTGTGTTTTCTTTTTCAGAACTTGACTTAAAAACTGTCCAGCAGATGGTGCAATGTGCTTTATTTAGCTGCAGAAATGCTTAAATCTTGAGATTTTCCTTTCGGTTGAAATTAAATGAAGTAGTTTTATATGCTCTGATCAGAAGCTAGTAGTTCAAAGAATTGAATTTTAGAAATAAATATACAGTTTCTATACTGGAATTTAGCACCTTTGCATCCTGCAAGAAATAAGAGTCACTTAAGGCTGTGTTGGTAGGAGAGTAAGTCGGTTCCTAGTATAGTATGTTTGTAGTTTAAAACTAGTTGGCAGTTTAAAAAGTTACTTTATACCCTCAAACACTAAGTTCCTGTTGTAATTAGTGCCAGACAAGACCTTTCTAATTTTCTAGTTGATAAGGATTAATTGTTACGCAACTAACGATTGCAGTTGCAGATAAATACATGGCTTGCTTGTTCGTTCTTGATGCTGCTCGTCTGATATAAAACCAAAGGGTTAATTTGCTACTGGAAACTGCAAGCTGGAATGCTGTTGACAACAGAACAGCCTAAGATGTCAATTCTGGTTATGAGCAGAGAGAGTTAACTGCATCCCAGACACCTTTACAACTCTAACTCAAGGAAAAAACAAAAAATAAAAACAAAAAAAACCCTAGCCCACTCCCACCCTTGCAAATTCTTCTCTGATTCTCTTAAATGTGCCCCCTAACTTCTCAAAACTTCAGTGAGGCTGCGGTGCTGAAAAATGCAAGCTGAAGAATCAAGAGAAGCAGTAAAGCTCTATGGAGTGTTGAATTCCTTGCAGCAGATGCTTCTTCTATGTGTTCTGCTCCCTTTTCTCAATTTCTGCTACACAAATTGAGGTTTGGAGCCAGAAGTGATGTGAAAGGAGAAAATTGTCTTTTTTGGAGGAAAAAAGTCGAAATGTCTAGAAAAGCATGCACAAATTCCTTCCAGAGTTGTATGGGCTTGCTTCAACAATTTGCTCATAATGTTTAAAAACCATTAAATTTCTTGGCCATCTCTTGTTAATAATGGAAAACTCCTCACAGAGCTGAAGGGCTGAACAATGAAGATAAATTGTTGATTGTCCCAAAAGTGCCATAGGATTTACTGTAATCATGAAACCACAGTCTATAAATATTTTAAATCTCTTAAAACTGTGTTTCTAACTCTCCCTTCTGTGGGCTCCTGAATGCAGCACTAATGTAAGTGAAATGCTTCTGGGAAAGCCAGGGAAATACAGTCAGATTTAATTTAATCCCTACCTACTTCCTTGTGCCTGCTGGATTTTGGTGGTAAATCAGTTGTAGGCTGCTTAGTGTTTGTTTTAGCAAATGTGAGTACAGGGATCCAGGTTCACATCTGGAGTTGAAACACTAACTGTTTCGGCTGGCATGGGGTGTGAACATGGAAGAAGCAGGGAACCTAGTTCTTGTGGGAGGAACTACAGCTCTTGTCATTTTATACAAGTCTTTTTATTTTTTTAGGCACTCATGCAAGTCCCCTGGGTATGAGTGACAGGGCACTGGGTGTGATGTGTCTTGGCTGGAAAGTCTGTGTGGCACAGACATGAGGAAGCAGAGTAGTACCTTTGGCACGTTGTGTGGGCTGGTATGTGATGTTTCTGAATTCTGAACCACTCTTCAGCCCTTAATTGTGTGACTGTTTCCAAGTTAGGGAGTTTCTTGTATGCCATGGAGGTTAATTTGCAACATAACATCAGCCTGGCATTTCACTGAGAGGCATGCTACTGTCAGATTTGCTGACTGATGTGCTTTCCGAAAGTTTCCCTGCTAGACTGCTCCTCATTAATAAAATATATGAAAGCAAAAGAAAGATGAGTCCTCCCTAGCTTTTTTTCCTGTATTTATGACTGATTTACAAGTATAGTTGCATCTTTAGGACCTATATGGTCTTTCTTTCAGCTACACTTAGATTGTTCTGCTTGCATTTTAAGCTGTTCAGATGCAGACCTGGTCTACTCTGGAAACTCTGTAGTTGCATTAGCGCAAGGCTTTGTCCAACCTAATAATCCTTGGTGAGCAGCAGAGTGCTACAGTAATACAGTGTTATGACTTCTTGATTGGAGGTGGTGAGGGTCTGACTGATTCAGAGGATAAGTTCTTCCACAGCTGTTGCCAAGAGGCAGTAGACAAGAATGCTGGGATTATGGTTACAACTATGAAAATATTTCAAAACCCAAACAATGCACTTCTCAATGTGTAGTTATTTATCAAGTCAAATCCTGAAGCCCGTTGACTTTCTTTTGTCTGCGTAAAGACACAATAAATAGCCAGTGCCCCTAATAAACTAAATCTGAGAAGTCTCCAAAGTTAGTCCTTCTTTAATAAAAGACAAGTCACCATTTCCTCTCCTTCTGTTTTCCTGGCTGAAAGCGACACTAGATTTATATCAACAGGAACAACGTGTGGCTGATCTGCATGGTACTCATGAATAGGCGGGAGCACTCTCTTCCCCCAAGCATATGATTTCTCATTCCTTGGATGATCCTGCAAATAGATATGGAGTAGAGCTGGAACTTGAGAAGTATTTAAGCAGGCGAACATCTTCCTCTAGCACAGCATAATGGAGCAGAGTTAATAAGGAATAATAAGGTGATGAAAGGTACATTTGACATTCAATGCAAGTAAGTATAAAGTACCCAAATGGGCTGTCCAGTGTGTGAATGGGTTCATTCCTGGTCCTTCTCTGGGAGATGTCCTGTCTTTTGTTGATGTTTTGCAACTTTACTGGCAGTCCCCATACTTCTCCTGGGGCAGTATTATGCCTGTGAAATTCAGGTTGCTGCATTTGGTCTGGATTTCTCTTTTGTAAATGAGGATTTGAGGAATTGTTCCATTTCACACTCCTGAGAATTTGGGCACAAGGTGTTCATTTGGGGAAGTCAGCACAGACTGGTTGGTTATCAGACCCTTGCTTTTCAACTCATCCAGCATGATTACATCAGACATTTCTGCTATTTAAGCCCACTGGAAGTTTATGGACTCATTTACTGCACAGGCTGTTCTTGTTTTCCCACTTACTGCAATGAGCCAGAAGGCACTTGCTGTTTCACATGCGGTGCAAGCAACATGGGTCAGTCACTGAAGCAATTGATTCAAGTTAGTCAGGAGGTGTAAAACCAAGTCAGTGGCTCGCGGACTTGTGCTGCCAGTCTCATACTTGGAAATCAAGTCTTTTAATCTCACATATTAATGCCCCAGGCAAACTCTTAATTATTAAATCTATTTACCTATTTTCAGGTTTAGGGATAGCACTGCTGATTTATCTGTTCAGTGAAGCAGACAGGTGTGTACAGCCTATTATTTCCTAATAAAAGTTATATGCAGGTTGTATATAAAACATGTTTATAATTTTAAGCCTGCCATTGTCACTCAAGTTCAACTTTCTATCACACCACAGCTGCAGTAAGGAAAACATATCGTAGATTTCATTACAAACAAGTGGTAAGTTAAAAGATAATGGTGTAGCACAGCTTTAAGTACATTTTACTTTGTAAAGCAAAGCTGGAAACAGATGATAATATGCAGCAATTACTTTTGTTCTTTATTTTTTCGTACCTAGTAATCTGTTCTGAATTCAGAATGCTTTGACTAAGCAGTAATGCTGCAGGACTTGGACCCCTTGTTTCCCTTGTTAAGGGTTTGATTTAGGATGCTGATTTTAAATAACTCTTCTGATGGCAACTGAGGTAGCCTTGTAATTATTTAAATAAATTTCCACTAACTTTTTCATGGGATATATTCTAAGATGTTTTCCTTCTGAAACTGTTGTCTATATTTCTGGTTTCTTCTGAAATATCTACTGCATTCACAAAATCCCCATCCCCTTTTCTTCCTTCCTAGGCAACAGAAAACTGCTATCTTGTATCTTCGAGTAGAATAGTATTAATGATCTTTTCAGGTTTTTCAAAGATGATTGTTGCTCTTTTTGCTCAGGGCCTTTTCCTTTATACCATTTGTACGGCCTTACACAAAGTGATAATGTGGTTCCTCGATTCCACCAGCATGGGAGTGGAGATGGGATGGACAAAATGATCTCACAGACTGGGTCTTGCTTGAGACAGTCTTCTACACGTGCTGTTGCCATTGCAGAACCTGGCAGGAGCAAAGCAGAAATAATTTATTGGAGAGGCTTACAGTTATGGCTACACAGATTATAGCAATAATCATAATGAATATGCTATAACATGGATTTCAGAAAAGGGCGAGTATCTAATCAAAATAGCATTGAATCCCAAAGGAAAGGTAAAATTGGTGAGATGGGAGGCCCAGCTTGATTTTTCAAGATTTATCACCCAATTTATTCACTTTACTTCAGACAGATTAGAGCATAAAACCTAGCTATCACCATGCAAACATCAACAGGATTAAATAATGTAGTCTTTGGAGACAACTACTTAAGTAATTTAACCAATCATTTAAACTTTTCCTTCCCAAACATGCATTTTAGCTCTCTTATCTGCAATGCAGATCACTTGCATTCTGCTCAGCATTTGGTTTGCATGAATTATTTCCAGTAGGAGTTCAGGATGTGGAACAAGGCGAGAATGCATGTAGAGCTCTGCCACGGCACAAGCAAATTGGACATCTGTATTTTGTAAAAGGACAGTTCTGCACCTGCAGCTGTTTATCTATATGGAAAAAATGAAACCATGTATTTGCATCTTCTGTTCCACTGCAGAGATGATCTTGCTTATTGCTGCATTCATTGGACTGGAGGATGGTCAGGTACTTCCTCCAAGTTCAGGCCTTTGGCTGTTTCAGGCCAAAGAGACAACTATCAGAAATGTCCTGCACTGTCAATAGTTTATTATAACTTTTGTGAAACTTGGAAAGAAAAATGCTCATGTAAGTTGCGATATAAAGCAGGTAACAAATGAAACCTTTGGGACCTTCTGTGTTCAGACCCTTCCTCCTTGTGATTTTTTTTTTTTTTTTCTTAAGGGTCAAATGATCCCATTTAGTGATTCAAGTGGCCAACCTCTTTTACTCCCACTTTCTTTTCTTCCTAACAGGTCCCTTTGGCAACCTCCTCACTGCCAATGAGGCAGCCCCAGAGCTTGGGTGAAGGTGTAATTCTCAGTGTATGGCACCTTTGCCACAGCCACATCACCTATATGGGGAGCTCCAGGATTGGCACACCTGCCTGTTTTACCTTGAATATGAAAGTATTTTGATGTTTGTCTCAGAGCAGCCCATCCAGCTGCATGTTCTCATCTGAGAACTGATGTGGGGAGGCATCTGCTCTGGCTCTGGCCTTTCTCTTCCCTTCTTCCTATTTTCATCCCTGAATAACTAATTTTCACTTTTCTGAAGAAACCACCTCCTTTTATTTGTCTTCTGAGTATTGCAGGTTTTCTTTTTTTTCCTTTGTTGTTACTTGTATTTTTGCTGCTGTGGTTGGCTTTATTATTGCAGCTGTTAATATTGCATGGTAAAATGAATTGTTGATTGCTGAGCCTCTGAAGAACAGGCAACAGGCTGCTTACGGCAGGCAAACCTGCCTACAGGAAATGTGGGAGGCTGTCAAGGGCTGTGGGGACCTAGTGTCAGATCAATCGCAGGCTGGAGGTTTACATCAGGAGGTAGTTTTGAAAATGAGAAAGAAGCTCCAGTGTTAAGAATATACCTCAAACTGATCGGTTCCTCCCTGTTGCTGAAAGGTGCTCCTTGAAGTGTCAGTCCTGCTTAGCTGAATTGCTTGCTGAATGGAAGCGATACTAGCTCATGTTGGTACTGTTAGAAGCTGCTACAAAGCCTGTTTTCTCTTGATGTAGGAAAAACTGGAAATGTTTTTCTACCATAGGTTTGTCTGAATCCGTGTTTCTCATTGTAGGAGCTATTTAGAGACATCAACACAACGAATCATACCAGTACGTGAGGATGCTGATTTCTGTTTTCTCTTCTTTCCCCTCCTTACTTCAATAGGGACCAGCTGTCTCTGTGAGCGCTGCTGCCTGCCATTGTGCGACTGTTGTTATTTAAGGAAAGTTGATGCAGATTTGTTGTTTTCACTTAGTTTTATGAGCATGTGAGGATATTTTGCTTCCTAGGCAACACACATTTTTTTCCCTGCCTCAGCTCATTTTTAGCTCTCCCAAAAGTATTAGGGAACACTATTTAGATACACAGAAGAAGAAAAAACACAGAAAAACTGGAGAACAGCTTGCTGAGTGGGTCCTTTAGTTTGAGATTAGACAAATAATTCCATATGAATTTATGATGTGACATGGCAGCATAAAGAGCAAATGTAATTTCATGTTGCATTATTATTTATTGGATTTATAATAAAACTGCAATTACATGGGAGCCTTGCTCATTCAAATGTGCTGAGACATGATCAGCATGCACAATAGTAGAAGTTTGTATTATTGCAAAGTATGCACAAAAATGGGTTCTTCAGAGATAGTGGTGAGCTTTTATTCAGAAATAATGAAACTGTGACTTAAAAATGCAATTTAAGTTCTTAAAAAAAATAAAAACAATAAAAAAAACTCTTGTGGTGGCAGTGGTCCCAGAACAATGGAGGTGGCAATAGACTTTCAGCACAGTGACAGTGCTCTGCGTGCTCTTTGAGTCACTTCTACAAATTAAGGAAACTGTCCACAGATGGATGACCCATCTATTCTTTTGGCTTCTGCTTATAAACAAAGTTGGTAAAACTTCTGACCCCCTTTTTACTTCTGGAAAACAAGCAAACAAAAAAAAACTATAATATATTTGCTGTGGTCACGGCAGAAAGGTAAAATCTTAGCAACAAACCAGTGCAAAAGTGACATGAATTACTATGTCTTCCCCGATTCTCTTAAAATATATCCACCAGTTTTACAAGAATTGAGAGGCAGTAATGTTGGAAAATGCACAGGCAAACAGTAACTTGTTCTTGTAAATATAAATCCCCATTGACTTCCGTTTTCTCTTGAATCTTACAATAGGTACCAACAGAGGAAAGATGGAAAGGGCTACTGAGAAGGGTCCTGGAGAAGATCAGTCCAACAGCCTGTCTTTATTTTAATTTGTATTGATTCTATCTTGATTCATTACAGTGATTTCATCTGCAGAAATTAAGATTATACTGATCAAATATAACAATGCTATCTGGCAGCCGGCATTTGTGAAGATAGTCATTCACATGAACAAAGGTGGCATGACTGTAAAGTAAGAGAAATACTTGCTAGTCCATTTGTTTTACTTGAAAAGGCTGTCAGGGATGATATGCTCTGGTGTTTTTTGGAGAAATTGTACCTGCAGAATATGTTCACTTTGAAGTAAAGACAGTAAGAAGCTAGAAGGAGTTCAGGGAAGGATAACAAAAGGCTTTCAAGACTAAGGTTATTCAGCTCTCCCTATTATTTTTCAATTTACAGTGATGTTGGAGAGTTATCCGCTGCATTTGTCCATGTGCTACCAGAGGTACAAGATAATTCCCACATCCAGCTGACAACTTGGTGCCAGAAATGCAGTGCTACTGGATGGACCTTGGTGCACCTCTGCAGGTGCTGTTATGCCTGATGAAGGTGGGGACATTGGCTTGTGCTGGAAGCCATGCTCACATGGGTACATGCTTCCAGGCTGGAGTGGATCTCTGCATCCAGGCAGCTCATGTCTGCAACCAGACTGGATAATACTCTCTGGGCTTTCATTCTGTGCATTTTTGTTCTTGCTAAAATAATAATAATAATAAAACTGTAATAATAATAAAACTGTATTTACTGGAAGAGAGGAACAACAATATGAAGGAAGAGTGAGGAGGCTCTGCTGGAAATGGTCCATATTCTGCAAGTATAAGCTAATGATCAAATATAATTGTAGGGAAAATCATTTTCTTGAGAGTATACATTTAAAAAGAGAGATTTAGCAATGTAGTGTGGTAATCAGACATTACAATATCTGTGGTAAAATGCCAGCCTTCCCGAGATCTGACAAACCCAGCATTTGTTATTTACCTATCCAAAAATCTTGGCTTTGAAAAAACAATGCTGAGTGCCAGCAGAAGGGCGTTCATTACAAATTCAACACAACATGCCGTCAGCTTCAGCATGGAGCTAACTGCAGGGGGTTTCTTTGGCTCTGCTTATAAGTTAGAAAGTATATTAATCTGTCCATAATTCAAGCTGAAATAAGAATGGGAGACAGTAAGATAACATGAGCTGTCAAGGGAAGAAGCTAGGTGATTTTTAGGTAGCAAGTTGAGGGAAAGGAGCACTTACCCTTGAGAACTGTACAAAATCACTTGTAAAGTCATTAGTCTTATGACTTATTTAGACTGCTACTGTTATTAATTATTTGTACTGAAGTAGCACTCAGAGAAAAGACATGCTAAAAATCCTACTCTGACTTCTGCAAAAGCACACAATAAAAAGGCAATCTTTCCCCTGAAGAGCTTTTAATCTGAAAGCCACTCATTATTCACACTGTTTTTCTTTTGATTTTCATCACTTCATTTGGTATTTCCATCCTCTCTTGTATTCTGTTAAATGGCATCTGAACCTCTTCCTCAGAGCTGTGTTGGTGTTTGGCAAATGCGAAAGTCATGCATCTGCACTCTGTTTATGTCTCTGACTACTCTTTGGTTTTCCTCTTCTCAGTATGTGCTTGCCCTTCTCCCAGTTAATTTTCCCCTTCTTTTTCTTTTCTGCTATTTCTTCTGTTGTCTCTTTTCANNNNTTTTTTTTTGTTTCTTTTTAAGGAAAAAAAAAAAAAAAAAAAAAAAAAAAACCTTTCTTGCACTTCAGTTTTCCATCATCTTCTCTGTGCACTCTTTTTCTGTGACATTCTTCCCTCTTGGTTCTCTTTCCAGTCTCGGGGGAGACTTGGGAAGAAATAACTCTTGTCTTCATTTGTCCTAACTGCACTTTCTCTAGTTCGCTGTTCCATCTCTCCTTACCTCTCATATCCAGCAAGAATCTGCCAACAAGAGAAGTTATTTGGGGAAAGCATACCTTTTAACAGGAAGATGATGTTGCTTCATGACTTGGGACAGTGCTGGGTGTCACCAATTGGGAAGTTCTGCTTCTGGAGGGTCTTCGGTACAGGGCAACTGCACTAAATGCACTTGGGATATAACCTAGACATATGGTTTTATAAATAAGTTTACTTCGTGAGCACCCTGGCAAAGTTCCAACATCGTCTATTAGATCATGGTGAAGAAGCAGAAACTAGGGAAAAAGGACAAAGTTGTTGGCAGCTTGTCCTTCTGCCCTGCTTTTAATTATTGTGGCTTGTGAGAGTTTGCTTGTAATAATTACAGCTACATTGCCAAAGTAGCCTTTAAACTGGATTGTTGTTGTTGTCATAACTGTTATTGTTCAAGAACTGCATTTTTCAATTAGGGGAAATACATGAGATATATTATCTATAACAATCTCTTTTAATGATAACAACGGATATGGAAATTAGTCCAGAGCATAAAATTAAAGATATTTGAATAATTATAGTGTAATCAAGTCAAAATTACTGATGTCTTTATTTGAGGCTAGATTATGTGGAAAACAGCGCAAGAAAATACGTGCTTTGAAATCTGAAAGGCATCAGTATTTGGCAGCACATTTGCATGCATTGCACCAAATAATAATTTTGCTTTGTCTGTCAAATATTTAAAATATAACAGTCACTAGGCTACTTTTCAGATCTTTGGGTGTGTTGACAAACTCCCTTGTAGTTCAGTTTGCTGGCATGTCTCAGGTTTTTTTGATATGGTGGATTTGCAGAATAAAGGTTAACTTAATAATGCTCGGCAAGGTGGCTCAGCAAGAAATGCTTGCATTATAAATGCCTGTATTGGATTTTCTTGAAGAAGTTTCAATTTTTGTCAATTCCGTCTCCCCTTTCTTGCCTGATGCTACATGTACTTTTTATTTAAGTCAAATCAGGGAGCCCAAGGGAGGTCAGAGATGGAAATTCAAGGGATAAATATGCATTTTCTTATTGTAAAAAATATTTATATTTATATTTATATTTATATTTATCCCTTTTCAGGCTTTGGAAAACAAACAAACAAAACTTATTTTGAAATTCTTTACCTTTAGTAGCAAATGCTGACTCACCAGGGCAGAAGTGGAAGAAACAGTTCAAAGCTCAACAGACCACCAGCTGGTAAGTCTCAGACACTGCCGTTGTCAAAGGAGAGCTGGAAACGGAGCTGTGAACTCCAGGCTATTTATCTGTGCAAAAAGGAAATATAATTGCAAGAAAAATATTTATATAGTTTGACTCCATTGCAGTAGGTGATAAAGGCTAAATTTATATTTTAAGTTTATTTGAGGGTTTTAATTCCCAAATGTAAAGTGAAAAGTTGAAGGCAAAACCTTTATAAGAATTCTGTATCCCTAAGCTAGCTGGTGGAAAACTGAGCTTTGTATGAGTGAAAGAAAGGCATTAGAGTTCAGTTACTTGTTAAGATTTAAAATAGCAGCAGCACTAAGAAGTCTTTGGGAAAGTTGCTGCTAAAGTCAGTGAGCCTCGATTTTCATGCAACTGGCAAAGTATAGATGGGTAATACAGGATTCTCCAATTTGTCTGTTTCCCATAGTAGGTGGAAATAGGCCAAAAACAGCTAAAAGAGAATTCCCTCTCACTAATAAAATACTGTTGGGAATAACAGTGTAGTTGTATCTGATGTCAGGCTCATGAAATAAAAATCAGAACTGCAAAAGGTAGGAAGCAATATGGATAGCACTGGTCAAGAGGCATTTTACTGCCTCATGATAAGCTTATGTTGCTTTCAAACAGTGTTTTAAAACAAAATCTGAACTGGAATACCTAGTGAAAACAAGATTAGTGTTTTTCATCTTCATATAATAAGGAAAGGTAGAGAATGAAGAAGATTTGGGCCTTCAGTTCTTGATGCTGACTCTGGTCCAGAAAGCATGAGAATAATTACTTTGGGGATGGCCAGGCAGAAATTATGGGCAGTCTTAGGTAGTAATGGGAAGAAGTATTTTCCCTGTCAGTTAAGTGTTACTGCAGTTCAGAGTAATTTTACTATAATGTTGCCTAATGAAAGTTTCACAAGTTGTGTAGTGATCTCTGTGTGTAGTCTTGTGCTGCATAGAGAGTTCCACCATCATAATGCTTCATAACCTGTAACATAGGCTCCTCACCTGCAGAATCCCCACAGTACTGAATCAAAAATGAGCAGGAAATATTCTATACTAATAAACCGTATGACCCATTTTTATAGCAAGCAGAACAGTTTTCAAAAGATTAAGTAGCAAGTTTTGGGAAACGGCTAAGAAACTTAATAAAGCCGAGTGGTTCTTCAGTCTGGCTGAGGCAGCTAATGTTGCAGATGTATTATGGAGCTGAAGTTGATCCAAATGAGGCCCTTGGCGTGAGCAGCTAATGGGGGGGAAGCAGCAAGCAGCACTTCCAAGTTTAAGAACTTCAAGTTCTTATGGTATCGTATATATTTAAATCTTCCTGCTACTAATTTTGGGAATTACTTGTTTAAAACTTTGTTCATTGCCAGTTAAATTAATTCACTAATGAACTCAGCAGTGAATCTGCATTGGACTATGGAGTCTTAAATCATGTTGCTTCAGACTATCTGAACTAGCAGATGTTTACTAACGCCTTGCAATATTGCCTTTAATTTGAAGAGCAAGAGGAAAATGAGAAAATATTTGATATCTCCATTTAACTTTTAGTTATTGTCTAAGAGAAGAGTTTGAAGTCTCAATTCAGATCAAGTATATCAGGTATTACCAGGCAGTAGAACCAATTCTTTTCCTGAGATCCTAGGAGATGATCATAGTAAGTTACAGAAGATCAGAGTGGGATCAGTGCAAGGCATGGGATGTTGAACCAAACCTTGCTTTCAATTAGGGTTATAATCAGAGTTCCTCAAGTTGTAAACCAACACCTTGTGTGTTGGGACTATGCTATTGGAAACTGGATGTGTAAATATTATTTGCTGAAGCACGGGATAATTTTTGACAGCCATCCAAATAAAACTAGGAAGGTTTATTTCTTTTTATACAGTTTAATCTTCCTCCTGTCCAACCTCCCCCCACCCTCAAGTGCAACCATCCCAGTGTTAAACCAAAAATACATTTATCGAGTCAATTGCAAAATTTAATGCAATCTATTGTGAGAAAACAGACTCCTTCATCCAGATTATAAACAGAAGACAGTACAAGCAAACGTGCACTTCTGTTGATATTCAGGCAAAGCTCTACACAGCTTCAGGTGTCAATTCCACCACCTTTGTGGTATCATGGTAGCCTTGAAATGACCAGGCTTCATTCCCTAATCTACTGGAATGAGTTCAAGTCCATCTTATAACCTCTAATATATCTGTGTTACTCTGTCACTCCTGCTATTATTTAACTCGAGCTCGTGACAATTAATTGTGAAGAGATTGGGCTTCTGCTGCTTCAAAAGGTATTCCATTCTAAGAGGGAAGGAAAGTGTTTCCAGTGGGAAAAGTCAAGGAAGAAAGGAAGCTCAGTTGTGCTGTGCGTTTTCTTTAACTGCTACCAATCCAAGGCTATTTAGCTGTCACCAAAATCTTGTTTTTCTTCCAACTTAAAGTCTCTGTTAAATATTTAAATTGCATCCTCTAATACCTGCATGTGGTTAGAGATGGTTGAAAAACATTTCAAAGGTGTTTGTTTTTGAAGAATTCAAATTGATTTTTAAAAGAACAATGAAGTGGATTTGCTTGGAAAAGGGAAGGGTTGGAAATAGAAGATATTCTGTTTCAAAGAAAATTAGTTATTGCTTTACCTGAACCTAATTCTGAGTGGAGGAAAATGTTGCTCAAAAATCATGATTTAATAAGTGCTCTTTTATTTTTTGAACTTTTTTCTTCCTTAAAACCGATTATTCATTTGAAATGCATTGATTGGTTTTATGAAACGTTAGAGTTAAGTGTTGGGCTGTCCTGAGAGCTGTCAGAGGTAGACCTCACTGTCAGAGGTAGAATTCTGTGAAGAACAGTGTTTAACCATCCCATGCATAGTGCTTTGCCAAATAGTCCTTGAGACCTCCTTCTGTCTCATCCTATAGCAACCCCTGATGAGCATTTATGAAGTGAACTCATTCAGAACTTACCATTTCCTATTAAATATGTTTCCCTTACTTTTAGTGAATTATACAAATGAGACATCATTATTCCTTCCCAGGAAGAAAACAAAACAGAAAAATAATGAAACAGACTGAAGAACTTGATTCTCAAAATGTGCATGTGATTGTCGGAGTTAGAAATATAATTGACAGATCAATTATACTTTCATTTCCTTGAACCATTCTTCCATGCCATTTCAAATCTGGAGTTGGCAGGTCAGATAAAATAACTGTCAGCCTGTGTACTGCAACTGGGCATCTGGCAAAACCCTCCACCAGGAAGTCACTTTGTAGGAGGTTTTCTTCTCCACTGCATTTGACAATATTCTGAGTGAGAGCTTTGACTCCCTGTTGGCTTATGGTGGTGATCTACTTATTTTTTCAGGCAGTTTCTTGTCAACTAAAGATATACAAAATAAGCCCAACAAATAGCACAGAAAAATGTTTATGTAAGAGATCTTTCTGCTTCCAGTGGTTAATCATGTGTCAAACATGAGCCGTCCTTTAAGCAATGCCTAACTAATAAATGCATCTTTTAAGCTTAAACCTAGGCCAGTTTTATTCATTTTAAGTCAATTTATATTTCTACAAAATCTCTGTTTTGTATTAACATCTAGGAAATAGTGAAGGCTCAGGTTCGAATCTTGCAAGCTCATTTTACATAAATTTTCGTATGCACATGTGCTGACTCAAGGCAGTGGGTTGTGCGCACACAAATCTGGGTCAGACTATTAAATTAATGAAATCAAACGCCACTCTCCAGTGGAGCTGAACATGCATCTGGAAATATTTGATGGACTTAAAATCCAGTAGTGCTATGTATTCCTATTTATAACAGAAATTGCAGAATTCTTCCCTTTGTGGGAACTTTTTTTCTTCCTTTTGTGGGAACAGACAGAGAGCTTCAGCCTTTGAAGACCAGCCTTCCTCTCCATGCACAGCAGACTAGTGTTGGTATAGCTAGTTTCTAAGCAAGGAAGTGGGCTTCTTGCAAAAGGTAGTGAGGTGGGCCAATACCGTTATAAGAAAATTGCAGACCAGTGCTATACTGAAATGATTAGAAACATAGAAAAAACTTTCTCTTAAAACTTGGATGATTGCAGCAGTGCTACAATTACAACAAAAAGATACTGGTGTGCAGCAAAGCAAATAAATGTTTCTATTTAAACTGAACCAAATCCTACTGAGCTATACACAACATCAGTGAAATGCAGATGTTTGTTTTGCTCATCAAAAATGTTTGTCTTCTAAGTTTAGAAACAAAACTTTCTTTCATTCCTTTTTGTCCCTCATGACAGATGCTACTTATAGAAAATATAGTTATTCAATGTAAAATTAAATGAAGCAGCAACCTTCAAAACCTTTTTACTGTCTCATTTATTCGCATATCTTTACATATGTGATCTGGGTGTATCTTTAAATTTAGCTTCTGGATTTATTTAAAAATATGCACATCTATTTATACTTATGTTGTAGTTATGCTGCCACTGAAAAAGGACTTGAGGATTGTATTTTTCCTCACTAAAACTAAGTATCTAAATAACAGACAAAATTCTGTGGTTATATCCTGAAGCTATGAAAGGTTTGGTGATCAACCAACCATAGCTGCCACACAGTCAAAGCCAGATTCAAAATTCATTCATGTCAATGGGTTTTGATTTACATCCTATGTAGAAATTTGAGGTATTTCACTAACATTTGTCAGGCTTTTTGTCCCTTAGGTACTGAAGCCTAATATCCACGTTTATAACAGTTCCGAAGGTTTGAAGGTACTTTTTTCAAATTTCCATCTATTACGACAAATCACTTGCCATATGGTGTTGCTTCAGTTCTATGCAGAAAAAATACAGCAGTGCAATAAATCAGTTATGTTCAGACTGAATAGAAAGTGTCTTAAGATGAGTGTAATTTGCAGTATCTGAGGCAGGAAGGAGCAGGCTACAAGAAGTGAACATACAAACAGACTAAACTATCCTGTAGCTGTGACCTTCTTGAGCTTCTTCCTGAAGCATGGAACCCCTTTCTTCCTTCTCACCTTGCCAGGCTCTACTGCTTCCCCATTTCAGGATAGCAAAGCTGTTAGGTAGGTCAGGTAAGATTCCCAGCAGGGGCTCCAGAGTTTGAAGCTAATGCTTTCTTTGCTCCCAGACCCCTTATGTGGTGGACATCAGGGCTGAGCATGTCTGTGGTGGGAACATGGATGTCTCCTGGGAAGCTGTTGGCTGACCTATTGTCTGTTGGGTTGTCAGAAATGTTTCTTTTTAAGCCTGATCATTGTTTTTCTTCACCTCAGAAGAGCAGCAGTGTGCAGGAAGGCATTTAGCATATACATAAGTCTCTAAAAAGTCAAATGGAACTTAAATATATGCCCATAATGAAGTGTGTGGTTTCTAAATACAGATGGAATATCTTATACATTAGGGTCTGTGGTATCAAAAGGCCAGCTAACTTTCTGTAGAGTGTATTAAAATACACTTAGTGTACAGTCTTAGTGTGTCTGCTGGATATTACATTCCCCAGAGTCTTTCTGTAAGAACAGCAGGAGAATTTTATTATGAAATAAGAACTAGGTGGCTCATTACCTTTTGTAGTGCATCATTCCCCATAGGATCATCTAATTGTTTCCTGAATGATTCCAGTAGTTTTGCTCCAACACCTGGAAGGAGGCTGTCTCTCTAGATTGGTTAACTGCATGAGCAGATTGACTTTTTTATATTTTCATCTGTTGAATTTTTTTTAGAAGTACCTGATTTCTGACTATACTTATTTAAGTGACTTGTAGTGCGCTTAATTCCCATTACCTTCATTTTTACACTTCCTAGGCTTTCTGTAAATGCTTGTTTTTGGAGGCTGACACTTTTTAAAAATCAGTGTAATTCCATTGACCAGAGTGCTCTTGTGCTGGACTATGAGGAGTAACTTTTCTGGAGTTTATGGTAATATACTGGCACGGCACCTGACCAGATTTACTTGATAACAGCTCGTGAACAGGACGGTATTTGGAAGACCGTGTCAGAGACTTGAGGACAGAAGAAAAGCAGAAATATTTGCTCCTTCCAGGACAGGCAGAGGAGATGCCCATGACTCACTTGGTAAGAAGATGACTAGACAGCACTGATGCAGTTTCCAGAACAATAATTCTTTACAGCTTCAAAAGGATGGAAGCAAAAGGAATGTTAAAAGTGGAGGTGAGCAGCGATTCTTCTAATACTATGGAAAATATTGTATTGCATGGTATTTTCACAGTTCCTGAGGCCACTGTGTGCTGCTTGGATTCTGCTGTAAGAGCAGCTTAGATGTTGTTCTGTGATATACATCCATGTCGGGGACGCTGTAGGGCTGCGAGGACAAACTTTGGTTAGCAGGTTTTCACAGAAATCCCAGGGAGGTCCCTGTTGTCTCAGCTACATCCTTATGTCAGCCATAGAGATGATGACTATGGTATAGTTAATATATTGATTGGATGTTGCTGATGATCTTCCTATGCTCATTCCTTCTATGGATGGATTTATCTTTTAAGGTTCTTTTTTCTAGTATGTAGCCTAAAGCAGTCCCAGTTCAGGGAGAATTTGTCACAGTATTTCTGTCTAAAACCTTAGAGTATACCTTTGTGAAAACAAAGGATTCTGAGATGACATCATGCTGGCAAAATAAGTCACTTGGATTGAAAGATATTTCTTACCAGAATCCTTTCAGATGAGGAATGTAATGATATATTTATACTCTGTCCATGACAGATTGAATAGGATAGCAATGGTGGAAGGCTATCTCTAGGGGAAGCCCAAGGACTAAGCTGTGTAAAATTGCTTGTAATCAGATCATTTCTATCAGTGGGTATCTAGAGTAAGTCACAGGTTGCCTAGCTCACACAGACTCAAAGATGTCTGTAGCCCAGCCTAATACAAGCAGGATCTTATATTAACGGCGTATGAGTGGTTAGAGAGAAAAAGATTGTCTGGAACTTATAAAAGAAATACTTTTGATATAAAGGAGAAAGTTCTGTTGTGTCCTGCTCTGGCTAGATGAACCTGCAGTAAAGGTAACTTCTGCCTGTAAACCACCACATGCTTGCAGAATAAAACATCGAGGTGCTTCAAGTGCTTTCTGGACTGGAACTCGTGTTGCGAGGGCAGATGAGATGGCAGAGTGTTAAGGTGGGCAGGTTGAACAGCATCGCCTCCAGGTCCTTATGACAATGAATGTGATGAGAAGCACTCCCAGCTCTTAGTTAATTGTATAGAAGCGGTATTGAGCTCGCTACTTCCAGTCTTTCAAGTAAGTCTGCCTTGAGAGGGATGGCTTGGAAAAACTGTATCCTCTACTCCCATTAATATGCCTCTACCCTGTTTTGCTCACAGGGACAGAATTTTGTCCATGAGCTTTCAAAGCTAGTTGTCTAATTGTGTCCAAGAAATCTCTAGTGGCAAACTAAGAACTGTTAGGAGATATGATTTTTTGGACAGTTAGCTCTCTCCTGTCCCTGTCAGTTTTTTTTAAGTCAAAGTTTGATGTATGGCTTATGAACAATGACCAGGAACAGGCAAGTATAACTCTATTTATAGAAGTAAGTTCTGCTATTTCTATGACCAGTTGGATATATTTTGGACAGTTTTAATTCACTTTAAAATAACACCACTGAGCTGTTTTCAGCCTTTACCTGTCAAGTCCATGATTTCCTTCTTGCTTTATCTTCCTCTGTGGGTTATAGAGGTACAATTGGAGAAAGACAGCAGAGAGAGGCTTTTAGGTTCCCGTTACCTGTGAGAAGAAAATAAGCCTCAACCTTGGAAGCACAAATGTATTCGCTTGATTGTATACACTCAGTTGTTCCATTGACTTCACTGGGAGCACTCATCTATTTTGAGTTGAGCACGTGCTTAATTACCTTACTAAATCAGGGCCTGCATGCATAAAATTAAGTATGTGTGTAAGTGTCTGCATATTCAGGGGCCTAACGGAAACCAGAGTAAAATACAGAGTTGCATTTTACATTCATTAAGTGAGGAAAAATCTCCTTGAAGTCAACAGGCATTTTGCCGAGTAAGGCCAAGAGGCATCTGGCCCATACAGCTTGCATCCCCAGCTGTGACTCTCCACGTACAAGACTTAAAATACAACGCTGATGCATCAGGCTGCAAGGGCGGGAAGAGGGGCCTGATCAGCAATTTGCTACATTTGTGAGAAAAAGTTCTAAAACAAGGCTTTAGAATGGCACAAAATACTCAATTTATTCAGAGGGATAGAAAAAAGGAATTCAATTCATGGGTTACTATGAGTTTCTAACACAGAGAGAGAGCCTGATATTGTTGCATTGTAAGCAATGGGTGTCCTGCTAAGGGACAGCATGACTGTGACAAAATAAATATTAACATGCACATAAGTTAAGAAAAAAAAAAAAAAGAAAAACCCAAACAAATGTATAAGACAATGTGGGACTATATAAAATCAGATCTAGCAAACAGAGTTATAATCTAATTGTTTGAATTACCAACAGGCATTTAAGGAATGTTCATGGAGGGAAGTGTTCCAGATGTGATTTTATACATCTATCCAGGTTTCCCTTAACAGGAAAAAATTATCAAAGATACCTATATCAATTATTCAAGTCCCATTCTTCTGCAAGTACTGAAAGGGAAAGCTTTTCTTTTTGGGAAAATGATGCTACTGGGAGAAGATGACCAATAGCCAATCTTTGAACTGGGGCTGGATGCTGAGTAAGTACTTAAGATTATTTCATAAAAAAAGATCCCAAATGGCTTAGGTCAGTAGGTGCTACCTCCTTTTGCCTGGTGGTTAACCCATGCCACCAGGTTATGGGATCCTGCCCAAAGGAAGGATAAGGTCTCTTTTTGATTTAGGGCTTACAGTTACCTGGAGATGCTGTAGATGGTTCTGAAATATTCTGATGTAGATGATTTCTATTTTTTTCCTCTTTCTGTTAAAGCTGTGGTGTAAGAAAAACCTGCCTTGGGTTGACTGTCTTTTTCCAGGACACAGTTTGCCAGTGTCCGTCCTAAAGAGATGGTGGTATACTCTACCAGGTGAGCACTAGGAGCTGAATTCCTCAGAGGGTTAAAGGAGGATGGTATCTTATCATTTAGTTTCCCATTATCTAATTTGAATGGGCCTCTATTTACCCTACTGACTTTTGAGAATTGATCCTTAGGTTTCAGTTTCTCTCTGGGTTTTGCAGAATGATCCTATGCATCTAACTCAGGAGTGCAGTTTCTGTGAGACAGCAAGAAGACAGAATTAGATATTGCAACACTGAGCCTAAGTTTCCCTTCTGGATCTGTCCCTGCTTCATGAAGATGCATGAATGTGTTTTCCTCAAGAAAAGGAGCGTGTGTTTGTGTCTCAGGGTGGGAGGACTTGGGGAGTTGCAGCGAAAGGCAGCAGGCATCACATACGATGATGTTCTTTCAGACAGGATTTGGTAGGCAGAAAAAATAAGGAAGATCTACTGTGGCATGGTGCAGGCTGAGCAACTGCCAATCTACCAAGAAGTATTCTTGAGTCTAGGGTCTTTTTTTATTACCTAATTCTTGTTTTCTTTTGTAAATTGTTGTGTCATGTATAGAGTTGCCCTGTTACTAAGCATACCCAGTTCAGAGTGTCAGCTGTGCTATTACAGATAAATATGCAAACTTTCTGAACACGAGAGGTTTGTCTAAGGATAGTTAGACAATATGTAATAGTAGTTTGAGAGTTTACCATTGCTCAAAATGGTGTGCAAAGGAGCAGCCTTCCTGCGGAGTTAGATATATCTGAGCAGCACTCCCTGTTGCCAATTCACAAACAAGGTGATTCTGGTAGAGTAGAAATTAGCCTTTTCTAACAGATCAAAAAACAAAGAACAACACGTGTTATTGGGTTATAATTCATTAGGAAATTCTACCATATCATATGGCTACAAAAGATTGTAGTGCACCCATTAAAAGTATATTAAATTGTAGAGAGATAAAAATGAAAAGGACAGAACAATGCCATGCTGGAATTCTTATGTCATGGTACATGCCCTGTGACTGTGCAGAGTAATACTTGTAAAAGAGAAAAAACAATGAAGTGGTTATTCTATATGTGGAATTAGTAAAGCAAACCTGTGATTTAAAGAATGATGCTGTGTGAGTCACAGCAAAGGAGAGCAACAGTTGATGTCTGGTGAGATGGATGAGTCATGGAGAAGCCGTTTACATCAGCAGCCTAGAAAAAAGTTGAAATGCTGAAAAAATGTTGAAGATGTTTGTTTAAATACACAATAGTTTATGTAGCATGCTATAGTGATCATGATTTCTATGTTATGGTCATAATAAGCATGCGAGTACAATTGCTAGTTTTCTTAAAAATAAATAAATAAAAACAAAACAAAAAAAACAAAAACAAAAACAAAAACTTTTCAACAATGCAAAACAAACTGTGGAAAGATTGTCTCTAATGAAACCAGAAGCAAATACTTAATAGATTCACACTAGGCTACGGTAGTTCAAAGACTCGTTTATAATTGGTAATCTCATTTATAATCAGTAATTGACCCAGTAAATGAAACTAATTCCCACTTCTTTGGACCAAAGAAGTTTCTACAAGTTCTGGGAATGACTAATTTTTTTTTTTTTTAAATCTGAACTCCTAGTAGTCCTTAGGGTTTTCCTTAGGTTTTCTACTCCTAATATTGGATTAAAGTCATCTAGTTAAGGCAGACGAGAGCAATAACTGAAGGGCAACTGAATGATTTCTCCCCCCTCCATTGTCTATCAGAGGTGTAGTGCAGACCACTGCCATAATCTATATTTCCAACCTTAAAAGAAGATTATAGTCTAGCACTTGTGACTCTCAGCTAAACTACTCTCTTTCCTCTGGTCTAAGAATTGCATTTCTCAGTTTGATTTGAGGTTGTAAATCTGGTTGGCTTTGCTGGGAGTAGAAACCTCATAGCATCCCGGTGCTTTCCCTCCTGTAGCCCGTGCAAAGGAGATGTGTTTCAGCCAGTAAAAGTTTTGGGATCTTCAAAGGGGAAAGGAGCAGCTTGTAGTGCCGATGTTTGTTATCACAGCCTTTAGCTAAGATATTGAGAGGGAGAGGGGCAAAGCCTGTGCTCCAGCTGAGGTAGCAAAAGCACTGCCTGCAGCAGTGGGCTTAGGAAACATTTGGGCATTAGGTGTAACCTGAAGGATTTAATGGGTGGTTGAATGTCAGAGCTAAGCAGATGACATGGACAATTAACTTGAGAAATAGAGAGAAATGTAAAGAAGGGAGAATAAAAAGTTTAAGGGAGATTGTTAAAGAAAACTTCTGTTTCTTCCATATTTACATGGAATCAAAATGAAAAAATTAGGTAAACACCAAGTTTGGAAAGAGAAGGAAGGGTAGGTTATGCAAGTAGAAAAGTGATACAGTTGGAGATGGCGGAGCAAGAAATAAAGCAAGAGAAGATATAAGGTGAAATGGAATCTAGGGGAGGGAGATTATTGTTGGGAGGCAAGTAAATCAGGAGATGGAGTCACAGAGGAGAGGCAATAGGAACAAATTGCCAGGGCACTAGCAAGAAGCATATGACGTGGAATTAAAGAGTTAGCTGGAAGTACTGACCTAGAGCTTTGTCTTTTTATGTATTAATTCTAACTATATTTCTCTTTCTGCCTGTTCTGTTTGTGGTTGGCACCAGTAAAATGCCAAAACTTGCAGGCCTGGCTTCTTCACTTCTCATGTGGTTATTTAATGCACAATTTATTGCACAGTTATTACTAAAAATAATTGCAAGATTGAAAAAAGAGTGGTTTATGGTAACCACAGTGAAAATGAAGAAAAACACAGGCTCAGAAAATCAGTTGTGGTTACAAAACAAGATGTTTCTGCATTTCAGCAATTTGGCTTGTTTTATTTGAGGAACTTCTTTCTGCAGAGTCCAAGTCTTTTGCAAGCAATATGAATAACTGGTTAATGACCAGCTTTCTCTCTAAACATTTCTGTAACTTTCCCTAGAGACAAGTATACTCCTGGAAAGATTTGAATTACAAAAAGAGGTAAATTAGAGGAAAATTATCTTACATTTTCTAACCTACAGAAAAGGGTATTTATGCCTGATTTTTGGTGTGTCACACAGAATGAGATCTGAACTGTTAATGACTTTATTTAATTCAGTTGAATAATTTCTAGTCAGGATTTATTTACTTCAGTGTCTTGCTTAATTTGTTTTGTGAATCTTTTTCTTTTTTTTGTTTGAAAGTCATCTTTTAATTTCAGTTTTTCGAATGTCTCAGCAGTAACTTCTGTTATCCTTGACATTTCTGTGTCACCATAATGTGAACTGCTGCAGTGGGAAACATAATCCTCTAATCTGGCTAGCTCAGATGCATTGTTCGTATAGAGACATTTTCCAATTCAGTGTATTTATTAACAGCTCTGAGCACTCTGTTCACTTTGGCATCTGCACTGGGAACAGTCTCATGAATGGAAATTGTAGCCTGACAGTGGGTTTATGCCTATGACTTATTCCATTAACTAGAATAACAGTGCAGGTTCATATGATTGTAGGACCCAGATCTCTGCCTTTTGGTTCAAAAAGCTATAAGATATACATATACACACACACGTGTGTGTATGTACATATGTACTCAGATTGCAAGTTAATAAGCTTTTTTATTGAGAACGCACATCTGAATATTCATCCAAAACTTTCTGAGGAATCCTGAAAATCATATGTGGTATCCACTTGAGAAAGCAAACAATTTTGGCAGCTTTAGGTTTTCAGATGAGTGTTCAGTTTTCTGTGGAAACAGATTGTTCCATGATATTTTTTTCAGAACCTCAGTTTTAGAAAACTGAACACTTCTGAGCACTGTTAGTATTTAATTACCTTAATTTTTATCTATTATGCCTAAAGCTTACGCTGAGTTGCTAACCCTGGGTATCCTAAACATGAGCCCAACATGATGATTGCATTCTGGTCTAGCATACACAGACACTTGGCCTGTGAGATTTGTCACTGCTTTTGTGGGATACTTGTTTCAGTCCATGTTGTACTTTTTCCGTCACTTCAGTGATGTTGTACACTGCTGCCTGCAGGAGGCACTTTTAGGAATGATGTCCACTAACGAGGTTTGCTAGTGGCCACTGTTGAAGCCAGGAAACCGGTGGGGATGAATTTGCAGTACAACTGATCTGCCAGTTAGGTTTTCATTTGAATGCTAAAAAGGACACGTAGCAAGGAGTAAATATATAACATATAGTAATACTCTTATAATAATAATAATCTTAGTAATAATCTTATAGATTTAAATATCTGGATATGCAGATACTTTTAGTAAAGTCAAAGCAAGCTGCTTCTTGAATACATATAAAATCCCAGGGTGGGGTGGAAGATCATTAGTGATATGATTTAATTTAGAAGGTCATACAGTTGAACTAGAGGTAAATGGCAAATACCATAATGCTCTTTAGACAGGAGATTGAATCGTCAATATGGGGAATACAATACTGTATCTCCATGAAACTAAGATTGATCTTAATGTGGATATTATATGCTAGAAGCATGACAGAAAAATACCTTTGTTTCTGTAGGTGCAAAACTTTCTTTCCTCTCTCCTTCCCCTTGAAAAAGCCAAAGGGAAAAAAATAAGGATTTACGCATAGTTTCCCAGAATGAAACAGAGGATGAAAACATTGCTCAGGCTGCAAAACAAGAAGGAAGGCCCTTGGAGTTAATGATGTTTTCTATTACCAAATGCTCTGAGATGTAAAAATTAAAAACAAGAGCAAATATTATTTGTATTTATCTGCATGTGCTATATTAAACACATGCTCAAAGGTTTAATGTTTTTTGGATAAATCCTCATTAATAGCTATGATTCATTGTAAAAAAAACTATAAGCTGATTGAGAAAAAGATTAGTTTATAACATACAATTGTTTTGAAGAATGGGACATTAATTTTCTGAAAAAAAGGAAAATAATTAGGATGTTATAACACCAAGCTTTTGGAGAAACAAATAGTGCTAGTTGGTTTCATTCATTATTGACACTGGCATTTTGGATTTGGCCACTTAAGATTTGGCAGTGTATGGAAAACTGTTTTCAGCCGAAGTTGGTGGCACTATCACTTAGTGATGCTATCACTGTAAAGAGAAAATCATTTCACTGACAGGCTACTGAGGGTTGCACTGAAATCACAGAAAATATATCTGTTCATATTGCAACGTAAAATGTTAAAAAGCTGCAAAAAGGCACATTTTGACCATCTCAGAAATAAAGGGAGTCTTCACTAACATTATTTCCATTGTACTGTTATTGGGTGCTCTTGCTCCCCAGTAACTTAAACATCCATCTTGTATCCATGAATATTTATTGCCCACCTATTATTCCTTGTTACTACCTTACCTCTTGAATCTTCCCTCTTCAGCCCAAGATTTCCCCGTAATTCTTCCCAGTTCACGCACCGTTGTTTCTTTCTGTATCTTTGTGCTATTCCTTACATATGCTAAAGACTGGAAATGCCAGCCTTGCACATGTGTATTTGTTTACCATCTCCATTAGCTTCCCCACTTAAATTTTCTTGGAAAGCTGTAAATCAATGCTTCTAATAAAAATGGCTTGAAAAAGTCCCATGAAGTCTACAAGAACTAGAAATATGTGACTACACACGTCTACATCTTCAATTTACTAATAAGAGTAATTTTGTACAAAATGACAAAGCAAAAATTACTGAATATATTTAGCAAAGTCTGTTTGTATATCATTCAGATATTTCCTTTTGCAGCAAATTAACCCTTAATATAGCTGCAGTGTGAAATTCACTGAGCCTGACTACTCACACCTGCCCATCCTATTCATTATTTCTGTTCTCACTGACCCTTTCTAGGGAGTCACTGAGCCCAGTACAATAATTTGCAGCAAATAGCCTTTATTCAAATGTAGGATTGCTCACGAGAATTATGAGTTCATACAGTGATAGCTCTTACAGGATCAGATCTAATAAAAGTTCACCTGATACAATTTCTTACATAGATGAGTTTTCCAGACCATTTCTCTCTTTCTGGTTTCACTGTTACCAATGCTCCTACCATACTCCATGGAAATTCATTATTTTTCCATTTCTTTAAATGAAATGTTTGCTGAACTTAATTGATATTGCAATGTCTCTTCTTGCAGGGCAAAAAGAATTGCGCAAGAGTAATTCAGTCTATTGAGTTATTCACAGCCATTGTGTTTGACTGCGCTCTACTGACACTGTATTTTTCTGAAGATATTGGAAATCATTTTCACTGATGGAACTGATGGGAAACAATGAGTCAATCGCGTGAGACAGTAGATTCAGAAAGCTCAATGCAAATTATTATAGAAAGTTTTAAGTGTCTCAGTCCATACAATGTCAGTGCTTTTTTCTTCCTCAAGGTTACTCAAAAGCAAATACTTGGAGGCTACTACACATTCTTGATTATTGAGAGCCAGTGAAGAAAGAAAACAAATAACCTATGGTAAGAGAGAAGCATTAAGAAAGACTAGAGGCAAAGAGAGGTACAGCAGCCAGTTCTGTGGATTTCAGGTAAGCTGGTGTATGTTTTTGTCTGCTCCTATAAGATGGGAACTTTGTGTCTCTCTCTCTCATAGACCCTGGTAAGCCATTTAGGTAAAAGGGAGAACTACAGAGTGTTGCCAGTTTCTTCCTCTTCCACCCTGGCAATCCACAAGAAGAAATGTTTGATGCCAGTCAGCAACATCTCCTGTAATACATTTAAAATGCAAATGCATAAGTGGGTACTCAGACCATCCCCTGGAGGTTTTAATTTTGGCTAATGCTGATGTACACTTAGATTTGGTCCCATAAGTCTCATATTGAGCTCTGCGCCTGGCAGTGGCAGTGTCCTTAAGGCCATGCACATATTTCCATTTTAAATACCTCTTCTGCATGAATGAAAGCCTCTCACTTGTTTTGGCAAGTGTTTGTCCGTGTGGTCTCAGCACATGAGCAACACGCTTTCTTCTGCTCTTCAATAGCTCCATTCATTCAGGCCATAAAATGTGAATAAATTTCAAGTATTTTTTTTCTTGCACTAGTATAGCATAAATTGCTTTTAAAATATAGTAGCTGTTAATTTTGAATGTTAGTTGATTGTTCCTTGTTCTTGATTTTACTACTCATCTTTGTGAAGTTAATGGAGTACATTCTTCCTATCTTGCTTTGACAGCATGTGAAGAGTGAGCATTAAATCTAAACTGTGGTTTTAGGGTGAGATTCCTTGATAACAGAAGGGTTTTTATTTTGGTGAAGAGACTGTCTCTAAGGAAACAGATTAAGGAGGAAATTTAGACATGAAAAAAATATGCTTGTGTTCATTTTCCCCATTGTCTACCACAGCAATCTTTGTGGTTATGATTACTGTACTACATTCACGTGCAAGGTATTTCGTGGTGTGAAATCTTTATTTCCTTCTGATTACCATTTCTCTTCTCTTAGTAGCCTTGATAACTTTAAAAAAAAAAAAAACAAAAAAAACCCCAAAACCAGAAAAAAAGCTGATGACAATCAAAGTATAGAATACAGGAAAAGCTTATAGTACGCTGCTTTTCTGCCAATTGCCCAACAAATGAGATCCTGTACTCTTGAGTCTATATTTTTCAGACAAAGGCTGTGAGAACAGCGAGTGGCACAACGTGAGTCTATTCTTGTGTCAATTACTGTAGTGAAAATGGAAAACAGTGCTACTGCAGCCTGTGAGTACCCTTGAAATGGTCAAGAACTGCAAACGTATTAGCCATTCTGCTCAGCACAGCTGGTTTAAGTACACACACCATCTCTGGAAAACTGCTCTGCGGAGCTTAGTAATTTTCTTCCCACTGTGAGGGGATGATATACAGGGTTGTTTATTATAAACTTTAATGGAATTGAAAGCCAAAGTATATAGACACCTTGTATCAGAGATGGTCTTATGATGAAAGTGCACAGCATGCCTTGCTCTTGAGATACCTGAGTACAGACTCCTATGTTCAGGGAAGAATGAACTGCAAGAAATAGCACAGCTCTCCACATATATATATATA
>VXAA01007175.1:16630-57798 GCA_013399115.1 Anseranas semipalmata | reverse complement strand
ATATATATATATAAAAATAATCTACAAAATACATAAAAAGCAGACAATTTAAGTCACTCTGACCTCAGATCTACTGCTATTCCTTTACGGTAACAGGTTGCATACGAATAACTGAAATTAACTTGCCATTAAACAATTTTTCACAGCTCATTTTTAAAAATGACAGCAGTATCAACTTCAGATATGAAGCACAGTCTGCAAACCTGTAATCTCATTGTGTTGCATAGCCATATAACTGTGGTTGGAGTTCCTTTTTCTTGTCCTATTGCTCAACAAAGACTACAAGCGCAACATGAAAAGCTTATCAAGCTTGTAAGCAATCCTGTTGTTATCTGCAATCCAGTCTTTACTTTTGTAATCTTCAGCAATTGGGTATGTTGGTTATGAAACTCTTCTTAGCCTGTCAGAAGTAAATGCTGTCTTGGTGATTTTCTTGATGTAGATGCTGAAATCGAGTCGTAGTGACCAATAATCAGCTGAATGAACCCTTGTGCTACTAGTGCCCAGAACCTGAATTTACTGAAAGAATATTTTTCCCAAATATCACCAAAAAAGCATTTCTGACAGTATTTCTATCTGCCCTCCTGCTTTTTATTAAGCCAGATTCTGTTCTCAAAAAACTTCCAGCACAGATTCAAACCCCACCTTGAAGCTCAAGTTAAGGCTGTGGCACTTTCGAAGTCTTAGGTGCTTAAATTCTAAAACCATAGATCCATTAAAGACAATTTTGGAATTACCCTCCCTGCAACCACAATTTTCTCATATTTGAAAGCTCAGCCAGCTTTGTCCTCAGCTTGAATCTTTTTTTCCAAAGCTTTTTCTGTCTGTTGTACAAGATGAAAAGCTGCAGAAAGGAAAAATGAGTAAGGAGAGGGCACAATAGATAAAGCATAGTTAGACAGCAGTTGAATCTGAAAGATATGCTCAGTCTTTTAATGTCTACCTTCAGCGTTGTAAAAGACTATCCTCCACAATAATCTCTTAAGTGCTTTATCTAATGTTGGCACTCAGTGCTCACTGGTACAAACGGTGATAACATCTTGGCTAAACTGATAGTTGGCAAGTTCTGTTATGCATGTAAGTTCTGTATTGTTTATAGAGCAGTGGTGGTGGGTCTCTGCCACAGAAATGCTTATTCTAACAAGAAATATTGAACCAATCCAAAAAGTTCGTATTCTTAAATGAAAAAAAAAAAAGTTTTGAACTAAACCCAAGTGGCGTGCAGACTTTTTGCTGAATATAACTTCTGCATACACGTGTCATGCCCTGAAGCACTGCATAAATGCAATTAGAAAATTGAATTACAGCATTTTGGTTATGAAGAATTGATTTTAAGCATCTGATTTCTGATCAGAGAGCAAAAGTTCTTGTGAGGACTTCATTTATGGCAAGGAGAGATTTTATAAATAAGAACTTTTTCCTTCTCTAGTAAGGCATATTTGGTTGTGCTGTTTTAAGCAAAGGTCATTGTGAAAGGAAGATATGTGGTTGAAGTGATTCAAAAAAGTTACACTTTTTTTAAACTGGAATTCCAATATAAACGATATGCTTATAGACTGCTAGCAGATTTTGCAATAATCGATAGTTCACGCTACATTCCTCTTTGAGATAACGTTAGGCCAAATACTCTGTTTGCGAATGCAGCAGGGAGTGAAGGTTTCTTGACAACTTTGGCCCATCAAGGACTGTATAAAAAAAAAAAAAAAAGCTTACTGAAATGTCTACACCTAAACACATGTTTTAACCCAGAGGTTTTATTATGCCAGTAATGGTTTTGAAAAGTTGAAAAAAAAATAAAGTTCCCAAGGGTCTGTCCCATTCTTTCTTCTTAATGATATTATGCCAGTGGTATGTATTCCTGCTTGAAAATAAAATATGGCTTTAATAAATTATCAGTAATTATGTTCTAAATACAGAAATGGGGGTGCTCACTGAATAGGAAAAGATGATTTTTTTTGTGCAGGCATTTGTCAGTGTAGTTGGTTTCACTGCATGATTCTATGGTAGACATAAACAGAGGTAAATTTGACTTTCAGAAATTTGTTCCAGATGCAGGCAATCCACTGTTTAGCAGAACCCAGGTTTGGGGTTTATACATAGAATCATAGAATCATAGAACGGCATGGGTTGAAAAGGACCTTAAAGATCATCTAGTTTCAACCCCCCTGCTCTGGGCAGGGTTGCCAACTACTAGAGCAGGCTGCCCAGCGCCACATCCAGCCTGGCCTTGAATGCCTCCAGGGATGGGGCATCCACAACCTCTCTGGGCAACCTGTTCCAGTGCCTCACCACCCTCTGAGTGAAAAACTTCCTCCTAATATCCAGCCTAAATCTCCCCTGTCTTAGTTTGAAACCATTCCCCCTTGTCCTATCGCTATCAACGTGTGTGAACACGCGTTCCCCCTCCTGTTTATACGCTCCCTTCAGGTACTGGAAGGCCGCAATGAGGTCTCCCCGGAGCCTTCTCTTCTCCAAGCTAAACAAGCCCAGTTCCCTCAACCTTTCTTCATAGGAGAGGTGTTCCAGCCCTCTGATCATCTTAGTGGCCCTCCTCTGGACCCGTTCCAAGAGCTCCACATCCTATACAACCAGTAGTGACTTGTACTTCAGTTAAGACCTACACTCTATCTGTTTGGACAACTGGGATTTTTGTTCCATCCTTAGTTGGCTGTATCTTATATCTGTGCATCTTAAAAGCACCTATGTGGCGTTAAAATTGTCCTGACTCGATTTATTGTAATAATGGTGAAATGGAACTATACAAGACAGAACAGGCTGATCAAAATATCTCAGTTGCACAGCATTGTATTTTTGGAACACTTCATCCTTGTATAACATTGCATGCTTTCCTTTCTTTCCTTTGTAGCTGACGTGTAAGTGTCTATTGTGCTTTAGTCTGTAATGCGTCTTTTGAGGCATGGTGTTCCAAAGAAGTCCTTGTGCTGTAGATATTTAAGATCAAAGTCAGGACCCTACCAAACATGTTAATGAAAACACCTTAAAACCAGTTTAGTACATAAACACATTTCAAGAAGAGGAAAAAAGTTACTCAGCTAACAACAACAGTTTTCATGTAGCGTGCAATGGAAGACAGTTGATATATCTACAGATAATACAAATTAATTCACTTTATGAAGTGGATTGAGTTAAGAGACGCAAAAAGAATTGCATTATGCTATTGCAGTGAATATCGAACAGCCATTTCAGGTAGTTTGCATTTGTAATTCTCCTTAGAATATTAGATGTAGGAAATGTTCCCATTGCTCAATTACATTTAAAATGGCAAATTAATTCAGGCAAAATGTGGCTGCCCCATTCAATTCTAAAGTTAACTTTTTATGGAGTATCAAGGTGCTGCTAGTAAATCCAGACTGCTTGGTCTAATGCATAATTAAGAGCTGTAATGCTATGAATAAATACATGGCTCAAATGTATACTATAATGAAGGTATAGCTCATTAGTGTTTGCCTAACTATAAATCTAAGTAGCTCAGATTAACAGCAAACTAAGCAACATTGCAAACTCTACGAGATTCTAAACCCTCACCCTGTGCCTGGACTTAGAGGCAATGGGCACAAACTGGAGTACAAGAGGTTCCATCTAAACATCAGGAAACACTTCCTTACTGTGCAGGTGACCAAGCACTGGAACAGGCTTCCTGGAGAGGCTGTGGAGTCTTCTTCCTTGGAGATCTTCAGAAGCTGCCACAACGTGGTGCTGGGCAACCCGCTCTGGGTGTCCCTGCCTGAGCAGGGGGCTGGACCAGATGACCTCCTGAGGTCCCTGCCAACCTCAGCCACGCTGTGATTCTAAATATTTCTAAATGAGGATTGAGGAAAAAAAAAAAATTACATGTAAAGTACAACCATGATAATCTCTAAATAAAAAGTTATAAATTTTTTTAATCTCCTAACATCTCTGTGTGTGGCACCACACAGACTTCTCATACAAACGACACAAAATAGGGGGTCCTTGTTCTTATGCTGCGAGATGTTTTGTTGCACATATTTTTCCCAAGGATTTTGGTGGTCTGTGCTCTGTTCTTTTCTGGTTGCTCTAAGGGTCGCTGGGTAAGTAGTAGTTATTTGCTCCAGGGGTGAAACAGCAAACGAGAAAATGAGCAGAAATGCCTACTTTTCTGTTCTCTGGATCTCAGTGCACTGAACTGCATGGTTCAGTGCAGGAGGAGAGCGAAGGACAGTTTATGGGTAGCATGTGGTCTCCCTTTGTTGCTATGCACTTACTATACGTCTATCAAACACAGAAGTAAGAGATCTCCTAATGCATCTTCCTGGTTGATCATAAAGCACTAGTCTGCATTTAGTCTAGAGAAAGTGCTTCTCACATCAGATAAGGAAGTGTGATCATCCCATCAAAAATGAGAGAATATTATTAACCTGTGTTAAAAAGACTGATGAAATTGAATATGATATCCTGCCAGCTGTGGTTTAGAAATCTCCCTTCTTTATTTGCATTGTGAAGCAGGAAAACCCATAATCAGTGCAGGGCATGGAAGTGATGGAGAAGGAAGTAATTAGTGTGTTTTTTTTGTTTGTTTGTTTCCCAAGTGTGAAGGCCCCGAGGGACCAGTTCAGTTCTTCATTCAGATAAGGGCAGACATCTGCCAGGCTGTATCCAGAAAATACAAGTCAAAGTCTGGCCTGTGAGAATAGAACACATGATTTTTTTCATATGTTTTGATCCCTAACATGTAGGAATTTACCAATGCAGGGAGATTTCTCCCATGCCTGGTAGCAGACAAGTTACATGGGCATATCAAAGGTCTGATCCTGCATCTGCAAGTCTGCATGTTCAGAAGCAACAGTTTCTGCATGTTTTGGTTACCACGCTTCATGGTTCTTCCAATCTTCTATAGCATTACAACAGCTGAGAGATTTTAATAATTCTGAACCTTAACTGTGCTTTGCGTTCAAATAAAAATGGCTTTCTGGAATGGCAGCCACTATGAGGTGCTGATATAGAAACTGTTTTCTACACAAAAATTCATAACATCGCTCCTGAAAATATCTGCTATGCATTTTAAAGTGCACTGAACAAATATTCCAAAGGGAAAGGGCATATGTTATTGCAGTCCTGGGGCAATAACCTGAGTTATAAGATTGATTTTATCTGGTATTTATTCAGCTTTTCTAAATGAAGTGCATCATCACTGCAACACTGCATTGTGCAAAGCCCTGATATCCCGTACAGTCCCTGTCAAAATATACCTCAGTGTTTAAATGTGTGCTCCAAATAAGGTCAGAATGTAATGCCACAGGTCAACTCCACCTGTGAAAATGTGCACCAAAAATAAGCTTTAGGATTCCTAAACACCATTTTGTGAGACAACTTCTTAGGTTTCACGTTTTGTAACTGTCAAATGTTAAGAATAGTGTAGTTCTATTCTACTCCTATAACTTTTCTTCTAACGTGTTGATACCTGCTGAGATGCATATAAATGCCTGGTCCATGCAGGTCAGCTGAACTCACCAGGCTTGGTCTGGGCCACTTATGTGGACGAGCACTTACAAACAGGGCTGCTGAGGTCCCCAGCCCTGCAGGGCTCACCTGTGTGAACTGGTTACGGAGCAAGGGACCTACCGCTCCGGATATGATTGGTCCTTCTCTTGGAGTTAAGTGTCCACAGTTAATTAAGAGAACAACATAATTTTGTAGCAAAATCCCAGGGCAGGTAGGGAAATGGAGTTACTTATATTTGTGCAAATGCCATTAGTTGTTCAAGCAGTTAAAAGGTCATTCACGTGGTAATATCCATTTGCATGTTATCACAGTAGCTGTGTTTATACGAAGTTGTACACCTATGAATTTCAAGCTTGCTTAGCAAAACCTTCGTACAACAATCCCAGAAAGCAAGTAGCATTGTCTTATTTAAAAAAAATAAAAATCACAGATGACTGTTCCTCTTTCCTAATAAATTGAGCATCATGTTAATGCTTAGAACTATCAGAACTATGATAGATAGCTTAGAACTATGATTTTATTATGGTAACAGAAAATCATACTACAAATTCAGATAAATTCTTAATATTTTTCTGCGTAATCCATGACATTTATTACAGTTCAAATGGCTAGGACATGTGTGAGAAGACATATCAGCATTTAAGAAGAGAACATATTTCACTGAAATGTTGAAACAGAATGCAGGAGGTGATTAGACATGTCTGCTGTGTTGCCCAAGTATGAACTTGAACTACAGGAAGCCAGGGAAATGTAATGCTACTGACATTATGCTTGGCAATATTGTAACAGAAATTAAGTCTATACACACCACTTGTTTTCAAGTTTGGTGTAACATCTTTATCTAGAGTATAATTAGTGTTTAAAAAACAACCAACTAAACAGAAAACCTTCTGTTATATGAAATATATAAACGTGAAGATGTTCATATTGAGCAAAATGTTTTCCACAATGTGTAATCAGTTGTCTTTCATTTTAGTATCCAGTATTTCTTAATTCCACTCAAATATGAGCTTCTGATATAAATTAGTTGAAGTAAACGTGTGATTCCAGTGGATTTCTTGTGGAGCAGGGCATGCAGTCAAATGAATAATGGAGGGAAATTTTTAAAAATTGCAAACTGACCTTTGAAATGTCAGAATTTGGCTGTTTCCTGTAATCAACATTCTGTGATAAATGAGAGCAGTAAATGTAAAGATCCTCGGTTCAAAAGTGTGTGTAATCGAAACCCAATGAGGAATCAATGCCCTTTTGGTGACCTTTTCTGAAAAGGTCAAATGACAACATTTGTGGGAAGCTTTTCTTGTGCTTGGAGGATGATAACAAATGAATTTATTGTGTTTTGGTATCCTAGCTGTGGAGGAAAACTACATATGTGTGAGTTCCCTATATTTATATATGGTATGTGTCTATAAAATTCTCAGAACTGTTTGCTTTCCTCATGAAAATTCAAGTGGAGATCTAAGAGCACAACTGAATTGTTCTCTCTTTTTGCATCATTCATCGTTAATGATCTAACATAGATAATATAATTACTCTGATCGTAATAAAAAGGTTTGATTGCAGAGACAAGAAAGCTGGTTGCACACTTCGCTGTACTGTTTCTGTGCTTGTAAAGAGTAAAAACGGGGTGAGGAAAGAGGACATCTGACTATGTAAAACAGCAGAAATGACTGGACATATAAATAAATCTGTAGAAAGGTAAACATTTTCTTTACCACGTTTTCCTAAAGAGTTGAACTGCAGTTTAAATTGGATGAAGAAGACTGCTTCCATAGGAGAAAATAGTAATATGTCTTAGGTGACATATTTCATGGATATGCAAGTATATAATGTCAAATCACAGTGATAAAAAGTACAGGCACTCTGATTTCAAGATGGCCTGTTCTATTAATTTCTTCACAGTATGCAACTATTTTTGGAACTACCCTGAGCTTGAAGATGGCAGTTATTTCATAGCATTATTCTGCAATCTGAAGCTTGAGCTACCAGTTGTGATGTGTTGTGTTTTTATTTGCATTGCCAGATGATTTGATGTTGCAGACAAATGGGAAATTGAATTTAATTCTTCTGCAACGGCTGACTGCATTTTATACCAAATACAGTAAGTAAAAATAGGCTGGGAGTATCCCATCTCATGATTATTACAACTTTGATTTAAAGATGGGCTACACTAAGACAGTTTTGTCATAGCCTTCTTTTGAAAGGAAAGCTAAATATCTTTAAGTTCAGGCAGTATACACAGCATGTCAAATTGTTGTCATTCAAAGTAGAGTGGAAAGAATTACTTCCTTTCTTAAAAGTTTTAGTCTTAACTATGAAATGAGTCTTCAGTAAATGACTCCTCCAGCAATAGCATAGGTGAGAATAGTAAGTTAGAAGTCAGTGAAAAGGTCAAGAATGCAACCATTTACTCGCTTATTTTAGTCCTTTGTGTAAATTTTCAGCACTGTGCATAATGCACCTTTATTGTAACAAAAAGACATGGCATTTTAATTCGCTACACATAGCAAACCTTTATAATCCTTTGTGTTTTGCCAAAAATAATAAATGCCAGACCCCTGCATGCTCTAATCTATTGTTTAACCACAAAGGTGTAAATGTATTAAGACCTTAAATCTATCACAATGCTACGTACTTTGATATGAACACAGAAGTTAATAATAATAGCAGTTATACAGAAGATGGCATGTTGTTTGGAGACTAAACCCTTGGACTTCCTTGTCAGGTAAGCAGTAAATATTCAGAAGAATAGTGGCTTCCTTCGTGTGAGCTAATGTTTTGCCCACAGTTTTGCACTTGTCTTTACAAATCTTAGTTCTCTTCTAAATATCAAAGAGTGAACCAGGCACTTGGAGATGCAATTGCTGAATTTTGCTTTCATAATTTAGCTTGCAAATGTGCGTTATGTTTCCAGATAGTGAGGTCAGGCCCTGACTTAGCTGTAAAAACACCTGTCATGGTAAAATATTTGTCCTTCTAACATGAAACAAAATTTTTAGCTGTTAATGGAGAAGATTAATTCAGAGATGTTTTTTGGCTGGTTCTTTTTACTGATAAAGTGGTGTGATGTTTACCTGAGGAGACACTCCTTCAGGGAGATATTTTTTTCAAGTGAAGTAGAAACTAAACATTCTAAGACACTTTGAAGCCCTAGCGCTATGAAACCTATTTGAAAGTCCTCAGGAAGTCGTCTCCTTTCATACATGAGAAAAACTGATCTAACTTATTTAAGTATTAATGGTTATCTTCTGTCCTCTTGTCTTCTCTTTAACCTAGATGAATTCATAAGGTTAAACTTATCATGATGTCCCACACGAAACTTCTGCTATACTAGAAAAAGCTCTAGTGGCTTCATTACCTGTGTGAGACAGCTGGATTTTAAGAACAAATTAATTCTGGTTCTACAAGATATCTGTTGGGCTATCAGAAGCTGCCAAGAGTGTAAGAGTGTAGCAATAATGTGCAAAGTTCTTTTTGAATTTTTTTTTTTTTAGAAAGTCTATATGCCTTGAGTTAAGATTTCTCTCATAGAGTTTCAGGCTCTGGATTTCGTATTAAAGTGTGTATTTTGTGACAGTTCATCTAAAGAAACAACTGCCACCCAGTTGGCTGATACGGCAAGCATATCTGAAATATCAAATGCCATCATTTTGACCTCCTGTCATATGCATGTCCTTTTCTGTGTTTGGCCAAAGATAACAGTGATGGTAGAGTTATTTTTTTGGGAAGATGGTAAAGCTCTGTGAAGTGGTATAATCATAATATTTCTGCAGCGTTATCTGATAACAATGTTCCAGTAGAAAAAATGCTGTGGTAATTTATAAAGGAGACTTCCTACTATCATCATATTTTCAACTGCTGCAAAGATGTATGGCATTTAGAAATGCCAGTTTCAAAAGAGAAAGCTAGCATCCATTTTTTCTTTTCAGTGTTTCTTTACATATTTCCTTAAAGAGTTTGTCATTATCATTTTCCTTTCACGAATAGAGCTCAAAATGCTGATGCTGCCAACTTTCAGCTTTGTAGAAATAAACAGTTCATGTTGATACAACACAGTCCCTGATTTAGGGAGTGTAGAGATCTATAGATATGTGGTGGCTTGCTATTTGAAAGGATATTTGAAAAAGTATTCAGGAGATGCACTGAATTCTCTCAGGGCAATTTCAGAAGTTTGACCCATAGAAATACTGTGCAAAAGAAAACAGTTCGTGGCTCTTCTATGCCTTTACCTCTATAAGCACTAGACTCAGCTCTGCTCAGAGCTTACATCAGTGTCAGGCAATGCATCTTTCTGTGAAGATGATCTTTTTTAGTTTGGGCTTGGTTCAGTAGTGTAGCACAAATATTTCCTAGTAGTGTCAGCTGGTTCTAACCTCAGTCGAGAATGGGGTATGAGCCTGACATAATATAAATTTTCCATTGGCACAGAACGGTTGAAGAAAATTCTTATGCAACTTCTTACAGGTACATTAGCACAGAGAGGAGGCATGACTGATGCAAAGGGAAAATGTCTCAAACATAGATGTGCCACAAAAAGCTTTTGCAACTTCATAGCTATCTATTTTCATCCCAGGTTAGTATATATGCATGTTTTTCCACATTTTCTTTTGTGTGAGCATCAGTCTTGGTGGGTTAAAGCTTGGATTTTAATCATGTGAAAGGCAAAAGGAGCTTCTCCGAAAATTATTAAAACAAAACCACAGGGTTTAAACTTTGGCTGTGGGAAGACAGCAACTCAGTGCTAACAAAGCAGGTGCAAAAGAGCACATCATTCTATAGTAAAAATTTGGCAGAGGCAATATACTTCAGCGTGCGAGGAGGTGCAGCTGTTTTTCGAAGTTTTAATCTCTATCCCTGATTTGTCCATAAAGGCCGTCAGTAACCTTTCCTCCCTTTTGCTTCTCGTTATTGGAGGTGAAAAATGAACAAGCAAATAAACCAAGCTGTTGGAAATCATACTGTCAACTCTGACATTGCATTTGGTGCTTTTACTAGAATCTGGCTCAGAAAATACAACTACAGAGAACTAGGAAACATTAACAAAGTTACGAGATAGTACAGTTTTAGGAAGAAAAAGCAGGATTCTTAGCATTTTTATCTTTTTCTTGGATGGGGCATAACCACTGCTTATGTGGAGTCACCTGTAGCTGAGCAAGGAGGTGATGGGACGAAACTGGCTGCTGGTGGGCCACCAGCAGAGAGTGACAGGATTAGGGCTTGAAGGACTGTGGACTGCTGCAATATGATCAGTGACTAGTGGATGGTGATAAAATGCTGCAAGTCACTGCGTTGGAGATTTATAATGGTTTTCTTCAAGTACTCACATTTCAGACCTGGTGGCTGAGCGTATGAAGCAGATGTTTGACTGCTCCTGTGATTTGAGACCAGGATGGTGATAAACAGTCTGACAGCAAATGAGCAGCAGTAGATTCAAACTGGTTGCATGGCAGACAGACACAGTAACATATTATATGTGGGATGAGCAATTTACTGAAGATTCAGAGCTCGAGTTCTGACATTAAGATATCAATCACATGAGATTTGCATTGAGAAGTGTTTGCTTTCTGCCTACAGATAAATATCTCCTGTGAATAACTTGAGAGATTTGCATGTAAACATGCTCTGCAACCTAAATGTGAGCGAGGGTCTTTTCCCTTCTGCTTTGTCATGTAAAGGTATGTTTAATATTATATTTAAAGTGTATTTGTATATACTTCATATACACATATGCTCTATTTATGTAAATGAAAGTACATTTAAATTTCACTTTGGGTACCTAGATAACTACAGTGCTCTTTGTACAAAGCGATGAGAAAATTTTAGTTAAATCTGCTGTTTCTCTAAATGTTCCATCTTTGAGACATACCATTTCAAAGGCTCAGTTATTCTTCAGGGACTCTAATGTTTTCACATGATATAATGCATCGTGCTTGCTGGATACTGAATCTGAATATATAGGAAAATTCAGTGTTTAATCTGTCTATATCCCTATAAGAATCTGGTATCAATATACTGATAATTTGGTAGGATGAAATTTAATTTTGTTGTTGTTCAGGGCTATTTCTGCTTAGAACTGAAAGTATTGTTTTTCAATTCTGTGTTGTTGTAATTCTTAATTTATCTCTCTGAATCATTGATTTTTTTTTTTTATCTGACTGAAATAGCCAATTATACTAGGGATTTCCTAAGATAAGCAAGAAATTACTTTCTGCAAAATTTTTATAAAAGGTCAACCCAGAGCCTGAAACACAATTGCACCCTAGGTATTCATTGAGCAATTTGAAATAATGAAATCCAATGACAGGAACTTTCATTCTTGTCCATCAAAACACTGTGCATAGGAACCAGAATCCACCTGCACAAATCTGATTGTTGCACCAATGCTTGGCCTCATAAACATCACCTCATCGCATCATATTTTTTAATGGTAAATAAGGTTACAATCAAAGCTGGACATATAATCAGCTCTAGACAGCTCACTCCACAGCAGAAAGCTTACATAAATGGGGATCCATTGAGGCAGAACTTAGGTCTCATTCTGGTTGTGTTTAAATTGGCAGGAATTTTGCAATCAACTCTGAGATCTGGATGTAGAGCTATTCTCAGTTTCCTCTGGAAATTTTACTGAATCGCATTTCATGATATACTGCTGTCTCCTGGTAAGTGCTGAAGATACATGCATGATATTTTCTCTTTTTTGAATACAAGAGGAGCTTTTTTAGATAACTTGTAAATTCAGTAGTGTCTACTTTTTATCACTATTAGGAAGAGGAGGTGATTTTATTTCTTAATTTCTAATTTGCTGCATATAATTTCTATTAAAAAATTCTTGTTTTGATAGAGAATAGAGGTTCCAAGTCTTCCCTTCTTGTCATGGAATTAGATTTGCACAACTCTAATCTAGCATAAATCCTAGTAAATTAAGGATTTATTATATAACTTTCTAGCAAATAACAAAGTTAGATTATGTGATTTTAACATCACTTAATCAGTATCTAAATATTAGTCAATTCACACAATGATTTAAAGAAATTTGCTACAATAGAAAGAGCAACTTAGTTCAAGAATTATGAATGGCAAGGTTCACCAAAGCCTTACTGCACAGTCCTGGGGGGTTTCTAAATCTAGTTGCACGCTTCCAAAATACCTGCTAGAGAGAATTACCCTACTTCCTCATCAGCATTTATCCACAAATGAGCTTGTTCCTTGAGGATTCAGCCCTGAGATGCATATCCCCTCAGGGCTACCCTGAGAGGCGTCCCAGCTCAGGGGGAGATCTAAGGTGCAGCCTTGGAGAGCTCTTGCTTGGGATTTATTTCTACTTACAGAAATGTACTTATTGGGAGGCCATTGTCTTTTGGTCAGTGATCTTCCAGAATTCAGGTCTTTGCCAATTTGTTTAGGAATCAGGTTGTGCAGTCCCCCTCCCGTTAGCACTTAATTGTGTCCTTGTCAATTAGTCACACCACAGGGGCTGGGTGCTATCTGAGGGGAGGCCTGATAATCCGAGGCCTGTATCATATAAACAACAGGTGCTAAAGGGAGCAAGGCAAGAAGTCGGGCTTCACCGCACTCCGTAGATGAGAGGAACGGTGTAAAGGTGACTTTTCCTTTCATTATGGAGAGGAAAGAGATGAGGCGCCATATTTATTAGATAAAGTGATTGATTTGTAGTCAAGCGCAGATTCCTCCATTACTTCCCATGAGAGATTTCATGGGAATGAGCCCTGCCTGGGTCCCTGTTGCTAACGAGCTGTCTGGTTCAAGGAGCGACCATGTTGAGGCCTGCTGTGGCTCACAAGCCTGAGCAAGACTTGCACCAAGTACAGGAGCGGAGCGTACCCATCACATGGTAGGGGAGCAGAGTGTACCCGCCACACTTCTTTATCAAAACCTTTGCGTGCCATTGCATGAAGAAGATGGTGCCTTGAGCAGCAGGTAGGCATATTCGTTTTAAGATGTCTACGTTGGAAGTATCCCAGAATTCATTTTTTTAATTATTTTGCTTTGCTTCTTTTAATGTATAAAAGACCAGTTAGTTCCCATTCCTCTTCATTCCTCAAAGGATTTTTTAAAAATATCACTTTGTTACTAACTAGTATACTCTTGAATATATCTTATTTATGGTGAGAATTTCTACTATTTATGCTTACCAGCACTGGATTGACATCTATGCATCCCATATAATCTGAACATGAAACAAGAAGTAGGAAAAAATACACAATAAAAGTTTTCATAGTATTAGCCACTTCTTATTTCCGCTGAACTGCAAAAAAAATATAGGCTGACAATTCAAAGCGAGTTTGGAGGGGGGAAAAATAAAACAAAACAGAAAAGATATAACATGTGCAAAGGTCAAAACAGGTTTAAAAAAAACTCACAAAATTAGTATTACTTAGATCAATGATTTAATGGTCAAATGAAAAAAGTTACTATTTAGGTAACTATTTAGATGGATCTATAGTTCATACTTCAATAAGTTTTAAGTGCTGCAATTACTATTTGAAATTATAAATAGCTTTTTAAAAACATATTCTTTAGGTAGGCAACATAGCAATCAGTACAGAACTACAAAATATGCATCACTGGAATAATGGGTTCATTGCTGAGTTCAGCTCACAAGGAAAATCATTTTTTCTCAAGCTTTTTTTCACAGGAAAGGAGATAATGAAAGAAAAGGATGTCAGGTGTGGGAGTAAACTGGGTAAAAAGTATTTTAATCTCTGAAGAGAAAGCTTTATATGCCAACATTAACCAGTTGATTAAAATGGAATTAATGATCTCCTGAATATATATATATATATATATATTTGCTATTTATGTTTGTGAAATTCAAATGAGTAGCAACATTTTAAAATTTAGTTTGTTAAATATTCTTTTCTAAATTAATTGCAACAATATTAAAAACCTGAATGTTTGCAGAAATGGGACTGGGACTTTCTCTTATGTTTTTTCTTTTACCTGGCTGACATCAGTAGAACACATTAAAACTGAGAAATAGATAACAAAAAAGAAAGTATTTTGTGCTTATATTTATAAAAGCTTTGGGAGAGATTAGTAGATCCTTTTCCTGCAGAGGAAAACAAAACCAAAACCAAACAAAACAAAAACCACTGGAAACATCATAAATGCTTGATAGACACTGAATCTGAACACAATGGAAAATCCAGATGTTTGGCCTGTCTATATCCCTGTAAAAACTTGGTATCAATATGCTGAAAATTTGCTAGGATGAATTTTGCATTTTTTTCTTTTATTCTGGGCTATTTCTGCTTAGAACTGATGAAGTATTAATTTTCCATTCTATATATTTACAGTTTTTAAATTTTCTCTTTGAATAATTGATTTTAGATGTTATTGGTTTATATTTTATATTTTATATCTATGTAAAGGATAAAGTATTTGAAGCACAAAGCATTCTCTAAGATATTCAGCTGTGGAAAACAGAAGGCATTGTGTTACTAGATTTGCTATGAAGAACAATGATATCCATAGTGGACCAAAGATAATACAAAAGTTATTCTCAATTGTAAAAGATATGGTAGATTAAATTCACATAAAAGCTAGTAATTGCTAGCATTGCTAGATAGTGCTTTTTAATATCCAGTATAAAGAGTAAAGTCTGATTTGAAGACTAACAGCAAGGCTAGCTGTCCAAGAAAAATGTCCTGTGAAGGAAAGGATGTAAGCTGAAAGAAGAGAGAAATCTTTTATTTGATATACCATCCAGGAGTACATACAGCATAAAGAAAGCTTTCTGAAAGCTATGGCAATTTGAAGATAGGCCATGGAGAAATCTGGATGAGAGAGAAAAATCTATATACAGACCTGAGATACTAGACTGGAGAGTGTATTCACCTTCTCTTGCACCTAGGTCAACACATTGCATTATTAAAGTCAAAAGCATAGACTGTGACTTCCTTGATATGAAGATTTCTGTACCTTTTCTTGATCTTTCTTAGCACATCTTTTTCCAACTGTCTGGATTCCTCTGCATTCTCATGCACACTATTAATGAATATGCAGCTTTCTTGGATCTCTCCCGCTTTTATGCCATCTTGAGAGGTCTTTGAACTGAACTCTTCTAGACATTCCCAAAGGATTTAGGCACTCCTAAGTCCTTTTCATATCTTCATGTCAAGATACTTTATCTCCCTTTTGTTGTTGTTCTGATCTGGTTTAGTGCTATGATTCACACAGGACATTTTTATCTGCTTGTGTGCAAAGGAGGTGCTGGATGAATGCAGGTTTTCTGCAGCCTCCGATTCCAGCCACCTCTATTATCTTTTTAAGACCCAAAGGACTTTTTTATTTAATTCTCTTTTCATGTATCATGATCATTATCTTGACTTCATCCCATTAATTACTACCATACATCTTTATTGCATATTATAGCCTGGAAATGAAACACAGAAAAACATGTGGGCCTGATCACAAACATGCATGTAACTTTTCCATTTGATTTTCAGTGGATTTAGAATTAGGTGGTTGATTCCTTTTGAAATAACTTTTCAACTGAAAAAAAAAAAAAAAAGTAGCTAGGCTTCCTGAAAAGGTTATAATGTTTTTTTCTGGTTTAGTCCTGAAGTCCTTTGTTCCAGTAAGTCCCTGGAGGCTGGATAACTAACGGAGCTTTGGATTAGCTGTCTGAAACTAATGATGTTAAATCAATTGCTACAAGAATATATTTAGGCTGAACATTAATAATATGGCAGGCTGGATGGCATAATGATGGAACGCTGGCCTGGGACTCGGGAGGTCTGGAATGCGTTTTTGGCTCAGCCAATATTTTGCTGGGCGACCTTAGGAAAGTCACTTTACCTACTTCTGCCTTATTAAAAAGTTCAGTGTGGAAAGTGCTTTGAACTCTTGTGATGTCAAGTGTTATATCACTGCCATATATATTATAACCATGTAAGTGAAATCTGTTAAATGTCAAACAGAAAGAAAGTGGTGAGTGCCTGTGGTTAAAGAACCTTTTATGGAAATGCTTTAGACTCCTGTCAAATCTTTATTTCTGTAACAGACTTCTACAAGAAATGGAAGGAATATGAAGATGCACAAAGGTCTTTTGTGTCTTACAAATAGCCCTTTATGCTGCTAGGAGCAGTTTAATGATGAAATACTGTACATTGTAAGGTAAAACTAGAAGGATGTATCAAGTGGGATTCTGCAGGAGTTCATCCTACTTATCGTAGTAGTCAGCATTTTCATTAAAGCACAAAATAAGACACCATGAGGAAATATAGAGAGTAGCAACAATAGGGAATGCTGGTCTATTGTTTTAGATAGCAATTTTATTGATAAGTCTGTGAAAGCCAAAATGCTTTATACCATTTTTATTTTCTTCTGGATCAGAGTTCAAATGTCAGTAGGAAAACCAACTGCACATTACTGGTGGCAAAGAGGCAAGATTTGGGACTACAGCCGGGAAGGACTCGTCAGAGAGAACTAAGCAAAGTTCAGTTTTTGAAATTGGATGGCCTTGGTCTCTCCTCATTGGAGAGCCAAGAATGAGGGGAATCAAATGGACCCATTAAGTCTATCTTTGAGAAAATGTAGAGGATTTCCAGAGCCTGGGGAAGGGAAAACACAATCCTTATCTTTAAAAAGATTAAAAAACAAACAACAACAACAAAAACAACAGGAGGATCAGGGAAATGAAAGACCAGTCAACCTTCTCAGAAAAAAACTACTGAAGAAACAACCAGATAAATCATTTGTAAAGAGGAAAAGAAACCAACCAAACAAAAAAACGACCAACTAAAATAGCCAACACAAGAAAATGTGAAGCAACAAAGATTTGTCAAAAGAAAATTATATGAGTTTTAAACCAGCCTTTTTTGCTGTGAAAGAATAGAGTGGCTACAGAAGTAGTCAGTGTCGTGTACTTGGACCTTTGTAAGTGTAACATGACAGCTCCAAATGTAAGCTGGGAAAAATGTGTCTGTAATTAAAGTGCCCTAAGGTTGGTGCAAGACTTGTGGAAAACTGTATTAACAGAGGGGTTATTAAAGATTTACTGCCAAACTCTCAAGCAGGATCATGTGTGTTCTGGTTGCAGTAGTACTCAACCTTTTAATCGATAACTTGGATAATGAAACAAAGACTATGCTTATTAAATATGCAGACAGTACCAGCCTAGGCGGCTTCAGGCTTGTTGCAAAAATAACAAAAAAATCGCGAGAACTTGATAATTTAGATAAATGGCCTGAAAAATAGAGTGGAATTGAATAAGGACAAATACGAGGCACTGAACTTGTGCAGTGATAACCAGCTGTGCAGCTTCAGGTGGATCTGCAGGAGGATCTGGAGTTTTGGCATCACTAGCAGAAGACTGTGAACTGTTGTGCAAAATGCAAGCACCCACTGGATGTACAAAAAGAAACATGGTCCACAGGATCAGTGGAGGCATCCTGATGGAATCCTATGTCCGTTTTCAACACTACAGCTCATGGAGGATGAGATTGGAGAACAGCCAGAGTAAGGCAATGAGAATGATGGTACTAGCGAAGAGTTAATGAACTGGTGTTATTTCATCTAAAGAGAAAAGAAGACAGAGGTGCTATATGATAATTGCCTTCAAATTCATTAAGAGATTGTTGCAAAGATGTGGAATAATTTTCCTGTGTCCAAGTGAATGAGACATGAAGTAATGAGCTAGAACTGAAACAACCAATTTAGGTTAGACATCAAGAAAAAGTTCCTGACAGTAGAGGCAGTCCAGTGTGAGAACAGATTCTGTGCTCTGCCCAGACAGTCTCTGCAACTGGAAATGGTTAAGAACAGATTAGGCTAATGTCTGAGAGAGTGAGTGCTGTATTGATTCAGCCCTAAAGCAACCATACTGCCTACTTCTTACTGCTCTTTGGGGAGGGCAGACTAGGAGTTGGAGCAGTTACCTGGGCTACGTAGGGTTTGGGGCTTTCATTCCAGTCATCTGTTTTTTTTTGTTTGTTTGTTTTGTTTTTCCTGGGGCATGTTCTGTCTTCTACTTCTGTTGCTACCTTAGTGCAATTTATATACAGCTAGTCTATGATAGTTTCATTAGAAGGGCAATGTAAATAAAAGTGGTGAGAAAAATATATTAATGTTTGTAAAGTACTTTACGAGCTTCAGATGAAAGGCAGTATATAAGCACAAACATTACTATGGGAAATCAATGAATAAAGTAATAAACCGAATTGAATAAAAAATGAAACAACCCCCCCCACAAAAGTGCTGCATGCTGCACACAAAACCCATAAACCATGTATTAAACTTAAATAATAACAGCCCATTTTGAGGAGTTTTTCTTTTAATAATTAGGGCTTTTTCATTTACCAAAGTTCAAACAATTAATCACAGGCCTATGTAATCAAAAGTAAAGTTTATTTCTTATTACCTATTCATATTGCAATCCTAGCATTTGAGATGATTACATACTATATATAAACACATACCTACTATGTAATCACTTAAAGTGCTGGGAGCAGTGTATAGGTAGTTCAAAATGAACACCATATGCGCAGCACAAAACATTAATAGCATCCCAGAGCACGACGCCTTATGAGCGAGAGTCTAATCTGTCCCTGAAATGAATTTGACTTATTCATTAGTGAGATGAAGAAAACTGATTACAGTGAACTATTTTCTTTTCCATCAAATAAGGGATAATCTTACCCTCAAGACTTTTTTTTTCTTTAGAGAAAAAACATGTTTTGATGAAGACAGTGTTTTCAGAGCTGTAACTGATCAATCCTGGATCCTGTGGCATTATTTTTATTGATTTTACTTAATCATTTAATTTTAAGATGACCCACTCTGCTTTATAGTAAATAAATATGATTTTTCTATTTCTTAAATGGTAATTGCTTCTTTGGTACTAGTCCAGCACTCTTTGGATAGTTAAGGAAAAAAATAAAGATGCAGAAGCATTAATTGAAGACTTGTTTGAATTGGAAAATTAATGAATAGTTCAGGCAACAACGTTTGAAGGAAAAAGTTAAGGATCATAGCTTAAAATGAGCAAATTCATTAATCACAAAGGCGGCAGTCTGATAGTCAACATTTGTTTGTTCATTAATGTGTACAGGATATATAAAAATACATAGTAACAGAAAAAAATCCTATGAACAGCCTGTTTCCTTTCATGACCAGGTTATTCAAATTTGCACTTAGTCTAATATTAATTCCCAGCTGCAACTGGAAACAGTTCCAGAGGCAGCAGCACCTTGATAAGGACATCAGGAGGAGGTCGTAGAGGTAGTTTATGAAATGAATTAATTAGACCTAATAATGTATTCCACATTTACAAGTCTTTTCATCTAAGGCTCTTGGAGCAATTTATAAACATTGCTGCACTGCTGCAAAAGAAGAAATGGTTATTGCATGAAACTCTCAGAAGTATTTAAGTATTATTGACCTGCTGTAGTAACTAGGCTTCAAAATGACCAAGTCACTGTATAAAATAAGACTTCAACACCTGAATTTAGATGCATTTAATAGCATCTAGACGATTTTAATTCACTCCAATTTCCTTTATTTTATTGAAGACTATACAGACACAGAACCAGCGCTCTCTTCCAGTTAGGAGCTGTTGGCACCAACAAAGCTTAAATCCATGATATGCTGTATTTGCAGCATCTTACAGGATTCCTGCGGTCAGAATCAGGCCCATAAATGCAACGTTACTGAACTAATGTCACATAAGGAGTCAAATAATTGTGACCAAGAATCATGATTATAACCATACCTGTACTTAAACCACAAAAGCTATCTACTTGCAGTCACAGATTACTAAAATTCAGGACAGGGCTTGCAGAAAAACAACAAACCAATTAGCTTTTAAGGATAATTTGTTTTTAGAGTAGTGAAGAGAATCAGCCAGGATAGAGAAAGAACTGTGCACCAAGCACCTGGCTCAGTCAGAGTGACAAAAATTAAAACCATGCTGGGACAAGAGAATTCTAACTTGTTCTAGAAAGTGACTCAAAACTGTACAAAATTCTAATTTCGTCATTGCTACAAATGAAATGTGGTATTGTATGTAATGGGATATTAGTTGGGTACAAAAGCCGAAGAATTTTAGGAAGACTTCCCGCTGCCCTGCCTTCAAGCAGTGGGATTGAACTGTGCAAGTGCTTGCCTCGTAGCTGTGATTCTTGACTGGGACCAAGAAATGCACACCTCCACCTGAAGAAGTACACGCCTGAAGGTAAGTCAAGCATTTTCTGCTCACAGTGGTGTTGTCTGGGCTAGAAGTGTAAGAAAGTTTCCCTGATGTGAAGGAATGGCCTATGAGGAAATGCCACATGGACTGTGAGAAGAAGGTGGGACAGGAGATGGCCACCAGCTCAGTATAACAGAGGATCTCCTAACTGGACATAATCCTGCTGTTAAAGACACATCAGTCATTTTGGTTCAGTGGAGTGTGCTCTGAAATACTTCTGCACACAGGGTTTGTGTGTGTGCATGTGTTTGCAGGCAGGTATGTATTAACAACTCAAGTTGATGTTTGTTTTCAATTTCTCTCTCTCTCTTTTTTTTTTTTTTACCCAGCATTCAAAAAGAAGATTGAAGTCTGCCAAACGTGATGTAGACCAAATTTTTACTGCTAAAAAATCAAGGTTGCCCAATGTGAAATATATAGACAATAAAATGATCACAGTGCCTTAGGAAAAGAAAGAACAAACATTTTGAAGAAAGGGAGAAAAGCATCATACACTCCAATAACTGCATGTTAGATGCAAAATTTTGTACAAAACTTTATTATGAAATAATAAATTAGCACCCTGAGGCTTCATTAACTTCAGTGGAACCAGACTGATTTATGCCAGCGGAGTACACGGCTGTGTATATATGTCTGCACAAGTCAAAATTAGCCATATTTGGAAAATCAGAAGATTCTAGGAATATATCCCAGTGGAGAAGATATATGACCAAACCTAGTTTTATAATTCAAGAAATAAAAGACGACAAACAAGAATGAAAAGGGAAGAAACCAAATACAAAACTTGGGCTATCTAGGCTTTTCCATTACAAAACATAGGAGAAACTGTGTTGCCTTTGGTGGAGAGAAGATCAGACAAAGCATTTTTACTTTCTCTTATTTTTCTTGCTTCTTAGATGATATTTGGCATGGGCCTGCGTGCCTTCCTACGGGACTCTGAGTGACACAACTGTCCTGAGGTGGTCTTTTGGCCTCTTGCATGGGAAGAAACAGGTACAGCTGAAGCATAATGACACTTTGAAGGGCTGTTTCTTGAGACAATAGAGAACCATGGGCTGGATCATCACTTTTTGGGATAAAATTTCTTTATCATAATCTCTCAATGAGCGAATACAATAAGCTGTGGGAGCACAGTTGGCTTTTCAGTTGATGGAAATAGACAGACGGGGTCCCACTGCGTGAGGAAGCTTCCCCAAATGCCTGGGTTCCTTAAGGTGAAATATAGTAAGACTTGTTGGCACTATTCAGTGTTTGGCACTGAAGTAGGGTACAGCTTCTCAGAACTGATGGTTTTATGGTCTCAAACAGTTCACTGGGATGTAATTTGGCTGGTTCAACAGATCTTGGCTCAGGAGTTTACTGTGTTACATCATGTTTGTACCCAGTTCTTGCTTTTTGGCATTTAGCTGTAGTTTCTGCCCTCTATCTGGTAAAGGATAAGAGGAAATTGTGAAGATTTAAGTGGTAATGAATCAGCATCGTTGTCTGAAAGCTTGGAAGTTGCTGACCACTGCCTCAGACAGCATAGTCTCTGCAAGAGGGTGACTGGTTGTTAGATAGATATCTCCACGTTTAGGCAGAAGACCAGACGAGGTTCTCATTTGTCTTGTGTGTTTGAGTGGAGATGACCCATTCACTCACTGTTCAGGAAGAAATGTGAGGCAAGAACTTTTGGACCTCTGCAGTTTCTGATTTGACTGGTTGTGAGTCTGAATACCTCATCCTAATTCTGACATAGGTTTTGCTACAACAAGCTAAGTGAGCATAACATTTCTTGATCTAGCTGTTTTACTGTCAGATGAAAGGATTAGAATGAAATGGCTTAGCTTAGACCTCTTTGGGACTTGATTTATGCAGAGAACACAACCAAAATTGATTGAATACGACAGTGTTAATCTCTTCTTCTGATGTTAGAATCTAATCTGAATCCTGCAATTATCTTCTAATCAGTATCAATGAAAAATGGGGGAATCCACTGATTTCTTAAACTAAGATGCTATGTATCTGCATACTTCTTTTGACTCACATAATGTCCAAGCTCAAAAAACAGACTGTGCTTAGTATCTTTAAGTCAACCACACCACCATCACTCTGAGGAAGGACAGTTTTATAGTTAAATCACAAAAGTTTTATGAAGAACCAAACTTTCCTGCCAATATGTTTTGCCTAGTGCTTGCTTTAATTCCCAATGGAATAAAACAAGGTGTTCCTATTTGATAATATTTGGATCAGACTTACAGTGAATCATAGTACTGCAGCACAGTCTTTTTTTTTTTCTTTAATTCTTTTGTAGTTCCTTGTTCCTTTGTAACACTGACACAGCTGTGTCTCTCCTGAGCTCCTATCAGATACGCACATTCTCTGTCAGTACTCCACATCTCCAGCATTTGGACATGGTGCTCTTGCTACCTTCCTGTTGCACCACATCCTAATGCAGTTTTCCTAGTAACAGGAAGAGAGGTGTGGAGAGCAAAATAGTCATGGTTTCTCTTATGACAAGGCAGAAATGAAAATTAAAATGTCATCCATGGGCTTGAGGGAGCAAATAGGCTCTACCCTGCAGCTCATTCCTCAGGCTCCTTCCCTACAAATGTAACCGGTGAGCTGTTGTTAGTGTGGCACTGCCTAGTGCACATCTGAAATGTGATCATATACTATTTTGTTTCTTTTTAGATCCACTCTAAGGAAATGAAAAACCCTGTATTTTTCCAGTTCAAGGCATTTGCCGGTAGATGGTGCTAGCAATTGCTCCATTCACAATGGCAATATATGGCACTGACATCTGAAAAAAGCAATGTTTTATGACAGCAGCAGGAATTACTTCTCTTTGTGAATCTATATTCTGTCAAAGAGTTTACATTTGGCCTTGCTGAAGTGCTGTCATTTTCATTTAAGCTAAAGGTCCTCTGCAGCAGGCAGCTCCACAAAGGGTCTCACCTCGTCAACAGCAATTTCGTACAAGTGTGAGATTATCAGAGAAGCTGCTGAAACAAAAGATACTTGTTAAATACAGCGAGGGTCAACTACAGGAGGGTGATGCTCGGTGCTTCAAAAACAAGGCCTCAAGGTGCACGGAATAGGTGCAAACTCTTATTAGGAGTGACTGCAGCCCGTGCTAACTCACGTGCTTTGCAAACCAGAGGTTTGGCAGTGGTGCTCCACAGCTCCTGCACTGTGCTCGAACAAGAGTGGAGAGCAGATGAGGGAGATATGCTTAAATCGAAGTTATAGGGCAGGAGTCTGCTGATCATCAAACTTCCTATTAATAGATGGCACATTTGGGAATTTGGGAGGTGAGTTAAGAAGCCTGAAAGCTCTCTCATAAATCAGTAAACTCGAAACTGGCTGAGACAGACCTTTCTGTGATGTACTGGAAAGTGTTCAGCCAGATCCTGCTACATTCAATTTTAAAGTCCTAAAACAAACAGAGGAACCAAAGTCCACAGCCACGCTTTCACCAGAAATCACGGAACCGCATTATTTCACTTATTGTTTGTGTACATGGAACAAGGCAGTGTAATGTACTGCCCAGAGGAAACCAGGTTGGAAAAAAATGTTAATGCCATTTTACAGGTGGAATTTCAAGACAGGTTGAGACTTAGGTGGGAAGCAAGTTTTCCTAGACCTCAGTTTTAGCATCTAAATCTAAAACTATTCATCTTCCTGTTCCTCCTGTAAGACAGCCAGAGCTGGACTCTCCAACTAATCAGAGAATTTTCAAACGCTACCACTTCATGAAAACCTGAAAATGCAGTATCTGCTGTTAGCTGGCTTGGTTTTACAGACTGTGTAGCATTCATCAGTTCTCTGTTGTTTCTGGGATTAGTAATTGCTTAGCACTACATCAAGCTTCTTATTTAAGTTTCTGAAGGTTAGGGTCCTAGTTTTAGACATATTGCTTTAAAGATTGTGGTCAGCAGCTGTGTAGACTTCAAGAAGATTTACCCTGACAAAGCAGCTCTCCTCCTGAGTTTTAACCCTGGAAAGTTTGTAATTTCTCTTTTGTCCCTCCCAGGGAAGGGATTCACTAGAGTTACAAAGCACTAAAAAGCTGTCAGATCAGATGCATGATATGTATAATTAATGACATAGAACAAAGAGATAAACCCTACCNCCCCATTACTCGTACAGAGGACAGAATCATTAGCAGTTTTTTTTTTTGTGTGTGTGTGTGTGTGTGACATTGCCTCCTGCTTTCACCCTTCCAATTCCTGTGGAATGGTGTCATGTGGTTTAGATGAAATCATGAAATCAGTTACTTCAGGGCAAGAAAACAGTGACAGTGTTTCAGTTTTCATCTGAACAGAAACATTTCTAACCCTGAGAAAGAATCACTGGCTTGTGGCTTTCCTTTGCCCCCGATGTTACCTTTCCTGTTTTCAAAAAATGCTTGCGATGTGTTGAGCTGACGGTCGCTTTGACGTACTGCATCAGAAAGGTCACAGTACCTTGCGTTCCTGAAACACAGTGTGATTCAGGCAATCAAAAGCGAGGGGCTCCTATCTATGGCACATTTGACAGGTACAATAGAAAATGCAGACATTATGTTTTCTTGAAGAATTGATGAGAAAGCAGATGATGGTTCTGAAGCGTACATGAAAGCCACAATATGAGCTTGTCTTAACTCCTTTCATCTTTAATTAGAAAGTATTCATGTTAAGATGCAGGATGTGCATAGTTGTTGATTATAACAATTTAGATTTTTTTTTTTTTAAATCAAACCTTAGTTGTTTTAGAAATCCTTGTTCACCAAGTTACTTTGGAAGGCAAAGGGGGGCTTTTTGTTTCTTCTGGAGATCTTGAAAAAGATCACGTTTGAGGGTCAGACTGCACATAATCACATCCTGTAACTGTAGGTGCAGGTACTACTAGATCTTTATTCTTGTTTGGCTTCTTGCTTTTATAAACAAATTCAAATAAAATATGGTAAAGGTGAAATAATTTACACATAGAAAAATTATCACAAAGAAACCTGACGTATAATAGCCATCAGAAATAATTACCTTAAAATTACCCCTCAGTGAATCAAGATACCATACTCTGTAAGGGGAATCTTAAATTTGAAATGGTCGCAACTGCTGAGTAGTTTGATTCTACAGCCTCAACGTGCCTTGCAGACAGCCCAGGTGCAATTAGGAGGACTTAAATGGGGAAGAAAGAAACAGGTTAAGGCCCAATAAATGAAGAAACATACAATCTGTGGGGCAAAAATCCAGCAGAAAGTATTTCACGTAGCCTAAGGTTTTAATAATTATTCTTTGGGCCTCTACAGAATCACGGAATGGTTGGAGTTGGAAGAGACCTCTGAAGGTCATCATCTTCTTCTCTCTGCTCAAGCAGGGCCACCCAGAGCCTGTTACCCAGGACCATGGCCAGATGGCTTTTCAATAACTCCAAGGATGGAGACTCCACAATGGTTACACTATAGTGAAACATTGCAAACCAGGTACCAATCATATTCTGAAGAAACAGTACCTTTTCCTGACATGGTGGCTGCTGAAAGGTCTAGTTAGTAGTGTGCAAGGGCATGGCCTGACCATAGCTCTCCGGCACAGTAAGACAGCTGTGTCTTTGGGTATTCAGATTCTGTTTGAAATTATTTTTCAAATGCATCAGGTGGTAATTATTTACAGGAATAAAATAAAGAAGTCATAAGGATGCTTTTGATCTCCTTCAGGCAACAGAATGATTTGGCTTTCATCTCTGAGGGAAAATTGGAAAGTTTAAAAACTTAATTTTCAAGTGAACAGTTTGCATTTTTCTTTTGGCGTGGAAACTATGATATGCACTAAGTGTATGCCAAGTGAAGTATTCTGCATGTCTGAATATCATCACTTATGTCAGGAAAGAGGACTCCTTTTCAGAGAAGGGCTCCAGGGAGTTAGTTGTCATTTGAAAATCCTCTGTATTTCAGTGGAATTGGGTATGACATGGAAAGCCAAAGATGACAGAGGCAATGCTTCAGTAGGGGATTAAGTGTCTGTCGTGATGGCCCTCTGGCCCAAAGGACACAAAAACTTGGAAGAAGAGCCACCATCCATTCTATGAAGTGTGACTGACAAAACCCATTGACCTTGGGAACGATCTGGAGTAAGTTATACAGAGATGCCATTGGCATTGCTTCCTTCCTTACGGGACCTAACTGCAGGGAAGAGGCTGACTTATGGTTAGGTAAAACCGGAAAACTGCTTTTTAAGAGTGTTTGATGTTGCTTAGTATTTGCTAAATGTGTTGTTTTGTGTTTCTGGTGGGTAGCAGATGTACAAAGGAGAACACACGAGCCAAAGGGAATGCTTTCTGAAGCTTGATGCAGGGAGAGTAAGTCTACTCTACTCTTAAAATCTCAGTTCATGCACTGTCCTTTTGAAATCCGAGCAGGTTTCACTAACCTGCTGTGTTTAATCTCAATATGTACTCTGTCATTAAAGAGCTGATTTATTCTTTCATCTGTATTGAAAATTACAGTGTTCTCATGGAAACTGCCATTGCCTCTGGAGAGGACTATAGCTAGTCTTCCGAGCCTTTCTATGTGGACATTAGTGACTTTATATGTCTTTCATGTAGAATAAATAGTGAAATGCCACAGTTTGGCACAGGAAATGAACTGAAGCTTACAATGATTTAGTTTCCAAAAGTTTGCTCATGGAATTTAACTTTGTTATGGTGTCTATTTTAGAAGCTCATTTTTGAGAGAGAAATATAGCACACAGAGGGAGACTAATAGCTATTTTGGTCAAGAATGCTTGAAAAAAACATCTGCTTTCATAGACATATGAGGAGCGGCTGAGGTCCCTTGGTTTGTTCAGCCCAGAGCAGAGGAGGCTGAGGGGAGGCCTCATGGCGGCCTGCAGCTTCCTCACGAGGGGAGCGGGGGGGCAGGCACTGAGCTCTGCTCTCTGGTGACAGTGACAGGACCCGAGGGAACGGCATGGAGCTGCGACAGGGGAGGTTCAAGCTGGGTGTTAGGAAAAGGATCTTCCCCCAGAGGGTGGTCGGGCACTGGCACAGGCTCCCCAGGGCAGTGGTCATGTCCCTGAGCCCACTGGAGTTCAAGAAGCGTTTGGTCAGTGCTCTCAGACACAGGGTCTGATTTTTGGGTGGTCCTGTGTGAAGCCAGGAGTTGGACTCGATGATCCTTGTGGGTCCCTTCCAACTCAGGATATTCTGTGATTCTAAAATTCACAGACTTTCATTAGAGATGGTATACTGAGAGACTGTATTTGTGTGGCTGACATGACACGTTCTAGCTATGTTTTCTGAGGCAAAGTGCCAATATAGTTTTGCTTCTGGCAGAATTTCTATTATTAATTTATGGAAACTAAAGGCAGAGAGGAATCCAGAAAAGCATTTTTAAATGCTTGTAATTCAGGCATCTAAAAAAAAAAAAAACCCAATTCTTTCTGTAGCCTATTGTCTTGTGACTTCTTTTTAGTTCTTTCTTGAGTGAGCTTCTTTCTTTTTCTGTTTGGTAAGGCTACTACTTTAGTATAACCCAGTACATAAAAAAGTGCTTAGAAACATCTGTTCTGATTTTTTTTTTTTTTTAATTAACAGCTAAATGCTTTCCTGGTTGTGGTGAACATAGTAACTTGAGTTGGCCTCATTTATTCTTTTGAAAAATTTAAAGACTTCATTTACATCACTGCTTTCCTCCTCAGATCATTTTGAGATAATGTAGTTTCAATTTGCATAGTCTCTCATCATATTTTACATGTTTTTAATATGAGGTTCCAGCTTATTAACATCTGTACCACTTCGCAGTGCTACATTAGACAAACAGGTTATGAGGACAGAACTCAGCACACATCTCTATTTCCTTACCCTTAGAAATAGGGCTCCAGGTACCAGAGAGATGTATTCCTCCTCATTCTTTCAGACTGTAAGTCTTTATACTTGGTACTTCATCTTTATTCCAGACACCAGTGGAGTAGATGAGCAAAGTTATTGTAAAGTCTTTTCATACAGGGCTTATCTTCCCTCCTTTATGTCTGCAGTTTGTATCATACATCAATTTGTGGTCATAAGGTACAAAACAACAGTTTTCCACTGAAAGAAAATAAAATTCTTGGCTTCGTTCAGAGCAGGGCTCCAGCATACCTCTTTGGGTTATAAGCTATAGGTATCCCCTGCCCAACAGGACCTTGTTTTTGCCTTTTCTGCATTTCCAGAGAGGTTCCACACAGCAGAGAGGTGTTCAGTGTGAGGGGCTGGGGCTTTGTCACCTCTGGTGACACTGGGGCAGGTGCGAAGGGTGGTAACCAGCAAGCACAGCAACTGTTTCACTCGCCTGGCAGCCAGCCCAGTGAACAACTGCTCTGGTGAATGCATTTAACTATGGAGTAGTTGATTGATTACTGCAGAAGAGCTTATGAGGTCTTCCTCCTAGTTCCTTCATCCTCCTCATCCTAGAATGCCTTTTAGGTAGGACGCCTGGGGACTGAACCAAGTAGTTTCATGTTTTCTTGCAGAAGAGACTGAAGATTTAGTGTCAGCTATGAAATGATGAACGAGGTGGCAGTGGTTCCTCCTCCTGATATTTGGTGAAATCTAATCTTGCATCTCAGTCTTTGAGGGTAGTCTGTTTTGCTCCAGATCATATAAAACATTTTGTGTGGAAATAACCTTTTTGTTTAAGCTAGGAAAATGGAACAAATATATTTGTTTCAGATTGAACAGATTTAATTTTTGGTTCAGTTTTTGATCTAACATCATGGTATTGAGGACAAAATATTAAGCAGTGCAGTAAAGAAGGTTACACTGTAGTAACAACTCATGGCTGATACACCTCACTTGGTATCAAATACTACTACAACAAATGAAGTGTGAGTGACTGGAAACCTTTCTAGTGACTTTCTGAGCCATTAATTCCTTGCGCTGTGGAGTCATGTATGAGTTTGCTAATTTGTGAGGCTCTGTCTTGGTTCCTTGTCCCCTGTTTTTAGGTGCATGATGAAATCAGAGATCTGAGAAGAGAGCACGAGAATGTATTTCTGAATATCAGAAAATACAGCCCCAGTAAAGAGCCCTTTGGGAACTATTTATTTATGTATAGCTAAGGTCTGCGCCCTGCATGCGTTATCTGGTGATTGCCTGTATGGAAAATATATAATTTTATGCATAATGAAGTAGTGTACAGTTCATATAAGCAGATATGCTGCAAATTAAACCGTGAAAGAGAGTATTTCCATACACTATTCTCAGTAGTGTTCTGGGAATATATGGTTTCCTAAATTACACCTGGGCATCTCTGGTAGGTACATCATTAAGTGTTTCATACAGAACTTAGCTGGCTGTGCAAAATACCCAGGACATGTCATTACAAATGCAGCTTCAATGATTTAAAACAAAACAAAAACGTAGTTTTATGTTGCATTATTTTCAATTTATCTTCAGTTTTTAGTATAAATAATAATGAAGAAAACATTGTTTTCCTTAATGCCACTTTCTTTTTCTTAGATTCTTCCTTCAGACAAACTGCCAAGCCAGTGTCACGGGACCATCCTTTCTTGTGAGCATGCTAGTTAGCTGTGTACAATACCTTCAGCAGGTTTTGGAAGAAGGAAAGTAGATGATATGGTTGCCTGCAGAAATATTTTTTTTCTCAGACGGAATAGATTTTTTTTTCATTTAGGACAAGGAAATTTCAAAAAAAAAAAAAAAAAAGTTTTATTTCTATTCTTCTGCCCAGTACTGATTGAAAAAAGAAAGCCTTTTTCCACAAGAAATGCAAATGGCTGAAATAAAAGGTATCCCAATATGCTGCCAAATAGCTGAAGTGCGTTATGAAGTGATGCATGCAGGAGTTTTGTTTTCATATCTCCTTCTCTCACCGCATCCCTCATATCACAACTAACTACTTCTGAAGTATGCCAGATTGAAAGCCCTGGAGACAAAATGTAACGCTGCATGGGCCAGAACAGTATTAGGTACCTGCCTGTTAGGATGCTTCAGCTAGGAACGGGAGTGATCACTTTGGAAGTATGTCATCTCACATCATTAATCTTACCCACTCGGTCCTTTCCCAGTTGTCCAACAAAGACACCTTTCTATCAGTTAGTACATCTGCTACCATCAAAGAAGCTTTTGTAATGTGAATATACTTACAACTGAGTGGAGAGAGAGTCATTTTTTTTTCTAAATTTAATTTCTATTCCTGCTTTTATTTTTCAATTTTAACATAGATTTAGACCATTATAATTCCCCAAATACTTCTGTCTATAGCTCTCTCTAGCTCTCTCAGAACAATACCACAGGACATCAGAGGGACAAAATGAAATATAGATGGATGCGGTATTTCTGCATCCTGCCAGAATATAATGAAAAGGTCCCTTCTGATGAAGATTATTTAATCATACTTTATATTTGAATGTCTGTATACATATGATATTTTTTTCCCCAATAAGATGGAAAATAGGACCGTTAATATAGTAAACCTTCTTTTCTTTACATTAAGAACTGCACGTAGGATAATCTAGCTTTAGTTCATATTCTGTAAAACTGAAAACTGTATGAATTCCATTTTTTTTCCTTGCAGCGCATAGTTGCACTTGCAGTTACTATTAATGAGGCAGTATGTTAGGATACAGAAGTCCTTACAGATATTTCAACTCTTCTGGTAAATCAAGTGTGACTGGAATTCCTGTAGCCGTTCCTACACGCTCAAGTGTGTTCAGCCCTCTTCTAAGGTCCAAAGTGCCCCTTTCCTGGGTAAATGACTCTTCCTGCAGCATCCCTGTCAGACCTTTTCAATATGCCACGTATACAGACCACCAAATTAACTGTAGACGTAATTTACTGGAATTTTCCAAACATCCTTTCCACGTTGTTTTGCTTCCACTGAAGGTCCCTCTCCTCTCAGATATGGTTTGTTAGGCAACAAAAAGTACGTAGTTTCAACAGGTGTGTGATGAGAGTTATGATGCATGGTACTGATTTTTAGAAATGACAGTCATCCTTAATTCCAACCAAGGTCTACGGGTGCCACAGAAAACCAGGCCTGTGTGAGCTCAGAAGAGAAAGCAAAATGTTGTCTTTTCCTACATTGAAGGATTCACTTTTTCTTGAGCATTGGCATGGATTTGATGATTCGGGTCAATGCAACCTTTCCAACCATCTTTTCTACTTAAAAACAGCCTTTTTAGAACAGCAGGCTTTTTTTCCTGAGAAAATAACTGTCTTTGTTCCAGACGTGTTTGCACAGCCATCACTGCTGCACCGGACCTGATATGAAATTGTTCATAGTTCAGTGAGAAGCCATTTAAAAATCAGTCCTGGCTCCACAGATGCTATAAACATCCATTTTGATCGGTTAGAAAACATGGTTGCTTTTAGTAAAAGCACGATCTGGGATGATTTTGTTTTGATTGTTCAACACTGTTGATGTTGAAAATAGGTATGTCAGCATTCGAAAGATGGTCCTAAGGCACTCAGATTTTTTAATAGCAAGCAAAATTCTCATTAACAGGCAATTTTAAAAAGCAGTAACATTCATTTTTTGGACTATTAAGCATATAGAGTGTTTATATTTCCAGCAAAGAATGAACTAATGGAAAATAAAATTCTGTCATGCACTAGTGCCACAGCATTGCAACATAATGTATGTGAGGCTGATTACAATTCAGCCTTTCAACAGGATTATACATGATCAAAGCTTCTGGAGTGAGAACTATGTAACTTAAATGATTGAAAACAGTTTTAATGTTTAAGTTAGTCTTCTCTCTTTTTCTTTCAAATCAAAGCTTGTTTCTTGTTAATGTGTTAAACTAAGAAACTGTCGATCTATATACCTTCCTAATTACAGACAGACGTGTTCAGCATCACATCCATTTGATACACAGCCTACGCAGGTGCATGTTACTGATAAAATTAACTGTATCTGCCCCAAAATATCTGTTCTTTTTGGTGTCTGAGTAACAAGATCAGTGTCAGTTCACACAAAGGCAAAATGCAATTCTTCAAAGTGTATTTCCATGCAGGTGTGAGAGAACTTCCCGGACTCCTTCAGGAGGCTGCACTTCCACTGAGAAGTGGGGCTCAGCTCTTCTGCAGTGACCTGACTTTCCATGCTCACCTTCTGCTACCTGGGACTTCTCTGGGAGTGATAATACACTTTAGAAGGCCTGGTACGTGAAGTGGTTACCCATCCCAATCAGCACATCTGAAACTGTCAAACACACTTCCCATGGGACTCTGTCAGATGTTAGCTTAATGATTTTAAGTCACTGAAGTTTCTTCTGAATTTTGATGCCATTGCCACAATGCCAATGTCAAGCAAAATGCTGTACATTTGAAAAAAGTAGTAATGAGAGCTAACCCTGAATCTCTTATTAAATCAGTTGTTAATCAGTACCCAAAAAAGACCCAGGTGATCAAAAGCAGTCTTTTGGTTTTGATACAGAACTCATGACAATATAATCTCATTCTCTTGCTTTTCCTACAAGCTAGTATCAACATCTAGTAACTTTCTGGAGGGCCTGGTACCTGATGCTGGTTAATGCTCTGAACAAAACCAGGGCTGCTTCACAAGGCCCAAAATACGTTCTTTTCCATGACTGCTTTCACAATCATGTAGATGCACTTCTCAACAAATTAAACCTTTCTTTTACTTGCTGCTATTTTAACTCCTACCAAAGCCCACAAGGCAGAAATTTCAACTCATCAGTGCAATCCCTCTCTCTTAGTTAATTATCCCAGACCCAGGTGTGTAGAGATTCTTTCAGTCTTTACAGGTGTACTGCTAAGCTCTCATGGCATAGAAGTCTGCCCTTCAAAGATCCCCTCCAATTTCATCCACCATTTTGAGAGAGAAAAATCCAAAGTATTTTGGCCAGTTAATATCAGTTAATTGGGTTATCTGCTGTTCTAGAAAAAGACTTTTTTTTTTTTTTAGATTTTGTAATATTCTGTAATAATGAGAAAACTATTTTGTACTGGTGGCACCTAAGTCTTCCCAAAAAGAAATTTGTGGTATACATAGTTACCCAAAATGAAGGAAAATGGACTTTTGTTTTAGGACTGTTATCAAATATCTTATCTAAATAAACTATCATCATCAGAGTGTTTTAACTGCCTATTAACAAGAAATTATGCTTCTATCAGGGAGTAAAGAGACAAGTTCTGTAAATTAGCACTTCAAAGGAATTGGTTGATGTCAAAAGAGATGCAATCTGCACAACGCTTTTTCCATGTATTTTTCTGGCTTCCAGATCTCTTTGGAAATCATTATGGGAAGTGTTGAACTGGCAACTTCTGTCATTGATATCTTGCAAAATGCCTCCACAGCATATTCAAACTCTGCGTAAGCTTCCAGTGTATTGATATGCATCAGCTAGAAACAGTAGAGATTGTCGTACTCTCATGTTTTTCTAGTGAGACTGCCCTCGAGGCAACTTAAAACACTGCTGTGAACGTATGAAATCTTTCTTCCACTGAAAAGTCAACTTGCCGCTGGATTTAATGGAGCCAAGACCTCATCCATTCAGTAGAGTGAGGCACAGCTTGGACAACCAATGGTGTAAAAATCAGTGAGTCAACAAGTTTTCGGTATGTTTACAAATGAGAATCAGACACAGAAATTAATGCCCCAATTTTTAAACATACATAAGAAAAAAATTGGCCCTCACTGTTGCAGCAGCAACATAAAATGTATAACGAAGCCCTAAAAGCCAAAGTAACATTAATCAGCCCGCCAGCCCTTGCAACAACATACATCCGCTTTTATTTCTGCATTTAAAATTTGTCCTCGCTTCTTTTTCTGAAGGCTCCCAAGATCCTTATTATGCCTTTCAGTGAATGTCTGTATAAAATAAACAACATTTGTAGCCCAAGACAGGCAACAGCACTGAGCAGCCTTTTTCCAGTTTCTTGTGCAATAACAATTAATCTTTGGATAAGAGTGTGGGTATAAATTATATTCACTTCTTTTTACTTTCCTTAAACAATTTCTTATGTTAGTGAACTGATAAAACTTTTGTTTGTTTCATTCCAATTTAAAATTAGTAACAGTTTTAGGTTACTGATTGTTTATTTAGAAAGTGGTAATGTGGAAGAAGAATGCAATTCTCTGTGCTTTTATCTACCAGTTGCGGTATTGTTTTTTTTATTATTATTTTTTCTGCTGAGTCCACAGATCTGCCCGAAAAGTGCAGTAAGACCAGGGCACTTATGTTGTACTAATGACAGGTAAATACATTTTAGGAAAGGCTTGTGATTGAACTGCTATGGCAATTTGCTGCTACTACTGTTAATGGCAAATCACAGTCTGGAACTGGTCAATGACCTTAACTGTATTAGAAGCTACTTCTGTTTTTATGCGAATTTGAAAAACAAAAACAAATACCCAACAACTTAGGATCCAAAACCCATTCCGCTCCCCCCCCTGCCCCTAATTACTATTAGTTTCTGTACAAATGGGATGAAAAGAAACTGAACTCTTATGAGTGAACGGAGTTTTTAAAGGAAGACCAACTCCTAGCAGCTCTGTCATGAATGCAGAATGCCCATGAACTCAAGAAACGTCTCCATTTTAATTACGCCCATTTTCTCATCCAAATAGAAACAAAACATTGCCTCCCCATCACGTAATAGACCCTGCTGCCTGTCTGCCTTCTGCGTTCCAGTTTCTTATTTTGATTACTTGTTCAGATGCCCTCGTGCTACAGCATCTTTTATCTTTCCTCTGGTCATACTGATCACCAGTGTTCTTTGCCATAAACACAAAGAGAGAGAAAGTCATTAGGTACTTTATAAGGTCCCAGACATTCAGGGAAATTTGAGGAGGACCAAGCAGTGTTATCAGAGGCAGATCAAAATGTTTCTCTACCACATTCTTGTGTCTCCCTGAGCTGCTCTTCACTCTTCAGCACACCATGATTTTTACATGGCTTCTTATTTCCAGAAGGTTGGCAGATTGAATGGTTATAGGTTTTTATGGCAAGAAGAGGTATTACAAAAGTCACGAGCGAAAAAAGCAGCACTGGAAACCTGTTCCCTTACAGATGTTCTAGTCAAGCTGTTATAATTTCCAACACAGTCACAATTATTTAAGGAAGGAAAACATCACACGCTCGATATGTTTAATCATTTGGATCATTTTCTACTTTGGACAGATTGCGACAATCTTACATAAACACTGGCACAAAGCATTCGGGCAGTCCGACTTTTGACCCCCATCTGATCATTTTGCAGTACACAGCCATGCTTCCAGTGGTAGATTCCCCCATGTAAAGTTTCTAAATGTGGTAAATAAAGCCATCTGTTGTGGAAGCTGGCTTTTTAAATTACACGCCCTGTTAACCACTGGTTTGCATATGGAGCTATTCATGTCTTAAGATACAACTGTGTGCCTTTCTAAAAGGAATTTTGTTCTCCTTATTTTATGCATTTCTGTGCCAGTTATCAGATATCTTTATTCTTACATTTACTTGTGTCAGACTGACTTCAGTCTTTTCCCTTTTCATTGACCTTTCTTCTTTCTTTCCACTTCCTCCATTCTGCTCATCTCTATCATAAATACAAATGCAATAAAAACTTTATCAAAAGTTTAGTTAATGAAACTGGCTAATTATTTAAAAATATAAATGTGGCACACATACATATAAATCAAATAAAATATCTCAAAGGGAAGGGATCTCATCAGCCTCTAGTCCAACTTAAACATCCTCTTCTCTGTGGAGATGAGTGAGAAGCACTGAAAGTAAGGGCGAATTTCTACGGTAAGCATATACACGATTTTTTTCTGAACCTGTTAGATAACTGTATAAGAAAAAATAAAAATCTTTGTTTTCCTCATTGATAACTCAATTTGAAGACCATATTTGTTTAGCTAAATTGTTGTTGGGTCAGCAAGTGATTAAATTGCTATTTCCAGTACTATTCTTCTGCTCCAGTCATCCTCTTTAGTCACTAAGAGTACTAGCTAAGGTTAGAAAAGGGGAATGAATATAAATTTTTGCTGCAAATTTGTGTACAGAAGGAACACTGTGTGCTGTTTCATCAACCATTTTGTCACTTATGAGGTCTGTATGGGTTATTTTAATAGGAATAGTTTAATATTTGTCCTGTTTTTATTCTTATGGGAATAGATGTAACACATCAGACACTGATTTCTCCTTAAGGAAATTGGGGCACCATCTGGATTTATACCAGCTGAGATTCTGCTCAGCTGGATTATGTTTTACCTAAGTCCTAGAAAAGTAGGACTTTTATATGGTTTTGCATGTTTAATTGTTTGTGGAACAATGGTGCAGTATTTTATACGCCAGAGTCTCGCCCTGTTAGTCTGTGCCAAGGCTTCAAGGTTCTTGGTGATTTTGGCATTATGAATTCCGCCAGTCATACAATTTGCAAACATGAAGTTAAATCTGTGGAACAGTACTGTGGATAATGCTTAAATATAAACATACATACATCTCAATAATATATGTATTTTGCCAATTTAGAAGGCAATACCAGACCTTTCATTATAAACCGTAATTTTCAGCAGCCTATTATGACTGCTGTCATCATTTGCTTTGATGACTTTATCAAGTATCTGTAGGGATGGAGGAGACCTATAGATCATCTGCTCTATCTTTTAGCAAAATGTATGCTTCTGTTTTTACTCTGATACCTGTGTTTAAAGAATCAAACACCCTGACTGAAGTTGGAAAGCCTGATGTTTTTTTAATAGTTACTGTTCTCATAAGGCAAATCTTGCAGCATCGCTCTGAAGAGAAAGATTTGAATTTTTATCAATCAATCCACAGTTTACTGGAGCTTGTTTCAATGGTCAATTACCCTTGTTGTTAAAAATCCGTGCTTGTTATCTATGCTTTCTTTATTTAAACCTTCATTTTCTGTCATATCTATTAATGAAAATACAATTTTATGATGAAAATTAGAAACTGGAATAGCTACAAGAAATACTGAAGAAATGAACTGGAATACATCTGAGGCAAGTCTTAGCTATTTCTGAATCTCAGAAGTGGCAAGAACTAAACCAGAACTTTTCACTTGAACCAAGAAGCAAGCAAATATTTCTAAATTATTCAATCAGTTGAAATAAAAATACACAAATTAGTGTCCACTTTAAAGTGGAATGTTTTATATAGTAGCTACCCTCACAGAATTCTAACTTAAAGATTATTTGAGGATGAAATACATATTTTTTGTTATAGTCAGAAAAATGTTTCAAATTAATCATTTCAGAGAGGCCAGACAAAAAAAAAAAATCAACACCTTGATAAAAAGTACAACAAAATGTCCCAATTAGTTAGATATAATGAAGTGGTTGAAATGCAAACATAGAAAAATGGCTAAATTATTTGACAGACCCATTTTTTATTTTATTTTTTCATATTCTTTTTCTCTGTAATTTTGCTTTTTTGCTAAAGGCTTAATCCTGCTACTTTTAAAATGGTACATTACCCACAAGATCAAATGAGATCCTGAGGGAAGTATTCAAAGAGAAGGAAAATGGGGTTGTTTCTAATTCTTGCCATTTGGCAATTAACTCAAATGTCTAAATTAGAAGAACAGTTTCCCTCAGTTTACAATACAATTAATAGAGGACATTCCAGCAGGCAGTTCAAAGTGCTAACCTAAGTTCTTGCTATGAACAGTCTTTTGGAGGTCCTGTATATTCTCCCCTGGACTGTATAAAGAGCTTACAAAGTTTAAGATAATTACTTAAATTTAGGTGATGTTGATAGGCCTGAAATGTGTTGGTAGAATCCTGAACAAATAAATACCAACTGATACCAAACAGTAGACCGTTATGCCATATGGGCAGTTAATCTAGAACTGCTTAGAATTTATTGTGCTGTGCCTTGGCAAATAAGCTAGTTCTAAGTGGATATAATTCAATTCCTTTTCTAGGAATTTAGTACTATAAAAAAGTACACTGAAAATCTACATAGAGAACATTTTTCAATTAATTACAATGGTCTGCATTCTGTTGTTTTTTTTTTTTAAACATTTTTGCACCAGTTTTTTTTTTTTTATTATTATTAATGAGTAGTTTACCCTGTGCATGAGCAATTGCAGACATCTTAACAAAAATGTCTCATTTTCACAGAGCTGAGATGGCCTATGTTTAGTTAGATTTTCTGCATGCCCACATCAGGAAACCACTTCCTTAGACCTTCAACTTTGTATATATTTAAAATATTTCATTTTTTTTCCTTTTTCCATTCTTCCCATTTTTCCTCATGACTGGCTGCAGCATTCTTCTGAACTACTGCTTCATGGTAAATACGCTCCAAGAACAGCACAGTGACACAGAAAACAAAATGGATACATCATTTCTTAAGCTTTACTGGGATGGGCTCACAGAAATCCAGATTCACACCCTTTTAAACCACTTTTCTCCATACTAGGAATATAGTTATAAGGCAAAATGGAATAGCTGCAGTTTAGCAAGTCATTAACTGTTTTGAAAGCTCCTCACTTCTCTCTTACTGCCAGCCAGTTGCGTGCACTAACGGAGCAGGAATAAGCTGTTGCACCACACAACGTGCAGGTGATTGGGCACATCTCCCTGCTGTAGTCTACCGATATCATCTTTGGGGGGGAGAGAATTGCATCTTCTAGTGTTACATGACATCTCCATCCTTTTCCTGTAGGACTGTACCTGTTTTGAAAGAATAATCTAATATATTTTTCATCATAGAACATACTTTATGGCAAGAGCAAACCCTTTTTGAGAATATCTTCTGCAATTTCTACTCTAGAAAGCAAATAAGGAAACCAAATCGGCAGCTGAATTACTATTTCTGCTTTGGATGGCTACGTGAAAATCTTGGAAAACTTGGTGAAAGTATTCAAGAAAACCATGTGATATGAAACATTCACCCAGACACAGCCAACTCATTTGCCAAGCTGTTGGACATTCACACTACCCCAGCAAATGTTTATTTTGGATTAGTGGAACCGTGGTACTTCCAGTTTAACTGGGCTTTTCTCTGGAATTTCCTAATGTTTTAAAAACTGCTCCATTTCTCACTTCACAACCTGTCTCAACTTACTCGAAGGCTTCTTGTCTCTCACCCTTCAAGCAAGACCTAGTTTTGCATAATTTACACACTTCTGCAATTCAGAAGCTTTCTGGATGATATCCCGTCACGCTGCTCAGCTCTTTTGTTGTAAAGATAGCTTGTTAGTATTTCACACAAACATCAACAGAAGCCCATAGCAATGAATGGTCGTCACTAACTCAATTTGGAAAATATGTTCCACAAAAACAGTCATCATTGTTCAAAATAAAAAATACTATGAGTGTTAAGAGTAAGAATACAGACAAGGCAAGGATGAAGAATTAGAGAAATAAAAAAGTAAAAAAAGAAAGCAAATTATTCCTTTGTATAACCACAATCCTCTGGATTGATTGACATGAAAGCCATAGCTCCACTGTGCCTTATTACCAGTTATAAATATTTCACTTCATATTAGGTACATTTAAAGGACTCCAAGCTGAAACGCAGAAAAATACTACAGCTAACATTAGCTATGAGACTAACATAGCAGAATATGTAGATTTAAATAACTGTCAGCGTAACTTCTGATTTTTCTTTATCATATTTTTGTGCGATCACTTTACCTGATTTTAAATGTAATTTAAATTAATTTAAATTAATGCTTATTAAAAATGCAAAACATGCCATACATAAAACATATACATATGTCCATGTTTTATGTGAAAAATTTAACTTTGCTTCATGGTCACATATAGTACAGCAATATGTATACTGTCCTCCCACTAGATGGATCTGTTCTGTTCTTTCTCCCATATGTATTCGCATCTGCCATAGTAGGAGGCAACCAGTTTGGAAATGGAGAACAGATCCTTGGACTTAATTCTGATCTCATTTACATCACTTAGTAACAGCATTAGCAGCCCTCCGTGCTGAAAATCCACTTTAATTGTGATTTCTAACCCCTTCCCCCAATAAGGATTTATTCTTGTCAGATAATTCCCACATACATTATAATATAGTTTCTATATATATGGACACTGACAGAGGCAAATCTCCTTTAGCATTTTGAGATGCATGGAAAGACCTGAAATATTTTTATTTTTAAAATACTGCCTTCTGTCTCCTGCTGAATGCAAACATTCCCATCTTTTAAGTTTCTTTCCAAATAATAGCTTTTTCCATTTTTTAATCCTTTTTGCTGCATAACTTTTCTGACACTGATCAATATTGAGCACAGTATTACCACTGTACCTAAGAGCATTATAAATACTATTGATGTTAGTCGCATTTCTTATACATTTGAATATCTTGTTCAATTTTTTAGTTTCGTTGAACAGAGACCTTCACTGAGCTATCTATGACAGTTTTGTCCAATTTCAGAATTGTTACAGTGAACTGAATCCTGTTAAATCCTATGAATCCTGAAAATTGTAGGAAGTAGACAGCCTGGACAGGCTGGTCATAAGCACTGGCTTCTTTGGTCCCTTCTTGGATGTTTTTAACAGCATTGCTCTTTTTTTTTT
>VXAA01007175.1:0-10404 GCA_013399115.1 Anseranas semipalmata | reverse complement strand
GGGGAAGGAAAAGGGAAAAAAAAAAAAAAGCCTCATCGGTTTCCTGACAGGAATTCCCCAGACATACAGGTAGACTTATGCATGTAACAAACTGATATGTAACTTTGAAGATGGCTGTCAACAATACCAGGTTCATCTTCAAAGCCTCTGACCCCCAGTGCTTTTGGACAGTTGTACAGGACTTCTCTCTAACAGTAGTGCACTCCAGTGCTAACAGTAATGCAACTTGGGTAGGAAGGGATATAGCCTAAATTAACACCTATCTTCTGTAACTTTCTTGCAGAATATTTAATTACATTCTTGCAGATGGTCCAAATAATTTTCCTAGATGGAAGAAGAGTATTGAACTCTTCTACAACACAGAAATGGGGACTTTTAAAATAAACATAGTAACAAAGTCTCTTGCCAGAAACTCTTAAGAAAAAGCTTGAATGCTGTAATTTATTTTAAAGTGGCCAGATCTCTACATATAATTTTTCATCAATTATTGTATAAAACATTATGGATTTTAAAAAACTGTAGTAGGTTTGACAAGCACTTGACTGACATCATGTTGATTAAATATAATTTCCTTTGACAACCCCAATGAAACCTCCTACTCACAGTAAATGTGTGAGCTAATGAATCTTTTCTTTAAAATTGCTTTTACATTTGAAAAATAAGTGACACCAGACCCCCTTCTCCTGCACAGCTCAAATATAAGTCTTTCTGGTGGTTCATTTTGGTGTGCCACTTAAGCAACATCAGTGTCTAGGCAAGTGCATCAGGACATTTCAACTGTGTTCAGAATGAGAAATATGAATTACAGGTTTGGGGTGTTTTTGTGGGGAAAACTAAGCTGAGTTCAAGCACAAACCATCAATTTACAGTTCTGTGGGTGATCAAAAGCCTGGGATAGCTCAGTTCTATAAAGACAGAATATCACAAGATTGGATTGATGTAGCAGTGATCTTTTGTCCCAGTTTCAGTGGAATAAAATTATATTAAGTGATAGGGTTGCTGGGAGGAAACTAGGCTCTACATACATCTTATTGATTGTAGTTTCTGTAAAAGATGGATTTTTCCTTGTAGAACAAGTTTTTGATATCAAGGCATGATAGGAATAATTGTTATTCCTATGAAACTTTGCTATATATTTTTTTAATCCCTGAATACCTCCCAGCTTTTCTTTAAAAGAAGCCAATATGTTGATGCTTGAGCACATGTTACTGCTGCAGCCCAGGTTATCTGGTAGAACCTCTCTGTTCACATCCAGATATTGACAAAAGCAGCGAGTAAGGCTGAGGGAGGCACTTCTGGGTACTTGCACCACCAACATGCGTGTGTAATGAATTCTGCGTTCCAGTTGTACTTCCTACTTCTGAGAACATGTCATCCTAACTGTCTTATCCTTTGAAAGCATCTGACAGTCAAAAGCTTATTTAGCATCATTGCAGGCACCTTCTGGAAATCTAAATATCTGATGTCATATGTAACTAAATTATTTCTCATGCCTAAATATCTTTTGCTCTGTGGTTAATAGCTGTAGTAGAACCAAGTGTTTTACCACAGGCTATATTGACACAGTCTGGTTTCGTACATAGAAGGGTATACATATAAGGAGGCTGTAATTGGTTATGTAATTAATAGCTTGGTGACTGCACTGGCTTCTGAATATGCTCTGTGGCTGGTTAAAGAACAAAATATTTAATCTTGTGACATTAAACACAGCTCTAACTTTTGGGGAAAAAGTAGGGGGATGGTATTTTTGACTATTTCTACACTTGTTATTCTATGATTATGCTTGAACTTCATAATAGTGCTAACGTAATTTTGGAAATGGCTATTTTCATGCTAGAACACATTATTTTCTTCAGTTCTGCTAGTTGTATGTTTCTCTTGGTGTCTCAGTCTGTTTAGCTTTTGCCAAAAACCTTTGCTTTTGACTTTGCTTATTAATGTCTGTACCTTAAAACTCCTGGTATGTGTTAGTTGCTCTCCTCTCCTCTTTCATTTGTTCTATGTACATATGGCTTCCTTTGGAAACAGATTAATTTGTATTACCCGATTAACAATGAGTTGGTATCCCCCATAAATCAGTAAAATGCAGGTTCTACTTTGTACTTGCATTTCGCTCACCCTTTCTTTCTCCTTTTTGAGTAGGATCATGAACTGGATTTTCTGGTTATAACACTTATTGTAGTTCCTTTTTACTTAGCTTTTATAGATGTGGTCTGTAGCTCAATGTCATCTTCTGTCCTACACATAAGAAACTAATTCAGTTTATAAAAAAACAATACTATACCTATGCTCTCAAATTTCTTGTATTTAATGAAGGTATATATTGTGTTTTTTGATAGTGGTTGAGCATTCTCTTATTTCAAAGGAAATGTGTAAAGATATGATGCACTTGTCATTTGGGTGTGCTACATGAAAATAAAATATATAAAACCCAAATAAACCTCAAACAGTCAAAGAAATGGATTTTGCAGTAGAATGTTTAAAAGGAAAAAAAAAAAAAGGCTTAATGTATTACTGCTTTGAGAAGGGTATTCCCAGCTGTACAAATCACAAAAATAGGCCAGAATATCAGGCAAGCACAAAAAAAAAAAAAGGAACTGCTGAATCCAGTCAGCTAAGGTTGACATTCAGTCTTAATTCCATGTTTCTTGATATTTTAACTTGTTTTTACAAGTATTGGCTAACTGTCAAGTGTTTTATGTGGTGGACTGCGAGTTAGCAGCACTTGGTGTGAGGCGATGCGTGTGCAGCATCACTTGGTATGTGAATCAGGCTGACTTGCCTCTTTACCCCCCTCCTCTTCTGGGGCACAACAAACCAGCATGTTGTGTCTTCTGCAAGTTGGCAGGTGGCTTAACTGCATGTTGTCCAGGATTTGGAGGGGTGGGCTCTCCTGGTGGTCTCTGTTTGGCTTCCAGAAGGTTCCCTAAGGGCCTGCCCCTCCACATTACCCTTCTGGTTTCAGGGAAGGGCTTTGCTTTCAGGTGCTCAAGCAACATTAAAGCTGCATGGCAGTATTTCAGGAATAAAGGTAAACCACTGTAGTGACTTCCTTATTTGAAGGTACAAACCAAGAAGGGAAAATAGGCCCTATGTGGCATGTATGCTTTGTGACTGCAGTCAGCGCCAGTGCCTGTTTCTTGTATTGTGCTTTGTACAGAACTGGGAGTTCTGTCATCACTTTAATACAGTACAGCAAGTTAACCACAACACTTAATGTATGTACACCTTACTGTTCTGGCTCTGATTATAAATTGTTTCCATTCACATTTATGAGTTTATTGACCAAACATTAATTGTTATCTGGGGAATAGCTAATTGTTGGAAGAGAGCAGGGTGATTTTTTTTCGCTCTGCTGGCATGGGCCTGATGCTCACAGAAGTGAGGTATACTTATGTTCTGATGTAAAACTGCTTTACAAGTATACAAATACTTGTAAAGTAGTTTTATTACTTAATATTATAAATTAAAAGAAAACAATATTAACTGGGAGTGTTTACAGATCTCCAGTTTCCTTCCCCAGCAGGAACTGGTGTGAACTTTTCTAACATTCAAAGAAAAATCAAAGAGAACAGTGCCCTTCCGCTGTTTTCAAGGCAGTGAAGATTCGCACATTTAAATACAGTGTTTAGAGCCTGAATGGGTAACTCATAACAGCAAATAACTCTGGAAGAAGTGGAGTCATTGTCCTCCCTTTCTAGTCGCAGATGGTTTGTGAGCAGGGTTCTGGTAGCTCAGAGTGATGAGTAGTTCTGGGTCAGTGTTGTGAATTTGTGTGTGCTGATCTACATAATCTGAGACTGCTCCTGAGCTTTAACCTGCCACGTCCAGAGACGTTAGTACTTTATTGCACAGCCTGGTTCTCGCTTGCTGTGTAGCAACAAAAACTTGCTCCACCAAGAATGAAATGCTTGTGCAGACAACTTGTGCCTGCTGCCATCAAGCCTCTGTCTCTTCCTTCACGAAAGACTTCTGTAATCTTGTTCAAGGGCTCCAACTAACTGTGTTAGTGCTGTGCTAAATTTAGCTATGGAAAGTATCTCTAACCTTGAGCTAAATTCACAAAAGCCATGTCAAAATGCTGCAGTACTTCAGGGTTCTCTAAGGGGTCGGGATGGGAGGGGTGAGGTCACTTCTAATGTTAATTTTGATGTCTGTAAATTCAGGATATATTTTCCTAAACACATCCGACTCCTGTCTGAAATTACTAATAAAATGTTCACATTAATCTGCTAATACTTGGGAAAAAAAATGATACTTTTTCTTAGGATATGCCTAGCTCCAGTGTTTGGTTTGGAGTGGACTGCTTCCCTATATAGTTTTCTAATTAGAGACACTGGGTGGAAACTTTTTCAAGAGGTTAAATCATGTACTTATTTTGACATGTCAGGTTCTTCCTATTTTCATTCATATATTTTGTAGCATTGGGCTGCAAAAGCTGTCTCACCTGATTTTTTTTCTTGTGATTTGCAAGTAAAATTTGGTATTATCATTAAATGACTTGAATGGAAAATTGTATTTTACAACTTAGTGTGAATTTTGAAATTATTTCCAGCTGAAAATGTACATTAAGTTTATGCACACAGGAATAGAGACAGTAATTGCAATGAGAGATTAATGGTCACACTTTATGATAAGACTATATTGTTCCATTTCAGTGAAGATATCTATCATAAGTCCAGCTGGTTTTGTTAGCAGTCAACTACAGGAAGCCATTTAATGGCTCTCCTTATAAATTGTTTTAACTACAGGGGGCACACACAGTTTTGCTGTGTCTTCTAGCTTCTCTGCTGTCAAGTGTCTTAAAGTCCAAGTCTGAGTCAAAGACTTTGAAATATCAATCTAATTTTTTTTGATATCAAATAAACTCACCTGACTTTTTTCTTAAGTAGCCAGCACTTGATCCCATTGTCTTGCTCGCATATCACCAGCAGTGGTGATTGTCAGCGTCATCCCTCGGTGGCACTAGGAACCCCTTTCAGTTCCATAAGCAATGGGAATCTCTGCAGATCCTTGATGTATGTAGCTGGTCGGTGCTTTAGCTGTCCTGGTACTCAGAATATGTCCCATTTCTATGTGTGAAGAAGAGGGGTGGTGAGGATGGTACGTGGAAGTGGGAAAAGGACAGGTGTTAAGGCCAGCTCCACAGATGAGCAGCATTGCTCCAAGCCAGTTCTGTCCCCTTAGGCCTTAAGGAAATAACAGACCTCCCAGCTCTTGTTCAGACAAAAGAAGGTCAAATCCTTGTTCCCCGACCTCTATCCAAGGAGTAGAAGCTATACATTGGGTTGGCTTCCTCCTTGGCAAGCAAGAGCAAAAACTGAACTCGGCCTAAGCATACGAAGGACTTTGTGTATGATGTGTGATGTTTTTCACACAAACGTAAGCAGGCCTCTAGAAACTTTAGTTCTTGAAAGTATGGTGTGTGTGACATGGCAAGGCCTTGGGAGCAAGCTGGCTCAGGAGGGTGCTAGACATGACAGACAAGTGACCTACTCAAGTTGTTTGGTACAACATGTTGCTTAGTGGCCTGTGGAATGTCATTTCTGATGGGTGACTGATGGATGTTTCCAACAGCTAACAAATCGGCAGAGGCCTTGCTAGCTCAATTCTTCATCAAGTGAAGAAAGGCTTGTAGTATGTAGTGAGAGTGCTCAAACATGGAGCATTTGGTATGGGCATTACTGAAACGTGGACTTAAACTTGAAATATCAAGTTATTCATGCTCAGTGCAGGAACCAATGTGCAGGCAACTGCTATGGGACCCACCTGCAGCCTCTGGGCTGTATTGTTTGACCTCGCAGAGCAGACAGGGATTAAACAGTGGTCACTGCACGTGTTTTGACTCCATTTATCAAATCATAAATACTTCTTTCCACTGCTTTTGCCCCAAATAGTTTGATTTGACAGCTTTTGAATGCTTTTTCAGTCCTTGTGGAAAACAGAAATGCAAATTTTGAGCTGATGTCAGGCTTGCAAAGGTAATCAGATTTTCATAGTGAACTAATGGGATGTTGGGGTTGAGGGTAAATACTTGTTCTTGATTCAGACTTAAATTAACATAGACATCATGCTTTCAGCCTAAGCAACGGTTCTGCAAATCAGGCTGACACAAATGTCAGCAGAAGCTCAAGTCGTATAGCAAGAATTCCATAAAACTTATAGTACAAAACAAACTGTAAAGAAAGGCAATAAACTGCATCTAAATGTCCTGCACTGAACACAAACTTCTAGAGGGATGCTGTTTCAGTATAGCGTTTATGTATACCAAAAATATATCGAAACAAGCCACCAAACTAAAGATGTAAGTACTGCCTGAAGCAGTTTGTAGGTTTGCACCACTTGAAGAAATTTATTTAGAATGCAAGTTTGATCTTCAAGGTTTCATTTCAAAGTACCCATCTTGCTTTGTTGCAGGAGATCTTCAGCATACCTTCCTGACAAACGTAGCTAGAGCAAGCGTTTGTGTAGGTGCTCCTTACTGTTTCTGAGTATTGCATCTTTATTTGCAGCAACTTTGTGAAAACTTCTCATGTCTTTTTTTTTTTATCTCAATGCTGATAAGTGTGTGGGTGGCATGTGGTCCCATGGAGTTGATGCCTGCAAGGACACCTGGTTTGGTCCTGACAAGTCCATATCTCAAGCTGTTCCTGCAAGCTTGCCCGTTCAGATACAGGTTAGTGTAGCAGATGTTTAGTACCACAGGATTACTATAGCTGCTCAGTGAGGATAGACTTCCTCATCAATCCTTGCAAGAAGTGATATTAACTGAGAATCTTGGGTGATTCTGAGGTTTGGTGGTATTTGGTAATTTCATTCCACAAAACAGTTTTCACTTCAGTTTAGCTTCTGTTTGTTGTGCTGCCTATCCATCTCAAAACTGCTTTGTAATCAAAGCACATCTGTACATCAGAGCATATTTCTGAATCCTTTTTCTGAATCCTGCAAATACTTGTAGACATTAGTATTAGCTATACCAGTATTTCTGGGTTAATAAATAAAACTAATTTCCTGAATAAAAAAGCTTGCAGAGTTGACTGTACAGACTTGAGGCATAATGTTGACCTTCTGTGTCTAAACCAAAGTAACCTATTCCATACATAAATGTCAAAAATATACCTGTACTGTCAGACTAGAAGCAACTTTGAGATGATTCACTAGTCTGTTGGTACTCATCTGTCAAAAAAAAAAAAAGGGGGGGGGGGGTGGGTAGGGGCATCATTGTTACTCCCAAAGCCGAATGTTTTGCTATGGTGAGCTGTCTTGAAAGGTGCTATTTTAAACCAGTTCTACAAAACACCAGATCTCCTTAATGCCCTGGAAGTTCAGACTGGATTTCTTGTTCCCCTGTAAGCTGAACACTCTGGAGCAACACCTTCCATCACCAAGTGATATTTCATTGACCTGAATGCTCTCCAGTAATCTGTCAGTCATTCTGTGGTCTACCAAGAAAAACTACCAGTGGCTGTAATAGTTGAGACAGAATAGTGATATTGGACTTCTGTCTTTCACTCTGGACAATGTGCCATTTGTGTTGACTTGAAAGGTAGCTTTCAGATCAGTTCAGCATGCTGAAGCACCTCAATTTTTAGAATTTCAAACTATTTTGTTCAAAATACTTCACATTTTTAGGTTGACATTTTTGATTGCATTAAATGAGAGCATTCTTTAGGAGGGTTTTGCAGCATTCTGTTCAGCATTGACAATTTTTTCCTGTAAAAATATCTGAAGTTATTTTACAGCCAAAGTTCTAGGGAAAAATGTACAAGTTCTGGGGGATCTTGAAAATCAAGAATGCATGTAGCAAATTTAATTTGAAGAAATTGAATTGTCCAGATTTTTTTTTGTGGCTCATTTATCAAACTTTACCTTCTGAAAGTGATGGCAAACAATCTATGGATTGTCTTTTTGTATTTAAGAATTCAGATTTCATTTGAATTTAAGTGTCTATGAAGATGGCTTAAATTTAGTTCAGTAGTCACGGGTGTTTCATCCTTGCATTTTTTTTGGAGATACTTGCCAAGTAAATGGATATTAAGACAGTGATAACCGATGTGTTAGTATAATTACTGTAGGCTGTCATTTGTGTTGATGAGCTACAGGTGAAATATTAATTGCAGAAGACATAAGCTTATATATTTTTGAGATGTTACTAGTTTAACACTTGCAAGACTTCTGCCACTGGGGGTCACAGGGGGGAGAGGGGGGTATCTTCATGGGCGAAAAGACCATTCTGGGTAGATAGCGAGTTACTCCTTGCCACCTCTTTGGTGTGGATGTGTACTTGGGCATAGGAGATGGGTTCCTGAACCAGTAGTAACACTTCACATTATCTCTATTTATATAGGCACCTGTATAGGTATATGATCATAAGTACATATATACATCCTTCCCTAGTTGGAATTCTGTAGTAACTTGTAATATATACACTTGCTTTCCTAGTAGTACTTTTGTAATAACTTGTTAATACTATGAAACATGTATACTACTTGTAATACAGAAACTCAGGCCTTTGTGTCTTTGTGTATGATGGGATCTCATAAACCTATGTCCATGACTTGTATGCTCCCCTGGTCACCCTCAGAGTTACGGCCAGGACAGCAATACATGAGGGAAAATACTGGCTGAAAGTAATAGCAAGTTGGTGAAGACTTACCTCAAAGGGTTATAAGCAATTGTAGCATTGGCTTTGAAAAATAGTGCGTAGCACAACATTTTTAACATGATTGTGAAAGAAAACACTGATAATCATCAAATCTGTGAAGAAGGTGGTGTTTACAGATATGTTTTAAATGTCTGAGGGAAGAAAAGCTGTGTTTCTCTGGACCACAATGAGCATATTAAAGTAGCATAAATGGTGTCGAGAATAATTGGCTGTGGCAATGTATTGCAGGGGTGTATGGGGAAGCCCTGATCTTGAAGATAACAGGAGTAATCACCAAGGCTTCAGTATGTATGGGAGGGAGAGACTTGGTGATGACATGCAAGTGATAACCTTGGGGATGGGGAGCAGAGCATCAGCTTGCGTGTCTAGGAGAAGAGTTAACTTGAGTGGGAAGATCAGGATTTCCTTTTTTGCCTCACTGAAATGTCAACAGCCATAAGGAGATGTCAGAATAGGAAGGTGAGAGATGAGTCATTCCCTCAGAAATGATGGTCATGTTTGGATTTCCAGAGACTGGCCCAGGGTATGGTACAGAGGGAGGTAAAAGAGGAGCAGGCGGAAAGTCCTGTAGCATTCCTGGAGTTCAGATTCCCCCTTTGGAGGAGAAACTTAAAAGGTTGTCTGACATTAGATAGGGAAGAATAAAAATCCAGAGAACTAAACTTATTGTGCTAATTTCTCTGGCTCCTTTATAGAGGTCACTTCCTCAAATTACTTCTATTTTTCTAGTTCCTGTAAATACACTCCTGTGAGATCTTTTGAAGAATTATCTTAAAATGTACCTTCTCAGCATGCATCTATTTTACTTGTAAAGCCTTGAGACAATTTCTGTTCCATATATCACCATTATCAACAAGTCAAACTGAATTTATTTACAGAGCTGTTTTTCTAAGAGCCAGTTGCTGTAACAATTTGGATATTCCATTCCATTATTGTAGTTGTGCATTGCTTGTGTGTCTTTCTCCTTTCCATCTGAAAATAAGCAACCGTGTTTGAACTGAAAAATTTGCTGTACATATCAGCATCTTGTCGCTGATGGAACAGTAGTGGTATAGAGCAGTAGATGACATGCTGACTGGCTTTTTAATTTGTGCTGAAGTGTGATGTTAAACCAGAGAAGAGAATCTTCATGTAATAACAGCCAGGAATTTTATTACATTAAAATCCTTGGTATCTTCAGTAACATTTTTCAGCTGTTTGAAAATGAAAGGATTGCACAGTCATTTCCCAGTCCTCTTGCATCAGAAACATTGGTTTCGGTGCCATAGGTTACTTTTGGTCTCATGTCCTTTGCAGTTGTTACCTGGGGTCCTATACGTTTGTTCCTTGGCAAATTGTTTGCCTGGAGATAAGTTTTTCACTTACTGCTGTGTCTTACTATTTGACCTTTATTTTCAGTAGTGAGATTAGCATGCTCCTTTTGAAGTATTTGAAGGAGAAAGCTCTAATACAGAACAGGACTGGGAATGTCTGTCTTGTGCTATGTCACTGTAATGTTAGATATGCATATATCCTACGTGTACTGTTTTTTCTAACTAGCCTGTACCTTGCATCTTCTCTTTGCTGAGAAATGTGAAGCTAATCCAGTTGTAAAATTTTCAAGGTATCACCAGGTCTTGTAGCAGTTCTCAATTGATTGTCACTTTGCTGGTCTAACCGTGGCCTAAGGGACTACTCATTTGCATTTGGGGTCACTCCTATATGCAGGTGGACCTGTGGTTTAAAAAAAAAAAGTGTAA
>VXAA01007174.1:185051-208121 GCA_013399115.1 Anseranas semipalmata | reverse complement strand
GTCAGTCTGACCTCAGTCCCAGGAGAGGTTATGGAGCAGATAAGGTTGAGTGTCATCACATGGCACATACAGGACAATCAAATGATCATAAGCAACCAGCATGGGTTTATGAAGGGCAGGTCCTGACTCTCTAGCCTGATCTCCTTCTATGACGAGGTGACCTTCTTAGTAGATGAGAGAAAAGCCATAGATGTTGGTTACCCGGATTTTAGTAAAACATTTGACACCATCTCCTACAGTATTCTCCTGGAGAAACTGGCTGCTCATGGCTTGGACAAGAGTACGGTTTGTTGTGTGAACTGGCTGGATGTCCAGGCTAAAAGAGGCATGGTGAATGGAATTTAATTAAGTTGGGTGGTGGTCTCCAGTGGCATCCCCCAGGGTTCAGTCTTGGAGCTAGTTTTGTTTAACATTCTTATCAGTGATCTATATGAGGGGATTGAGTGCATGCTCAGCAAGTCTGCAGATGATACCAAGTTAGTTGGGAGTGTCAATCTGCTTGAGGATAAGGCTCTGCAGAGGAATTTGGAGAGGCTGTGTTGATGGGCCAAGTCCAATTACATGCTGTTCAACAAGGCTAAATATTGGGTGCTGCACCTGGGTCACAACATCCCTATGCAATGGTATAGGCCTGGGGAAGAGTGGCTTCCAGCAGAAAAGGACCTGGAGGTGCTGGTCAACAGCAGGCTGAACATGAGCCAGCAGTGTGCTCAGGTGGCCAAGAAGGCCAACAGCATCCTGGCTTGTGTCAGAAATAGTGTGGCCAGCAGGACCAGGGAAGTGATTGTCCCCCTGTACTCAGCTCTGGTGAGGCCACACCTCAAGTCCTGTGTTCAGTTTTGGGCCCCTCACTACAGGAAGGTTATTGAGCTGCTCAAGCATGTGCAGAGAAGAGCAATGAAGCTGATAAACCTTGTCCTGGATGAGTGCTGTAATCATGTGCCAATCATGCAAAACAGGGGCAGCAGTATTTCCTCCAGCATTTTAAAAACACCGAGTCTGGTTCAGTTTGCTGATTATTATGAGAGGAGCAGATCCAGAAATGAATTAATTACTCTATCTCCAGAGGAAGACAGGAGTTGGGATACAATCCAAACCAGATCCAGAGTGCAGAACTCTGTTGCCATATAAATAGGCAAAAAGCAAGAAAAAGGAGTCTTTCCACAAACACTCCTGTCAGTGTAAGAGACTGGAGCTGCCTTGGTTAGGTGCTCTGCATTCCCGGGCTGTGTGTGATCTACATTAGATTTTCTAGTATGCAGTGTGCATTCTGTCACCTAACCAAAATTTGTCAAATTGTTACAGACTCATTTCTGTTAATTGTTAATCATAAGGATGATTATCATCACCAGATTTTTCCCTTAGAAGAAGGGGACAAACTTTAAATGTGTCAGAGAAGTGAGATGGTTCTTCAAGCTTTAAGTTTCAGCAGAATGAAGACCAGCAAGTGAACTTGCAACCTCTAAACGTCATCTGCAATAAAAAAAAAAAAAATCTTTTAACTATCATTTAAAGGGCCTGGTAAGAACACCTTTAAAACTATATTTTTTACTTTATTTTATTTTTATCCAAATAAATCTTAACAAGTCTAATATCTTCCTACCTTTTTATTGCAAATTTAGGTAAGAGAATTTGCCCAACTAAGGGATGCTAATTCAGATTGCATCCCTAATTCAGATTCAGTTCTCAGATCTTCTTAAACAGTATCTATATAATCTAAGGAGTGTACTGTGCACTTTGTAGCTATATATGCATTCTTCCTGTTACATGCACATCCTACTAACTGCCCAGAAGAAAGATGTCCTAAGGCTACCTCTTCAGACAGTGAGGCACTTGCTGACAGCTCTGGGCTTTAAGACAAATTAAAATAAGCCAATTTTTCAGTCTGGAGGTCTAATAAAGCTTCTGGCTTTCAGTTCTGTCAATAAGTATGAGTAAAATTCTATGACAAGCAAGAAGACAGTATGTTTAGTTTTCTGATGAGAGATTTTAAGGTGAAGACCGATTCTGCAATTCCTATTCCATTTCTCATCAGTGAGAATTTCCTGCCGTTAGAAAAGCAGGGACAAAAAGTTTTCAAGTCTTCATTCTCTGTTCTGACTGCCCAACTCCCTTCTCACTACTGTTCTGTGGACTGAGTTCTATTTGAGGGTGTGATGGGTACCTAAACATATACAAGGCAGTGCTTCAGTCTCTCAGACTGATGCTTCTCAACTAGATGATGTCAATATATAGTTGTATTGATCATGTACAAGTTTCATACATAGTATTTTACAAGGCTGTACCTGAAACATATCAAGAATCAAGAGCTTCGAAACATATCAAGTTGTCCCAGTGATGCACACCCTCATGTCCTCATTTTTTTACCTACTGAAAAGTACTGTAACTAAATTTAGTTTCTGCACAACAGAAAGAACAGAAAGCAGTCTTTCAGAGTGAAGAATAAAATTTCCAATAAGAATATTATCCAAGAGTTTAATGAAATGTACACTACAACAGAGCAAAGACCAAATATTAATTTAGAAGTCTAAGTTGGTGAATGCTTTTTGTTATGGTATTTAAAGTTATTAGTTAATAAACAAACAAAGAAATCATAGAATTATAGAATCATTTAGGTTGGAAAAGACCTTCAAGATCATCAAGTCTGACCATCAACCTGGCCTACTGAGTCCTATCACTAAACCATGTTCCTTAGTGGCACATCCACAAATTTTTAAATACCTCCAGGGATGGGGATCCCACCACTTCCATGGGCAGCCCATTCCATTGCTTGACCACACTCTCTGTGAATAAATTCTTCCTAATATTCAATCTAAACTTGAGACCTGGTGCAATTTGAGACCATTTCCTTGCATCCTATCACTTGTCACCTGAGAAATGAGACAGACACCTTCCTCACTGCAACCTCCTTTCAGCTAGTTGTAGAGAGAAATAAGGTGTCCCCTCAGCCTCCTTCTCTCCAGACTAAACAACCCCTGTTCCCTCAGACACTCCTCTTAAGTCTTGTTCTCTAGTCCCTTCATCAGCTTCATTGCTCTTCTCTGCACATGCTCAAGCAACTCAATATTCTTGTAGTCAGGGGCCCAAATCTGAGCACAGTATTCCAGGTTCAGTCTCACCAGTGCTGAGTACACAGTCTCACAGTGCTGAGAGGGACAATCACTTGGTGATTGTCACAGGACCCTGGTCCTGCTGGCCCCATTATTTCTGATGCAGGCTCACGTGAGAAGGTGCTCATGAGAAATGAAAAATGATCAGCTGCAGAAGGTTGTTATTGTCTATGAGGAAGAAAGGGAGAAAGTATGTATAAATATACACCTAATTTTTTACGGAAAATATGAGATCTATGTTCACCAATCCTTTTCGTATTGTTAACTACCAAATTGTAAAGGTTGATTTCTTTCTTTGGACAGTTGTTTAAAATACAGATAGTGATGAAGTACGCGTCTCATGGCTGGTGTGAACAAATTATCAGAAGTGGTCAAGAAACTCCCTCAGTTGTCTCTAAGATACAATAAAATAACAAGTTTTGCAAACATTTGGTTAGATTGTTTCTGCAATAAATACATTTCCAGAATTTTATTTTTCATTTCATGTATGGGATCCAGAGGAGAAACCACATGGCTTATTTTTGTATGAGTAAAAGACTCCTCTTTACAAACAATGCTGTCCAACAAAGGGCTGATGAGGTGGGCACCCATACTTTAACAGACTAGAGATAGGTCTATATTATTATTTTAGGTCAGATTGCCAGATTTCTTATGGAGCAAATTTTCCAGTCATTCCTACATATCATGTTTTGTTTCATTCTGTAAAGAAATCTCAGATCACATGAACTGAGTTCTTCTTGGATGAAACAAAATCAGTTTTGAAAAGAGTCTGAGGTTAACCCCTGAAACACATGTATTATGGATGCCAAGGTCTCAGCGATGTTTCACCTTATAAACCTGTTCCTATAGCTCTTGCTAAATAGAAAGAGCAGATGCTAATCTGTCCTGTAGATCTGTACCATGAAGATTTAGGCTTGAATGCAGACAAAACTGTAAACTTCATAGAAAAACAAGTTAGATAATTACAGTGGAAATACAGCAGAGCTATTTAGGTCACAATGTAAAAGACAAGAAACTTCACCTTTCCTTTTTAACTAACTGATAAGGGGAATGCTTTTACGGTAACTTTAATCATAGTTTCTCTGCCTTCACTAGCTATGGACCTATATTCTGCATAGATATTTTGATTTCTACAAACTCTTTCCTCATAACATCTTTTCTGAATGTCCGCCAGCTTCTGCAGCAAGGGGTTAAAAGTCTCACCATTAGTTTTTCCTTGTGATGACTCATCCAGTAACTGGTGTGTACTTCTAAATATCCATGAAAAATTTTTACTTATTTCTGTCGACTTACAGCTATTTTCAGTAGATTAAAATGTTTCTGGTCATCATACAAACACACACATATGACATTTTAAATTGGTTTTACAGACAGCAGATCAGAACTAAAAAGGTTTTTTTGTAAAAAATGCTGGGGAAAACCAAACCAATAAGATATTTAAAAAAAAAAAATTAGTTTTTACAATGTTCTTGTCAGAAAATCCATGCATCTTAGCGTGTGGCCCTGTACCTTGATATGGATTTTTCATGAGGAGAAAAATCTTCTTACCAATTCTACAGTTGAGAGAGATCCTGGTTTAAGAAAATACCCTTATTCAGAAAAGCATCAAGGTAACTCCATAGCTTTACATGTCTGCAAAAATTAAGGCTGCATTTATATAGCTGATGTCATTAATGATCTCATTTAATAGGGTTAGGACTTCAAGTCAGACAGTCTGTATTACCATATGCTCATAATAACACCATATATTTATGGAGCTTCATAAATTGTTTTTAAGCAAACTGGGCCTGAATTATTCAAGCTTCACCATGAATGTTAGTGTTGGCAAGATCTGTAAAAGAATCCCTTTTAAACAAATAGCCGGTGGAAACCAAATCCATTGCAATTTGTGTTAATCTAAGAATAAAAGAAGAAAAATTGATTGTATTTTTTAGCAGTTTTGTCTGTAATAAATATAAGGTGCTGTAAGAGTAAATTCCTCTTTGGAGTACAGAAGCAGTCCAGCAATATTCCTTCACTTCAACCTGTAGAAGCTTGAATTCAACTGAAAATCATCCTAGTGCACTTGATAAGAAGGTATGATTATTAATTTAAAAGTTTATAAATAAAAATAATGCTTTAGTTCAAGTTATATAATGTCCCTTGTTTGATTGTCACGTAGGGCTTTGCAATAGTGATTTATTTTCATTATACCTTTTTGACCAAAGCATAGTGTCTGTCATAGATCATAGTCTGTATAGTTATACGGAGGCCAAGAAAGCTATTGACTTGCCCAAAGGAACAAAATTTTACTTGTCCATCCTATGCTTTAAATAACATTAAATAATGTTTCTTTTAATCTGGAGTTACATAACACAGTGTCAGTAGTTTACCCAAGTACATTGTCTACAGTTAAAGCCAAGTCTGTAAGCAAGAGTAAAAATTAATTCCCTGGTCATCCAGCCTCTGTAGGTGAAGTATCTGACTTATGTCTAAATGTAAGTACCTAGAGAAGCAGACATCCTTAAAGAGATGCTTGAGTTACCTGTATGGTCAAAGAAGTACATGCTTTCGAAGTCCTCCAGAGGGATATCCTGTCTGCTCATGTTAGCTGTCTAAACTCATCAGTACCACAGTCTCCACCAGTACCACAAGCTGCATAGTAGCAAATTATTTTAATAGCTGCTCTAATTGGCCTGGTTTTCTTGACAACTTGAAAACAAATCTTGGATTCATAGACTACAGAGAGCCACCAGTTCCTCACACCATGCCTACAACTAGAGGTTCATACTCTCTCTCACAAGAGAAGTACCAGGCAAGCTGCTTTTTTTAACCATTATTGCTACTAACCATAACAATTGAGATTAGATGTGCTCTAGCTGACATTACACAGTAGGAATATCAAACAGAATTGCATGCAAGAACAACTCTTTTGGAATTGACTCCCTCTTTGGTGTGAAATGTCTGTATTTGCTGAATTGTCATATGTCTTCCAGCTGATGGAGCACAGAGGAATAAGGCATGACAATTGTAGGGCTTTGATTGAAATACAAATTTTAATGTGAGGATATTAAATGTAGGACTTTCTCTCTCTCTCTCTGTCTCTCTTTTTTTTAGAAGGAGGCACACTGACTATGGTATACTGAATGGTGAAGGAAAAGAAGTTTTCTTCCAGCTCAGTTTTGTGTATGTCTCTGCAGGACTTTGTATTTTAGTCTTTGACAAGAACCTCTATTTCACTGGGTAGCCATTGTCTGAGTGCTTTTAGGTTTAAATTCAAGTATTTACATAGTTAATGTGATATAGAAACAGATATATATTAAAAAAAAACACAGTGTTTTCTGAAAGATTTGCTACCAAAATTTTGATAAAGTGGTACCTTCTAAAATGTCCTTACCAGCTTCTGTTACATGGGACATTTAACAGGGTTTATTATCTCATGATTGCCTGTTGTCCTGTGGGAACAGGGAAGATGGCATACTTCTGGGTCCATGCCCCACACCATAAATATCATTTATTCATCTCTTAGCTGTGGCAGTTACTGACTTCTGACATGTTTTGGAAGAAAGCTTGCATAGACTCAAGCAGCTCAACAGGCTAGTCGGGAAGAATCCAGTTCCTGGGCTAGGAGGTGGCATTCTGTGGGGAGTGATGAGTAAGGGTTTCTCTTTGCTTTCTCTTCCGTGTTCTCTGTGGCATGAATCACAGAATCACAGAATCGTTCAGGTTGGAAGAGACCTCCAAGATCACCTAGTCCAACCTCTGACCTAACTCTAACAAGGCCCACACTAAACCATATCTCTAAGCTCAACATCTAAACGTCTTTTAAAGACCTCCAGGGATGGTGACTCAACCACTTCCCTGGGCAGCCCATTCCAATGCCTAACTACCCTTTCGGTAAAGAAGTTTTTCCTAATATTCAACCTAAACCTCCCTTGACGCAACTTTAGCCCATTCCCCCTCGTCCTGTCACCAGGCACGTGGGAGAAGAGACCAATCCCTACCTCACTACAGCCTCCTTTAAGGTACCTGTAGAGAGCGATAAGGTCACCCCTGAGCCTCCTCTTCTCCAGGCTGAACAACCCCAGCTCCCTCAGCCGTACCTCGTAAGACTTGTTCTCCAGACCCCTCACCAGCTTCGTTGCCCTTCTCTGGACTCTCTCGAGCACCTCCATGTCCTTCTTGTAGTGAGGGGCCCAAAACTGAACACAGTACTCGAGGTGCGGCCTCACCAGAGCCGAGTACAGGGGGACAATCACCTCCCTAGTCCTGCTGGCCACACTGTTCCTGATACAAGCCAGGATGCCGTTGGCCTTCTTGGCCACCTGAGCACACTGCTGGCTCATATTCAGCCGACTATCAACCAGCACACCCAGGTCCTTCTCTGCCAGGCAGCTTTCCAGCCACTCATCCCCCAGCCTGTAGCTCTGCCTGGGGTTGTTGTGCCCCAGGTGCAGGACCCGGCACTTGGCCTTGTTAAACTTCATACAGTTGGCCTCAGCCCATCGGTCCAGCCTATCCAGATCCTCCTGCAGAGCCTTCCTACCCTCGAGCAGATCGACACACGCACCTAACTTGGTGTCGTCTGCAAACTTACTGAGGGTGCACTCGATGAAGGGTGAAGATGATTGAAAGTGAAAGGGGGCAAAATGTGCAGGCTTGGAACAAGTTTTATACTGAGAACTTAACTGTGTGTGCAGCATAACCACGTTGTATAGAGGAGTGGACCTTGCTGCTGGCTCCCTGAGGAGACCCCAGCAGCATGGTGCTTCCAGACCAGAAATCCTTCTGCCTGCTGCATGTTCACCCTCTTCTCATGAAGGGATTTTTGCAAACGTATCTCAAACTTCAGCCTCATCTTCACTTCTGGGGAGGTCTGAGATGGGATGGAAATTCTTTGCTTATTCATGGAAACTCATATGAACTTGGTGGAGACAGTATATGGGTGTGGGGAAAAAAAGACATCTCACACAGAAGTTTCACAGTGAATATGACTGCTTGCAAGGGCCTGGTTTGCTTCTAGCATTGCCAGGATTAGCACTCTGGGATATGCTTCTGGTAGCTGGAACTGCTGGAAAAACAAAGAGGACTGCAGAAAAAAACTATTAATTTGGAGACAGCTCTTTTACCATCCATAGACATTTCATTTTGCTTGCTGTCATCAGCCTCTTGAAAACATGAAAGGATGTTTGAGGTGACTTCAGTCCCAGACTGCCCTTTAGGATCTCCATTGCTTGTGCTCAAGAAGGACAGAAAAATTACTGTCTAGGTTCATCTGGTCTGTATATTCCAAGTAAATGTCACAAATGAAAAGGAGTGTCACCATGCTGAAGTGAGAATATGGACTTCAGAATAATCTGGGGATTACTTCTCTGATGCCTGGAGTTGTTTGAGGTAGGACACCTCTAGAAAGAAGAGACATTTTTTGACTGTATTCAGAACTTTGGGAACAAAATGTGCATCACTTACATGTGTCTTATCTTAAGATGCAGTGCTGGTACTGAGGAGTAGTTATAACTTCTCAAGGTCATCTGATCACGCACACACAGAGATCAGAGAGGCACCCCCAAACCTCTTTCCCTGCATGTTCTTCGCTCCAGAGACAGCCCTTGATCAGACATTGGGGAGCTGATGGAAGCGGCCCAGATGACACACAGTTATAGAGAGGAGTTGTGCTGCTGTATACAGGCATTCAGGTAATCTGATCCTAAGAGGCAGCTGCTGGCTGGAGGCAGGTGCATATGGCCTGAGGCAACAGTGGGAAAGGCTAGCAATCCAGGTGGCTACTCCTTACTCCTTACACCTTCTTCTACTGAGGTGAGCATGAAATACCTATATGGGGTTATGAGAAGGGTGGGCATACATGAGGAGGAAAAATGGAGTCTGGAAAAACTTCTAGAAAGGCTTTGCATGAGGTAATGCCACAGCGGTTTTTCCTGAGAGCAACCATCTTGTGCTAGGACTGTCTAGGACAGTCTGGGGGAAATGTGATCCTTAATTGTTTTTCATGTGGCTATATGTGGTCAAGGCAGCTGGAAGAATGAGAAATCTATGACCAAACTTAAAGATCAGTGCATCTGTAGCCCTTCTGCCATATGGGGTAGAGTGGTTTCTCTGGAAGGAAACATTCAAAGTACTGATGCAAGAAAAGCAGATTAAGTCTCCCCAGAAAAAAATGAAATTATGTATTTGGGAAGAAAGAACAAATCCCACTTCTCCATCACAACTTTTACCATTTCTGTGTTCATGTGGTATACATATGATAGATGTATATGTAAAAGGTAACTATATTTTATATAGATATATATGCGTGCATATAGTAAAAGTGGGACTTATCTTTTTCACAAATACACAGAGATATAGATATATGGTAAAATAAACTGTTTCCAAACTGTTCACTGACTGGAAAGAAGAGGGAGAGAGAGAAATAATATATCTTCTATATATGCTTTATAATATTGAGAAGTGCTCATAGTGGAGTGATGAGAGCTGTATAAGAAGTGACATTAATAAATAATTAAGGTTACACATAAAATGATGGGAATTTGGAATACATTGTTAAAGTAGTTTGGGAATCACTGAACAATTTCAGTGGGTTGCTTTATGTCCAGTCACTGGAGCCATCCGTCAGTTGAATGACAGCTCTTCTGGTAAACATAAACTATGTTGCTAGTGCAAAGGTATGTGCTAACAGTGACAGTAAACGTCTTCAGCATAAATAAATTGTATTCCCTATCAAATCATATCACTCATGGCACAGTTATCATTGCAGAGCAAAAATAGCTATTACGTTTTAATACTTACATGGCAGTACTCCTTATTTATGCAATTTCTTAGCATCACTTGGATCTTTACGAACAAAGTAAATGATGTCACGATTATGATGAGAATATCTTCATATTGATGACCTACTGAAACTTTTACTCCTTCCTGAAGAAATGGATTTATGAGCTCATCCTAAAGAAGGAAGTATGGAGATAATCCATAATTTAAAATATCATATATGAAATAAAATATCATACATTTTGTGGTCTTATTCTATTCATTATTCTGTTTGTATAACACTTTCACTTGCTTTTAGTAGTAACAATAACAGTTCTTATTCACTCGCAATGTCCTGGGTTCTTAAGAATGATTATAATTATTAATAAATTATTTATAGTAAAATTAATTTGATAAAATATGTTTGACTATTCTTTTTCTGCACAACTGGTTCTAAAAAAATTAGTAATTTTGCAAAAGTGTTTACCTCTAGTAATGAATCTTTTCTCAAAAAAACTACAATTTCATCAGGATTTCACAAACTATATTCACTTATGATTTTTGTCATTGCTTCAACTACTGTGTGATCACTCACTGACAACACACTGTTGTTTTCTCAGGTGAAAGACTATTACTCTGATAACAAAGAGCAAAGAGCGGTCAGGTTAGTTCTTCTAAAGAAAAGGAAGGAATTTGCATCATTGAGGAAGGTTCACATGGTTAAAGATATTTTTAGATATTTAAAATAGTTGTCTTAATTTGCCAGATCTTTCTTCTTTACTGGCAAAATAATTCACTGTGACCTGATACTGGATTTTTCTTTTTTCTTATTATTGCCATTTGTTAGGTTTCCATGGTATAATTGATACTAATCGTCAGAAAAACCTTCCATATGAAACCAGATGTCCATCATAACCTTGTTCAAAGCCTGTTTGGTGAATTTAAGGAAAATGATAGAAACAACCCTAAAGCTAAGTACTACACAACTGTAACTAATGAATGTGTCTGACCAATTCCACGTACCTGTTGCACTCCAGGGACCTATGTACGCAACATCCAGTGGTGAGCTAGTATTTGTCACCTACCTGATGCCAATCCCAACACTTCCCACACTGTTTTATAGTTTAACATGCTGTACATTAAGGTTCAGATTCTCAAGGGAAACTGAGGTGCTCACGTTCCTTTTCAAGTGTCTAAATTCAATATGGGAAACACTGGCAAAAATAACACTCGGGCCTGATCTTAACAGTGCTGAAAACCTGGAAAATTCTGCAGCTGGATGTGTGCATCTGTCTAATATTGCTATGATGTATTGGACCCCTTTCCTCAGTCTGTTATTTAGGCCCTCCTGGGAGTCATAAAGTAAGAGCTTGCTTGCGTGAAGTGCAGAAATAGCCAGCTAGCCTTTGCCCCCTCCCCACACACACACTGGAGCAGGATTTTTTTCTGCCTTTTCCCCTCGTAGCTCCACTGTTAGAATAGTCTTGCAGGATGTGGTCTGTCCCGTTTCAGAAAATGCTGTTATGTCAGAAAGTAAAATAAGATCGATGTGTAGACAAGTGGTTAGGAAACTCAGGTGGAAGGCAGTATTGGTTCCCTCTCCGTGTGAAGAAGTGTTCGTTTTATATAAAGTGAAACAGCTTAACAAGAAGACTGAGAGCTTTCTGCCTCAGAATAACTGCTGTTTGCTGATGAGGGCATTCTTCAGCAGGTAGAAAGCCTGGATTAGTGTCCCTCAGGCAGATAAGGGGGGGGATCTTAATGCACTGATGGTAATGCTCCAATCACTCAGGAGCTGGTCCCAAAGGATATCAAGAAACTCAAGTATCTGAGCCTAAGATATTACCTATGAGAGGAGAAAAGACACCACCAAGGACTAAGACTTTCTGTTTTTCTGATAGATAGGATTGAAATTATTACCTACAGATGAAGCTGCTGGGTTAGGGCTCATGGATGGTGGGACATCCCAGCCTCCCTAAGTCCACCATTATTCTGGAATTTAATGGTGACTTCCTTTTTGAATTTTCCCTCTTTTAAGAAGCCTATTGGATTTTAAGGTGTGGTTCAGAGCCATCCTGACCTGTAACCTTCAACACATTTACATTTTTTTAGAGGTCTTAAATATTCACTCTGAAGAAAATTCTCTCGCAGACTATATCCTAATTACCTGTTCCATTTCACCTCCCCTTGCTTTATTTTCCACAAGCGCGGTTTGTATACTTGGTTAGCCTTACACCTTGTTTTCTCCAGGTTTACAGCAGGTATACCAAAACTGAAGAAGGGAACTATGTGAAGCTCTCATTTGTTATTTATTTATAAACTTGACATTACACATCATGCAAATTTAAAATCTTCAGCTTGTTCTTGCCCCAGTTATTTTAAGAACAGCCTCTTCAGAGCTTTAACAGCCCTTTGCCATAGATGGCAGAAATGTGTGCACTTTCCAGCTGCTGAAATATGTTTACTTCTGTCTGTGGCCTTCATTTTATTTATCAGCGCTTTCTACCAGAGAGGAAGTCATCACCTCTAGTTGGCAGTTTCAGAGGAGGACTGTGTGCAATATTGTTTCACTTCTGAACTATGGCTGAAGTATGGGCAAGACCAGGCCAGGATGGGGGCAGAACTGAAGCCCCCTAAGGCGCTGCCCAGCCATCCTCCATTCTTTCTTTCAGTATGGTTAGGTCTACTGCAGCCCTTGGTATGCAGAAGGAGTTAACAGGTAATGTGCTCTATAAGATTCCTTAAGAGAAGGGAATAGCAATTGTTTTTATCTTTGTCTGCTCATTGTTTGAGGATGCATGAAGTGGGTGATGTGGTTTAGCTACCTGGTAACATTAGAAGCTTTTAGAAAGTAGGAGTAGTTCAGGCGATAGAAGTTCTAATCTCCAAAAGAAACAAAAAGTAAGGTAAGGATGGAAATACTGAAAGAATATTTGACTCTAGTAGGTTTCCCATTTTATAGTTACAGGTATCAAAAGTGCTAACTTAGCAAACTGCCATAAATTAGTTTCTATAAATTGACCTTTCTTTTGGACTTTGCCAGAAGGCTTGATTCATTAAAGCTGATTGAGTGATTAGAGATATTTGGTTGGAAATTATTATAGGAGTACAAAGTATTCATGGCAGGCTGAGTCATAACATCAAAAATGATCCCTAGTAACTCAGAAGAGAGGAAGTTGACTCAGATTTCAGCCCAGCTCTGCCGATCCATTAGCAGAAATGTGTGTATTTAAGACTTCTGTGCTGGAAGGACTAGAAACTTCTTGTAAGATTTTTTCCTGTTAAAGTCTGAGGATATTTTTGATTCCTAAATTATTTTCTCTTGCTATTTCAAGTAAGTTTTGATTCCGGGAGTTTACCGTAAACGAAGCAAAATGCCTTGCACTTTCTTCGATCATTAGACTCAAAGATTGCTCTACAAGAATGATTCCTTTTAAGCTTTCATAAACAATCACTGTAGCATCTCACTTTAAAAATATCTAAGCATTCTATTATATCACTGCATGTGGCTCCATGCTCTTATTAAATCAAGTGTGACATCTTGTGCTGCTGCCACCTTAGAGACGCAGGAGACAGTGCTCTGGAATTGTCAAGGGACATGAGAATATGGCCATTATATTTTATACAGGATGTTAAATGATTAATATTTGTAAATTAATTCATTTAAATTATATGTGCATGAGACAGTCCAAGCCTTGCAAATATATCTGAGAGTCTCATTTGAAAAAAAATGCACCTGACAACTTCTCTTTTCCTATTGGAGTCTATTTGGGCTGGTCAAGTGAAAAAGAAGTAGTGGCATGTAAGAATTATAATATACAAGGTAGAGTATTTCTGGGCAATTATATCATACCTGGGAAGGTGTTGCAAGGCATAAGGCTGAAAGTGCAAATGACTTTACCCACCTGAGAAATGCAATAATTCCCTAGAAATGCACTGCCTGGAGTATATTATTACTGTTATGAAATAGAATTCATGAATAGAAAGAAGGAGAATGGTGAGGAGGGGGACAGGCCTATCCATGCATGTACCAGCTAGTTTTAAAGAAGGTATGACATCAGTCACAGCCAATCAAACAGGCTTAGTAATGTCCAAAGTACTAAAGACATTTCATAATTAAGTAATGAGACATGACAGGGCATGAATTGTGTTGTATTAATTCTCGCTGAGTGTGTTGTTGTAAGGCAAGAGAACGAAGGCTGGGTGCCATCGGTCCAGCCAACTGTGAATTAATCCTTTCCCATTCTCACAATGGAACCTTTTATTGTGGTTTTATAAAATGTTAATTTTTAAAATATTTATATTGTTAATTAAGTGATGAGTTTCTAAGCCATGATGGCAATCAGCACAATTCCTTCCATAATTCTGAGCACTGAATTCTGCTACCCTCTGCTCCCCACTCAGATCCTCAGCAGCCAGTCAAACCAGCTGTTTCCTATTGTCCGTTTGCTAATGTATTCTAATATTCTGCCTCTTAATGCCTACTCTCATATCTGCATTCATTTGCATATAAGAAGCATCTAGTTATGCCAGTAATGGTTAGTGAAGTCCTTTGAGCATATAAAGTGCTATGGAAGTGCTAAATATGGCTTTTGTTTACTATTCAAAGAAAACACTAATGTAGTGGGGGGTATTGTGCTTGTCCCTTGTCAGTCAGGACTTTTTTCTGTACACTGTGGTTGGGAGCACTGTTTTTTAAAACTAAAAATAAAGCTTTGGGGTTTTGTGCCTTGCAAAACTAGGCCATCTATTTTTCTTTGTTAATAAGTGACTCCCAGTCAGAACCCACTTACTTAAAATATCAGTTTTCTATACTATTCTGTATAGTACTCCACAGTACTCTGTAATTTGGTATAAAACATTTTCTTTGATTGTTGATCTGAGACTGGCTCATGGACCTAGTGATGGTGTTTTACACCTCCAGTAAAGGTTTTGGCTTTGATTTCAACAGGAGCAGGTTCACCAATGAGCTTAGTAAGCTCATTGAACCTACATTCCTGAACAGGCTGCAGAAGATTTTTCACTGTAGGCATCCTGAAAAGTGTAGTATGGCCATTTGTTATATAAAATCATGAAGACAAGCTTCCTCATCCCAGATAAGAATTTCAACGTGTCTGAACACTCCCACGATCCTAGGGACTGTGACATGCAAGAAGGATATGGGGAAAGGCTTGCAATCACTACAGATACTGGGGATTTGTGGATATTTTTGAGCCATTTCAATGCAGGTTGCAATTCTCCTTCATCTACGATTTTGCAGATAGGTTGCTCCTATAGATTAATCTTGCTTAGCTTTAGGTTGGTTGACTGCTTACTACAAGGGAAAATGCACCTGGGTATTCGTCTGTGATTACTGCTCTGCTGTTACAGCTAGAAATGCTCATCAGCATATAAAAGTCCATGGAAAGGGGCAGTGATGGCTCTGTGACATTCATGCATGGGGCAGGATGGGCTCTTCTTGTCACTGTGACCTACCAAATGACCATGCCATGGACTGTCAGGGCCAGAGATTACTGACAGTGAGAAAGCCTGAAACTTTACTTCTACAAAGAAATTGCAGAGATGAGTGCCAAGATGTTTAATTTGTAGATCCATATAAAGGTAAAAGTGCCTGGGCAATATCACTGAAAATCCAGCACTGGGAAGTAGGCATAGATGACATGCTTTTCTGACTATAATATTGGTTGTTTAATTTCATTAACAAAGATATGAAAAAGTTTCCTGGGTGAACATCAAGTAAATGTATGCTATTTCAAATTGTTATTAGTAATCACACTTGCACATGTCATTAATTCCCATGCCCTTCTTACATTTACCTTGTCTCTGATAGTCATTGTAGGAGAGAGCAATTATTTAATAGCGTGTAGTAACCCAAATGCATGTTTGAAACAGGAAATAACAAAAGGTATTGTCCATATTTGAAAATGCCAGTGTAATTATAGATAGAAAAGAATTACCTGGACTGGAATTGTTATTCATTATTGACATCATTACAGGATTTGAGCCAGGCCATTTATCAATGATATTCCTGCAAAGAGGAGAAGAAATATCATTCTTATTGTATATTGTAATCACATACTTTAAGTACTTGGTTTCTAGCATTTTATAAATCTAGATTTATTTGTAGCTTAAAATAATATATTCTTTTTTCACCCAGACATCTTATAACTTTGTTTTCAAATCAAGAGATTCAAATTTGACAAGTGCCTCCTTCTGATTGGTGTTGCATGCTGTCCTTGGAGTAAGAAACACATCACTGGTCAGGTAGATGCTTAGTGGTACATCACATTATATATTGCAGTCTATGTGAATGTACATACAAGTCTGTACCCAACCCAAAATGGATATAAGATACTAGAAACATTCTAATACATTTTAAAACTATTTCTAAGTCCTAGAAAAAAATCATAAAAGATGAAGGGGGAGTGGGGCAGAAGGCAGTGGCCCTCTACACAATTTCTAATATATTAATATATATATATATTAAAATAAGCTAACATATTGCATAAGTTTTTCTGAGTAGGTCTTCTCAGCCCAGGATGTTGCAGGACCTGCCTTCATCCAGTCACAAGGGCAAGAATGATGTCACTTGAGAGCAGTTTTGTCTGCAAGCAGACAGTCAGGAATCAAGGCAATNTCATTAACAAAGATATGAAAAAGTTTCCTGGGTGAACATCAAGTAAATGTATGCTATTTCAAATTGTTATTAGTAATCACACTTGCACATGTCATTAATTCCCATGCCCTTCTTACATTTACCTTGTCTCTGATAGTCATTGTAGGAGAGAGCAATTATTTAATAGCGTGTAGTAACCCAAATGCATGTTTGAAACAGGAAATAACAAAAGGTATTGTCCATATTTGAAAATGCCAGTGTAATTATAGATAGAAAAGAATTACCTGGACTGGAATTGTTATTCATTATTGACATCATTACAGGATTTGAGCCAGGCCATTTATCAATGATATTCCTGCAAAGAGGAGAAGAAATATCATTCTTATTGTATATTGTAATCACATACTTTAAGTACTTGGTTTCTAGCATTTTATAAATCTAGATTTATTTGTAGCTTAAAATAATATATTCTTTTTTCACCCAGACATCTTATAACTTTGTTTTCAAATCAAGAGATTCAAATTTGACAAGTGCCTCCTTCTGATTGGTGTTGCATGCTGTCCTTGGAGTAAGAAACACATCACTGGTCAGGTAGATGCTTAGTGGTACATCACATTATATATTGCAGTCTATGTGAATGTACATACAAGTCTGTACCCAACCCAAAATGGATATAAGATACTAGAAACATTCTAATACATTTTAAAACTATTTCTAAGTCCTAGAAAAAAATCATAAAAGATGAAGGGGGAGTGGGGCAGAAGGCAGTGGCCCTCTACACAATTTCTAATATATTAATATATATATATATTAAAATAAGCTAACATATTGCATAAGTTTTTCTGAGTAGGTCTTCTCAGCCCAGGATGTTGCAGGACCTGCCTTCATCCAGTCACAAGGGCAAGAATGATGTCACTTGAGAGCAGTTTTGTCTGCAAGCAGACAGTCAGGAATCAAGGCAACGTAGAAATCTTTGGAAAAAAAAAGAAGCAAAGTATGTCTTTGCAGTATTTGGGAGCATCTGAGTGGTACCTGGTTATCCCCCTCTCTGCCATGTATGCCATTTTTTTAGTATCGTTTTTGTGACTAAGTTTAAGACTGGAGCATACTGTGAATGTAGGGTCATTCTAGCCCAACCCTTTTTATTTCCATCATTTGCCCTTCCAGGCAAACAAAGCCACTCTTGTGCCTTGGAATCTGCAACAGTGAACACAATTTATATTTTAATTGCTGAATGACTTTATGCATGGCATAAAGATACTTTTTAGTAATGGACATAAATTAAATTATTTAAACAGATAAATAACATAAAATAGAATTATATTCTATTTTTATGTAGTCATTTGTAGTTATGCACGAGCCAACAAACAGTTCCAGACTAAAGCCATGTACATCCTGTATGTACTATGGTTTGCTCTATGGGGTTCTCAAGCTTACCTTGGCTTTCAGCAGGTTTTCTAGAAAGGCATAAATGACTGTTAAGGAAAAAACACTACTTGTTCTGTGGTGGTAGATTTGTACTAAATTTTTTGGTTATCAAAGTGCCAAAATCAGTATCTGGTTTGGTTTACTATCAAGTGTCTGATAAAATATATGTATACATACTTATAATATATGTATATATACTTATAATAAATATATGTATATATACTTATAATCCCTGGAAATGCCACCTTAGAAATATTTTTTTTCTGTTCTAATTCTTATTTATCAAAACAAAAAGTAATTATTTGCCTCTCCTTAGTGAATTGTTTTCCAAAGCTCACAGATCAGGTCTGTTACCCATACGTGGGCATTTATTGCCATTTAAAACACTCTTAGTTTCAGTTTTGAATCCTAGAGAGTAATTCAAATGCCTAAACGTAGGTGGCTAATACCATTTAGATGCCTTAGGATATCTTGCCTGGCATCCAGCTGCTGCTTCAGAAGGGCTCCAGTCACCCACAGATCTTGTGTTATCTCTGCCAACCTTGTGTGGATGCTGTGAATACCCTGTGATGCTGTGATGTTTAAATTGTGCTAAATGGCTATGCTCAGGCACCTGCATTGCTCCTCCTCATGTTCCCTGCACACAGCAGGCATTCCTGGAGCAAGCAGAATCAGTTTATGTTCATATTTCTGTATTTCTGAAAGCCCCGTGTAGGGGCAATCCATGACTATTCAGGAGCATTTGACAGCCCGTTATCTTGCCATGAATATTTACATCATTCTACCTATCATACAATAAAGTATGAAGTCTCATATTCTCATTTCTTAAACAATCAAAACATACTTGTAGATTAATTTTAATGCACATATTTTTTCCATTTGAATACATCGTGATTAAAAGTTCACGACCTTGATTATATTATGCAATTTGAGAAATCACCAACAATGTCCATGGTGATTAAATATTCCACTTTGTAATTATTTTGTAACTTTTGTTCTGCTCTTTGCTCACTCCAAAAATTATCATAAAATTTTGAAAGATGTCCTCAGTGCAGAATATGTCCATAAAATATTAAATATTCAATTTTCCTCTATCATGGCTTGAAAAATTCATAATTACATGATGATCCACATAATAACTCATTCTGAAAAGTCATATATGGCACTCCCCCTGTGACTGAGTTAATAATTTACTGCTGTGTGGGATTTTCACTCTGCACTGTTAGTCTTGGGAACATTTATTAAGCAAATGTTCATTTGCAAAGATCAGAATGTGAATGAAGAGGGTAAGAATTTAATGAGGAGTGACAGACAGGTGAACTGATTCCATATAGTTCTTTACTACGGAGAAAGCAGATAGCTTTATCTTTCATAGCCTCGATAGACACATGAAATGAAATATAGAAGACAAGGGGCAAAAGGGAAAAAAAGTACTTTCCTAGAAGGGCCAATGGAAGGATAAATCAGAGGAACTCATGAACATGATTCAGACCAGTTGAAATAGTTGATCATATTCTGTACCTTTGGACTTGTATAGCAGCGATATTCAGCCTTTTTATTTTTGAGATCTTTGCTCTTTTTTTAATAGAGTACTCCCAGCATTAGAGAAAAAAATCAAGTCCAGAAGTACAACATCAGCTTATCTGATAGCAGTGTACTCCTAGAGAAACAAGAAAAGATTTTTTTATTATTATTATTTTCACATGTAAGAAACAAACACTTGCAAACTATATAATGCAGGAACCTGTATCACGACTGTATCAGCACATTTTTAGTAAATAATGCAAATGTTTGCTACATACTAACTAGTTGCTACATGCAACTTTTTTTTGCCATCTAATCCCATCTAATTTTGGGGTGTCATCTAATCAAAAGGAAGTTACATAATATTGATCCTAGTTTTTCTTTGTAAAAGAAATCCAAGAACAAACAAAATGCAAAAGGAAGATTTTATAATTGATTCAGGGTTCAGTTTTGCAATATATTCAGCATGTTGTTCCTGATACAGCAGAAAGCTAACACACATATTCAAAACTGATGAACGAATCTCTTACTTAAAGGTAGATGAGTACAAACTTAGGTGTTTTACTGCTTAAGGCACACTTCATTAAACATATCATTACTACAGCAAGACCAAACAAATCTTTCTCAATCAAGTGCCACTGGGATGTGCAAGGTTACAGCACACAGCTATACTTTCCAATGATATCTAAATATAAGGTCTCAAATGTTAGGATTTATACCTTATACACAAAAAAAGTGTTGGTTCATATGTCCTAAATGAAAATGGGCAAACCTGGAATTTCCAATTGTTTTATTTTATGAACTTATTTTCATTCCAATATGGATGTTTTTCAGTGGATTTTTTTCTCCGTGAATATTTATTTAATTTTTTTTTTCCTCCAGTGCTCTGAAATATCATTTCTGAAAACTGTAACATTTGATTCTGAAATCATTGCCAAGATGAAAATAATTTTCATGAAGATGAGAGAATTATTCTTTGGATGTGTTATGCTTCTATTCTTTTACTTACACAATTTTTCTGGATGTATATATATATGTAATTTTTTAATTGAAGATGATTACATTTGTTTGTTTTGCTGCTTAATTTGGGTACACCTTATAATTTTCCAAGCATGGCTGTGTTGGAAATGAGACAGAGGCTTTGGCCTGAGTTTCCATCCTTTATTAGTGGACAGTTACCTGACAAACTTAAAAAGAACTTACAGACACAGGAAAGTTTTAGTTTAGGCATTCACTACTCAGTAAGTCCCACCTATCCTTAAAAAAAGTAGGTAATTTAAGGAGAAAATAAAAAATGCCTGTTTCTCTCAGCTGGGTAGGCAAGGAGCTGAGAGTTATAAGCTCTAGTATAGACATCCATGTCATTTAAATCAATATGGGGTCAAATGAGTCCAGTCTCAGTTACCAGAGCACAGAAAATAGGAGAGTTTGAATAGCAGCTCAGAGAAGGGCTTTGTGAAATACATATCCTGCATTTCCCCTTCAAAGTGATAAGAGAAAGTCATGGAGATGACAGCAATAGCAGTAAAGAGTACTGGGATAAATGGATGCCACAACTGGCAGAGGTAAGAGTAACAACTTCATGGAAATTATTTACATGTGATGTTTGAAAAAAAAAATCAAGAGAAGATTTCAAAAACAAGCCAATATTTGCAGACAGCTGAGGCACATGAGTGTATGGAGCCGAGCACAAAATTAGAAGTAAACATGTGAGCACAAGGAGAAAACAAAGTTTAAGTCCTCCAACAGAGGTGAAACTGAGCTGAAGAACAAGTTTGTTGCAGACCATAATATGGGTGAGAAATTGGCAGAAGCACTTGATGAAAAGGAAGAAGAAAAGACTGACTAGATCCACAAGACAAAGTAGAAACAGTGAATGTGCTTTTGCCCTTTGCATTAAAATAATATTATTGCCAGATTCTTCTTGGGGTGAACCATAACTGATTTAACATACCGGAGAAGATGATCTCTGGAGTGAAAGGAAAGGGGCTCTTCACTAGCTTTCTTCCCATCCTAGGACAGTGGACAAAGATGTTTTAAGACAGTATGTTAATACAGTAAAACTTAGTTCCTTGGACACTGTAATTAGGCAGAAAGGATTTGGAGGCCTACAGAAACAGTTGTCTTGCTCCTTTGCTGCATAAAGGATGCAGGCATGTTCTTGAAGAGGGCAAATACATTTAATATATGAAATAAGGATGCAAGTTAGGTGAACATATTAGGCAGCTGGGATCCTACTCTTTGTTTAAAAAGCTGTATTTTTGAGAAAGAAATGAAATAATAGAGCAAGAAAGCAGTGCAACAATATGGTAAAAATGAACTGCTGGGAAATTTGGAGAAATGGAAACATGATAGAATACAGGTAACTGCTGGAATAGAAGTATTCACTGTTCAGGAAAGGATGACAGGATAAATAAATTGTTGAGAAATAGTGGAGGTCACTGGCACTACAGACGAGAAATCAGAAGAGTGGTCATTAGTTGATTTAAGTTGAAATCTCAGTAGAAAAGTATAATAATATTGTCAAGCTGATATGGTTCTGGGAATTTGTTGTAGATCTGCATTGATTTGATTTGATTTTTTTAAAATTATATAATTTTATTAGAGACAGAAATACTACTAGTATTTGTATCAATACGGGAGGGTTTGAATTGAATTCTCCAATTTGTAGAAAAGAATATATAAAAATGGTAGGTCTGGCCATTATTGTTAACATACTCTTTCAGTAAGCAGTGCCCAAATCTATCCAGAGGTGATGCTGTTTAAAACTTGTTTCTAGTGAGTTTGAGGATATTGCATAAAAAAATGTTTGTTTAGAAAATGTACTATGGTGAACAGAGCATAGCATATCTAATATCTCTGGAGTTTGGAAAAGCCCTTCATACAATATAGCATGCTCTTATATCAGCTGAAAAAGATAGCAATTAATACAAGAATTGACAGGTGGTTATAAAAATTACTTAAGTTGTCTTGATATGAAACACTTTGTTTTCAGCAAGTTATCCTTAGTTTTTTTTCAAGGATCAGCTTGGAAGGATCTTATTTAACACCTTCATTTTTGACTTGGCTCTGAAAATAGGAGACTATGGACAAAATTTGTTTATAACACAAATTTGAGGGATATATTCAAGGAGGATGAACTGGGATATCATAAAGGGAGAATGAGGTAACATCGAGAACTGGGGAATGAAATCAGATTAAATTTAGTAACACAGATTCAAGATATATAAAGAGATTTTTTCTTAGCACTTATTGGTTAAATATGACAAAGATGGGAAAGACCTACTCTGATTGCAAGAAAAACTCATTTGACCCAAGACAGATGTATGCCATCACAGTCAACTGGGAGGAATAGGCAGCACTTTTATGGCATAGTCCATGTCATCCTGAAATAGATATTTGGCCAGATTAGTGATTCCTTAGTGCTTGTTTCTTTAAATCAACCATAAAGGAGCCCCAGGTTCACTACTTAGATGTATCTGTGTGAGATGAATTTCATCTGAGGGAACTTAAGGGTGATGTGGCCATGAAAAAGGCAAATGCAATTCTTAGGTATGTCTGTTGTGGTATTCCTCAGTAAAGATTCACAGATTCACAGAATTGTAGGGGTTGGAAGGGACCTCCAGAGATCATCGGGTCCAACCCCCCTGC
>VXAA01007174.1:81664-184931 GCA_013399115.1 Anseranas semipalmata | reverse complement strand
AGGAGAGATGCTCCAGGCCCCGTATCATCTTTGTGGCCCTCCGCTGGACTCTCTCCAGAAGATCCCTGTCTTTTTTGTACTGGGGAGCCCAGAACTGGACACAATATTCCAGATGCGGTCTCACCAGGGCAGAGTAGAGGGGGAGGATCACCTCCCTTGACCTGCTGGCCACGCTCCTTTTAATGCACCCCAGGATCCCATTGGCCTTCTTGGCCACCAGGGCGCACTGCTGACTCATGGCCAACCTGTCATCCACCAGGACCCCCAGGTCCTTCTCTGCAGATCTCCTCTCCAGCAGGTCATCCCGCAGCCTGTACTGGTACATCCGGTTGTTCCTTCCCAGGTGCAGGACTCTACACTTGCTTTTGTTGAACCTCATCCAGTTAAAAGATAAAAGATAAGATAAAAAAGATAAGATAAGATAAGATAAGATAAGATAAGATAAGATAAGATAAGATAAAAGTGTTAATACCTTTGTAAAGGGAGGTGAAAGCTTGTTTGCAACAGCCTGGACTGATTTGATTATCCATTTTCCAAAAAGAGTAAGTTCACACTGGAAGAGGTGTAGCAAAAGGCTATGACAGACAAAGGAATGGGGAGTCTCCTTCATATTAATTTTAAGGGTAAGAATCAGAGGCTAACAAACACTTCTGAAATGAAAGCATGATATTTACCAAAAAGTATCATTAGCACCATTTCAACAAAGAAAAAATGAATGAGAAGGGAGTTAAGAATGTCAGCTTTGGCTGAGGGGGGACAAATTTCTTCCCCTATCCCCTTATGTGAGGTCCTGGTGAGAAGTGACATGGTAATGTCAATTCCTTCACCTTCTTCCTAGCTCCAGCTCTCATTGTACTTGCCCCATATCTTAAGAGCAACAATATGCCTTGCTTCAAGACCTGTATTATTCCCAGCCAGGGTATCCTAACCCCTCCTATCCTGAAGTTGCTGTATTACCAACCAGAGCTCATCCACATCTATTCCATTATTAGAGACAGAAGTGATTCCATTATTAGAGACATTGTGACAGAAAAAAAAGCCTAAACTGCATTTAACCCATAACACATTTCATACAGATGGGAAAGGATAACACATTTAGGAATAGACAAGTGTATGGCTGCCCTGCACAAAAATAGCGGGTAGAAGATGTAAAAAGGGATTGTTTGATGTCACACGTACCTGATGATGGGACTCATTGACCAAGGAATCCTCATCCAGCCCCATTTCGTCATTATTTATTTTAAAATTTACTCTTATATGTACATATTTCTACATGTCACTGAGCCAGAAAAGGTTTCTGTAAGGATCTGGGATTAACAGGATTTGTAAACTGTAAATTAAGTGCCTGATAGTTTTGATGGATAAACATTTAAAAAAGCTGGTTACATTTTATGTGACCTTATTTGAAGACTTTTAACTGAATTGGTTGAAGAGGCTTTCCCAGACATAAACTCTTCTCCAGCATGTCCCTTTTCCTCAGTTGTTTGCATCTATGAAGAAGATTAAATCCAGATGAGTTTCATGGTTTACTTCTTCTGAAATAATTTTGATTATTTGCTTTAGATCTACTTTCAATGGGACTTTATTGAAAGGAGATTGCTTTTCTTGGGCACCAGATAGGAATGGGAGAGAAGAAAAAGATGACTTCAGTCCTGGCAGTTTGTCATAGGTACTCTGTGTGAGGTGGGGCAAGCATTCACTTTTCTTTCATTTGTATTATGGGATTATGGGAGTCATAATAACTACCAACCCCAGCGTGGGTTCTGAGACCTCACTCCTGCCGTAAGAATGATGTTGTTCAGACTCGCTAGGCATCCTGTCTCCTGAATCATAAAAATTGTCCTATATGATGATTGGTGCAGTTCAGTCTTTTGCCACAAGGCCTGAGATTCAGCTCTAGATTAAAACACCTGAGTTTAGGTGTCTATGTGAAGGTGTCTGCCTGTGAGGTAAGTGGCTAGCTCCTGTCACAGTCAAATGAGATCTAGAGCTTGATTCATTTGCCTGAACATAACTGTTTACAGATGTGGCAATCGCGAGGCAGGTCTATGGCAGGCTTGTAATCTTCTAGAGTAACAGCTGAAGGCCGTGCCTGTGGGCATTTTGCATGACAGCAGGTTTCTATATGAGGACAGAAGAATTGACTCCCAAGACAATATAGTCAGTGGAGACTGCAAAACCGTTCAACCCACCCTGAAGTAGCTCTGCACACTCTCTCTCTAGACCTTTAATGCACATGGAGTTAGGTCTCCATACACATATGTTCATCTACATCCAGACTCCTAAATTCAGAGGTCTTAATTTCAATCTGATTTCTGACTCCTCAGGACTGATTCAGTTTCTTCAGTTGCCATACAAGTGTCTAATCAGCAATGTTTCAAGCTGGACTCCACAGGAGGAACACCAGTATATCTTATCTAGTCTCCAGCTTCTACTCGACAAGTGGTCAGTGTCTCCCATAAGTTCTTTATCAGGTTTACCACCTCAATGCAGGTAACTCTAGGTTCAATATTTAAGGTTGTATGGAGTGGCAATAGATAACTATGTTTGGACAATTAAATCAAGACCAAGTGTTTCTCAGTTGGTAATTCAGATTAAAGAGGAAAAAAATACCCTGGAAGAGAGAATAACCTGAATGCTAGGTGCCATATACTATGAAAATAAGGACTTGTAACAATTTCAAACATTTTCAGAAATGATTTTTTTGTTTTGTTTTACTACTACCATTCAAATGAAATATTTCAAATTTCCAAGAAATGTCAATATTGAATGTTTTATTCTAGATTGTGACTTGATAGTACACTGTCATAATACGCTGCAGGTTTTGTGTTTTGCCTGTAAAAAAAACATTTGCTCTAAACAACTATAAAATGCTCCTTTCAAAAGGTTGGCTCATTATGCCATTCATGTATTCATGTAGTACAAAAGAACAGCTACTGGTCAGATCTCCCTAGAAGGGACAAAACCACTTCAGCTGTTTTTATTCCATCTTATAAATTGCTTAGCACAAAGAGTCCCTGACAGAACTTAGTGCTTTGGGCTTTCTGCACCTAGTAGAGGATGTTCCCTTGGGGCCAGAGTTCAGAACATCACTACTGAGCTTTAAACTCCACTGGAGCCAAAAGAAAAAAGCAAAATGTCACAATTAGCATTTGACAGCTCTGATTCTTTGCTAAATGTGAGGAAAATCTGGGAGAAGCAGGAAAGAGGATTGTGCATTATATTTGGATATTTGTTTTTTTTTTTATACTGTAACGTTTTAGAGTGATCCATACAAACAAAAATAGTCATGCGTTTTAGAGGCCTATTGAAAGTTTTGATTGTAACTTTTGTAGTTATAAGAGTATCTGGAACTTGGACATAAGAATGAAATAAGCATATCATAACTCATTAGAATTAAAAAGCCACTGCTGTTAACAGGGTAATAAGAGCAATACGCTAATGTAGTATAGTTAGGCTTGAAATGCTTATAAGATAGATGGTGAAAAACTTTTGGTATAAACTGTTCTCATATTAGTGAAGTCACAATGAATTTTGCAAGGTATTTGTCAAGTTAGTCTCTGACAATGTTATGATTCCCATAATGATAACCAGCATGTTGGTATATTATGGATATTGTGAAGTACCTAATCAGTGGATTAGTTTACAAAGACATGTGAAAGTTACATAGCCGAGGGGAAAACATATTTGGGGAGGAGACAAGATTCTTTATTCAGAAACGCCCTCTTACCTCTGCTCTGTAGTTTGCTTCTATCACACTCGATAAGGAAACTGTTATCATTATGGATTACGCCAAGCATTGAAAACATTGACTTGCCGATTAGTAGTAAAGAGTGGTAGAGATGTATCTTTTCCTTTCTTAGATGCAGATGCAGTGTCAAAATATTTTCAAGAACAATTATCATGAGGCTATTTAGACCAGCTAATCTTTGTCACTGGTTCCATCTAACAAGCTACAGATCACATGAGTTAAAATTTCAGGCTCATAACCCACTTTACCTATATAAGGATTAGAATAAAATCATCACTGATATCCTAAATTTCCTTGCAAAAAAAAAAAAAAATAGCTAAGTAAAAGAATAAAAGAACGAAGAAGCTCAAAGATTATTTCGACCACATGGACATAATTAGTGAAGAAGCTGCATTCAAATGTTTCAAATGTTTTCAATCACCTAATAAAAATATTCATGACATGATGAAAACTAACTGTCAGTTAGTTCTGAAGTACAGTAAAGAAACTCTTCAAATTAGATTGCTCTAAATGACTGGCTGACAACATAAATCTTGTTTTCCTTTGATCTTTCGATAATACCAACACGTACTTTTGAGGAGTCTGGCAAGAAACACATGGAAGATCCTCACTTGCCAAAATCAATAACATCCATTTCCATGCCTGAGAGACAGAAATGCTAGCTAATAACAGAAACATGCTCACTGGAGGCTGGAGGAACACTTGTTTGTGCCTAGTTCAGTATACCAGAATGACTGCTGAAGAATGATTCAGCCCAGTAAAACTCTTACATGTAGCACTGTCACAGTCGGTTTCTGTATCTGCCAAATCCAGTAAAGGTTGATTATGCAAGTCAACCCTGCCTGAGGGGTTGTCTATCTTGAACATTCAAATTTCCAAAACAATTCTATTGCTTTCTTTCATGAATAAGTACTTGTGCTGTATTTTTTCAGTTTTACTCTTTGCTTCATTCTTCATCTCCTTTTTGGTTTGTAACATGCAGATCCAAACATTTCCTAATGCAAGATTTGTGAGTTAAATCCATGCATTTAACTTATGAAGGATAAGTTATATGGTTTCCTTTTTGTATATAGATTTTTTTTTTTTTTCTGAGTTAAGCATGGAATAAGTCTCGGGAGAGAGGGGACACAAGCACTCTCTTTTTATTTTGTTTACAATCTGTGCTGTCTGGGTTAAGAGCCACGAGTTAACCAGTTAGGGTAACAGTGTTAAAGAATGATTAGGTGGAAAAAGCTTTCTTATTATGAATAACATAAAATAAAACTCAACAGCTATCAAACACCTGAAAACTATTGGCCTGTACTATTTCATTTAATCCTGTTGTGCATATTTATTAAGAAGTAGAGCATAGGGATGTGATCATTTGCTACCTTTCCCAAGAAGCCCAGCCTCATTCTGTGCATAGTGCGATAGTGGTCAGTTAATGAAGAGGTCCTTAGCATTTTTTTTCTCCTTTTGTCATATCCACTGCTCAGAAGACAGAATCCTGAATTTCCTTGTGGATTTTCATATGTTGTTCATTCCTACATGGTGGCATACTTCAAAACTATGTGTTTATTTGTATTTGTAATTATCCTCTGAATGGAGGGACATATTAAAATGGGAGACCTGATTATCTGGTACAAGTATCCAGTAATGTGAGATGCCTAAGACCTGCTGTTTTCAAACATTTGCTCATTTTTTTACACTCTATTTTCTAAGCACAGTGACATTTGATTGCATTTGTGAATAATCTGCTATTATACAGATATTTTACAGACTTCTTTCCTCCTTCCCTTACTCATTCTCTTTCTACTTCTTCAGATTGTCACCCAGTCATTGGTGTCAGGTTCTCTTGTCCCTTCCTCAGTTTCTCATACCTGTAGCTTTTCCTACCCAGGTCCAGCTCTTCAAACGTGTGCTGGCACCTTCTCAGGTGCTCTACCCCCCACATTAGTTGCTCTTGCTCTCATTCTCCCTGATTTGCAAAATTCCTTCTGCCTCCAGCTCTTGACCAACCTGTTTACCCACCTCACTTAGTTTCACTACTGTGATTTCCACTAATGGTTCTAGATGTCTTGCCTGAATAAGAAATCTTGTCTTCAGCCATCCAGCTCTTAAGTCAATTTGCTAAATAAATCCTTATCACTCTTGCTTTCTTCCTTTGGCTTAGACTAGTAGAGATTGCTGCTCTGCTAGGAGGTTCTCAAACAAAATCTGAAGAGGTCTAAGCTGGGAATTCCTGCTGTAGCTTTCCAAAAATTTATAAAATGCCCAAATGGGAATAAATGTTCACAGAAAACACTAAAAACTCATTAACACTCCCTAACAATTTATCTTTCTTAGCTTTGCTCTTGGAAATGATTAAAACAATCATCACAAACAAAATAAAAACATACTCTGTGGCTTTCACTACTTGTGAACACGTTTAGTCTGAACAGTTAGATGCTGTCAAATTTCGCACTGACAAAGAGTGAACCTTTGCAAGAAATGTGAAGTCACTTTCCCATTTTAGGGGTAACTGTCCCTCAGTACAGTGACTAGGCCCTCGCTTGGGCCTTAAGAGTTGGAAAAACTAGGTCTATGATTTTAAAAATGGAAGGAAACCAATCAGATTTGTTGAAGGAATTGCTAGGTCGAGATGTCAAGAACAATAAGGAGATACGAAGACAATATCAGCCTGTCGGTTTTACTGCAAAAAAAGTTGTGTGCACTTCCCTGTCTGTGAATAGTCTCAATGGCTGTGGAATTGCAATACAGGCACAACACAGCAAGAAAAATTGCAGCCATTATGTGCTATAGAGCTAACTTCCAGGGGGACTGAAATAAAATCCCTCACACTGTGTTTGACATTGCTCACAGATCTGTGATGATGGCCATCTTCAAAGCACACCACAAGGAACATGTAGGTCAACAGCCAGAGCAACTGTTGCTGTCCTAAGGACTAATTGAGAACTCCGAGCAGGTCATGGTCAAGAGGACAACTCTGCAGTGCTCTGTTGTCTGCAGAACACCCTTGAGTAAATGATTTTCTCAGGCTTGGCATTGCAGCCAGAATCAGATCCCCATTGCACAATAAACAGTACTATTAAATGATTCATGTTTTATTTCAATGATTCTCTTTCCAGGAGTAATAGTAAGTTAGTCATAAATTTATGACTAACAGCATACAAAAATAAATAAATTTCTTCCACATAATTGGATAAAGCAGTTCTGGTGAGTAAGAAGCAAGTTCTAAAGTATAGAAAATCAATGTACGTGTATTGATGTAAGGGGTTTATTGTGTATGTTATAATGAAAAGTATATTTTGAAGAGGGCAGGAAAATTATTTATATAAGTCATTGTGGGATATATTTAGCAGCTTTCTAAGTATATTTATCTCATATTTTTCAGAGAAAGATTTTATTAGGCAAGTACAAACATATTATTTAGACAAAATAAAACCATTTATGGAGATGTGATTCAAATTTTCATACAATATTAAAATTTTATTTTCAGAATTCTGGAGTTTTGCAAAATTACTCCTAATTAAGAGCTTTGTGATTAAGATGAGTTTTATGTATTTAGTTTTTTTTTTTTTTTAAGATATATTTCCCATTCAAAAATGTAAAGTTTCTGATTTCTGTGAAGTCAGCACTGCCTTCTACAACTCATATGGTTATAGGTGTAGACCACAAAACTGTTTGCAAGAAAACTGCTTGCAGAACATGTTATTAGAGACTCCCTACCCCTTTTTCTTCTTGCAGACAACCCATCTTCGTATTTCTGGAATGGCTGAGGCAGAGTTTCTGCAGAGAACAGCCTGATTCACCCCAAAAAAACAATGGTGGTACATTTCTTGAGCTTCAAAGGAGGGAGAAGTCCTGTGGAAAAAAATAATAATTGGAAATAATTGTAAACACATTATTGATTATCCAGTTCTCCCTACTTAATGAATTGTTGGTATGTTTCTCTCTACATTGACTCCCAGATAGGCAGAAATAAATTCAGTGTCAGCCAGACTGGTTAGGTAATTGAGGTCAGAAAATGTATACACAAGTGGCAAAGATCAATAACCTATGTACAATGTATGAATAGTAAAGTTTATACCTAAATTAATGAAAATATAAAATATGTATAAATTGGATGCCTATATGTATATAACATATTTACATAAATGCACATGCATATGTGCAACTGCATGTATATTATATGTTCGCATGCATGTAAATGTGTCACCAAGGATTTCATATAGAAAATTGCCATAAAATAATCTTTGCATCTAAAAGGAAAATATTTTGTAAGGTATGTAAACTACAGCCAAGGCTGTATTGAAGTACTCAAAAATTATTTGGTTAAAGGGTAAATACACCTTGTAACTCATAATGAAAATCTTAAAGGTAGGGGTGGAGATTAACACTGCAGGCTGTCTACAGAATATTAATAAAATTCAATATATTTTCTAAAAGGTATAATTTATATTTTGTGGAAATGAGTCTCTTTTCTAATAAAATTCTTCTGTCCTTCATTCTGTTCATATAATTTTTCTATAAATCATCCTGTAGGATTTTTTTCTAAATATTCATCTCAGAACCTATTTAAATAAGCCCTCTTAGCAAGATATTTCAGAATTAAAATTACACCATGAGCAATACTTTATCCAATATGCTTTCTTCTATAGAATTTCTTTGTGACTAAAACAATATTTTGTAGAATTACATTATGTTAAAATAGCTGATCTGAGGTGATGCTTCTAGTATATAAATACTGTGTAAAGAAGATCAACAAATTATCTTCAACCATTTTAATTTAACCAGTCCCTGAACCTGTGAGAAAGTAGCTGATTTTCTCTCCACATCTACATATATAGTGAAAAAAACCTGAGGGCATTGCACTCAGCTTCACCACAAAGAATGAATAAGAAAAGAGAAAGTGCTGTTGGTTATACTTTACTTTCTTGGATTTGCAGTAAACTAGAACATTATGCTCTTTGTAGTCATGTAGAAATAAAGTCTGTGATGTCCCTGGAATTCTTGGGGAGATTTGATCAAAAAAAAAATTATCTTCCAATAAAAAAAGCTTATCTTCCAATTCTGGGCCAAATTTCATAGTGTTTTCTCAATTTTTAGGTTAGGTGTTTGCCCAAAGCAAGAGAGGGCCTGTATGTATACATAAGTGTTTTTATAAATTTGGATTCACCGATGAACTCCATTATTTTCTTTGAAAGGTGGAAGACAGATAGTAAATGAAGGTTCAAATTCCAGAAGTGGGCCCATAATTGTCTTTTCTTCTTTCATTTCTCTCTTTCCTAATATATAGAAGATGTGCACAAAAGTTTTACTCTGTGCATTTCTCTTTAAAGATCACATTTAGTGGAAGAAACAGCAGTTTTCCTGAGTTACACATAAATCCTACCAGAGAACATATTTGTTGGTAAGACAAGTTGCCAGGAAACTTGAAACTGAATATAGTAGTGCTGTATATACATTACATTGTGCCTACAGAAATCTGTTAAACCTTGCATAGAAATTGACTGATGCATAAGAACAAACAATCGGAAGTTTCACTACACAATCTGCAGTAAAAACCAACATTTCTGCTGAAGCTAGATATTTGGTCAATAATAATGTCATTACTAGGCAATATACTATGTTTATGTCTAGTTTGCTATATATAGTAATATATAGCAATATACAGTGGTATATAATGATACAAACACAGACATACATATTTGTGCATATATATTGCATCTAGACACTATACCAAATACAATCAATTTACTATAGTCACTTCTGCTCTCTGTCAGGCTGAATGCTTACCTATTCCAATACTTAGTGTCTGTAAAATTGGCCAGTAAAGGAAGAAATGTGATAGTGGCTGTGTGGCAAATATAGGTTAAACTGGTTCTAACACAAGTTCCCACACTGGCTACTACTGGTTATAGAGACGTCCTCAGTTTGCTGGCATGTAGGTCACTGTACAAAGCAACATAACACATTATGAGCCCTCCAGGATTCATCTGGTCAGAAGATGTCTACACATAAGCTAATTGCTTTAGGGTGCCTTTACAATTAACGGAAAGAGTTGAACTCTGACAAGATAAAATTAATTTGTTCTTAAAGTAAACATTTAAAATACATCAGCTGAACCTTTCTCAGGAGGATTTATTTCTCTCTACTGAGTATGAAAGGAATATATAATGGATAGACCAGATTAGATGCTTGCACTGTAGTTACTGAAATTAAGTGAGAATAATTCCACTTTATGTATGAAATCAAATTGTAATGTGGCAGTTTTGGACTTTCTAATTTTCAATGATACTGGGTAATGATTAGATAAATTCTGAAACATAAAGTTTAAATCCATGTCTTTTTTTTTTTTTTTTTTTTTTTTTTTGCTATCATTACTGCAGAAAAGACTAGCTATTCTTGATATCCAACTCTCTTCTGCATAGTATTACATTCTGGTCAGTGGGAGTATTCTGGAGCAATATGTTCCTGCATGGTGTTCCTGCATATGGTGCTTGAAGACATTTATTCCTGTCAGGATAGGATCTGCCCCTTTTGATTGTAATTGACCATCCTCTGTTTCTCGCATTACTTTATAAGGCAAATAGACATGGCCCACATTCTTTCTATCTACCTTTCTTTCTTTCATTGACTTTTAAGATATAGTCTCGTCTTTTCTAAAGTAGAATTTACATCTTCTTTTTTTTTTTTTCCTGAATTTTAATCATCAAAATGTCATTTTATGAACCTTTTCCAAGGTGCTATCCTTCTGGTGCTGCCAGGGAACATCTTATCTACATGGGGCTGGAAGATGTGACATAGGACCTATGGGATGCCCATGCTCTCCTGGAACAAGAACTGGAAAGTTGGGTTGGGCATCTCAAATGACACTAGATGTCCCTGTTTAAGCAAAAGTAACTGAATCCCAAATATAGGGATTAAAATCTGTTGCCCACACATAGAAATCTATATTTTGATGCCATAAAAAATCTCACATACCCACATAGGGCTAGTAGATATGACATAAGATCTACAGTAGATGTGTCCTCCTCTGGAACAGCAGCTTGAGGTGAGGTGGAAAACACAAGGCCTCTCAAATGTCACTGGAAGCAAATGTGCAAGTAAATTGAACCTGGAAACCCACACCTAATTTAAAATCAGGTAAATACCGAGTGGTTTAATTTAATTTCATTCCAATGTGCCTCTCTCTTCAACACACCTTCCTGCTAGATTTTTGCATCAGAAATGTTAATCTTCTGCTTCCTTCTCTTATGACCATAAATGGAGGAAAGCAGGACCATGTGGTCTTCCTGAGAAATTGATCAAAATATAGTGAAGATCACAATGGATAACATTGTTCATTGTGGGAAGCATGAAATGCTTTAATAATGACTTTGAAAACTATTTAATAATTTCAAAATTTCACAATTTCAAAGTATGCACTGCCTAGAAGAAAAAATTGTACATACGGACATTTCATCCTTTTGTTAATACTTCAGCAGTGTCCAGCAGCAGCCTATTCTTGAAGGTCTTTATATTTTCATCCCTATATGTCATGAGAAACAGTTATGACTATGATATCTCTAATCTGGAAGAAAATATTTCTTCTAGAAAATATTTTAAAAGTTCTTTAAGATTCTTAGCATTTCAGTGACTCAATATTCTTCTGTGTTTCAAAATTCAGTGTATCCTTCAGCTTTTTTGACTGGCTCTGAATTTTAGATTTGGCAGGTTCTAGTTTTTTTGTAAAGAGTGTTTCTCCTAGTTATATCATTTCAGTTTAAATAATAACACTTAGGTTGTTAGTTTAACGTTATTTTCTTTAGGGACTAGTGGAAAAACAACTATTTTTGAAATTTCCATTAAAATGGATTAAAGTGTTCTGTGAAAAGAAGTTGCACACTTGATTTTCTTTGGGGTTCCTATTTACACTGTATAGAATTCACCACGATCACTCACAGAACAGTACCTTGCCAGCCTCAAATTCTATGCCCTTTAATAATTTCCTTCCTGGAAGGCATCTTAATAAGGTCATCAGTATTTGATGAAATACTTCAGGAGCTGATTAGCTTATATTCCAAAAGGTGGTGGTAAAAGGTACCATTAGTTTTTCCTGTGTTGGAAAACTGCCAAATCCTACCAGCATGCCTAACTTCCTAAACAGCTTAGGCTTTAACAACACAGTCAACATTCCCTCTCTACAGGGATGAAGAAATATTCAAAAAGCAAAATTATCTAAGAAAGTTGTTAAAGAAATAATTTAAACCCTTGGTTCTTCAGGTGACTGAAAGAAACCTTCTAATACCATGCTTCAATTCCTTCAGCTTCCTTTGTGAGGTTTGGCTATGTTTGGAACATTAAAAAAAAAAAAAAAAAAAAAAAAAAGAAAATAAAAAACACTTCTAAAAGTAGACACTTCATTGGAACACCTATGTTGGGAACGTTAACACATGGGGTGCTATATATAGGCATTATGCATGCAACCTACTGAACTAATCCACATCTTTATTTTTGTGTTTCATCTTTATAAAATGATAATTGGTCTCAGTTCCTCCTAGGCCTTATCTGTTCTCTTGCTTGCACCTCAGAAAGACTTAGCTCTCCCACAGGTCTTGTGACATATCCATTAGATGCATAGATGAGGTGTCTTTAATACCCTAAAAGAACTAAAATAGCAGTAGCAGACCAAGTTTATACAACTGAGTCTACCTTTATGTTGAATCTATATTTGTCCTCAGGAGGCTTCTTGACATATGGTAAACCATTTACATTTTTCCCCAGCTTAATTTGACTGTCCTTCAACAATTTCTGCAATCAGTCCTGACTTCATGCACCTTTCTGTTTGTTCAGCACACTGTATATTTATTTGCTTTTTAGGTTGTTCATTGCTCTGAGCACTGACTTTTCCTGAGATCATAACAGATGACATATCCATCACCCTATATCTTGTGTTGTGCACTGACCTCTGTTCTGTGGCTTCTCTTCTCTTTTCTTCCATTATTTGCCATTATACTGGTTCATCTGCAGATTTTGCCTTTAATTCTCTTGCTGTTTCTTCTGTCCATGAATACAAATGACACACATTGTCCCAGTCAATATTGCAATTTTCCAAGCAATCTTTCATTAATTTTTGTTGTTGTTGTTTTGGTTACTTCTGAGAGGAAGAGAACAGAAGTGATTACTGCAGAAGTGATTAGTGCCTTAGAAAATAAGTAGAAAGTTAACCTTTTGACAACTTTGAAAGGTACTTGCAGGAACAAAGCACAAGTCACTTTAAAGAAGAAAGTTTAATTTTTACAAACTAAGTGCAGTTAAAGTGTGTTTCCTTTTATTTGGACAGTCTAGGAGGTAGGCTCTTACTGCGAAACACCTTCTGTAGCCGAAAGATGGAGATAGGTGCTCCTAGAAGACAGCTCATCTTGGGCAGGTGCACCTCAATTCAGTTGCCCATGTGTAATTCAGATGCCCAGGGGCTCTCACCTGGCCTCCATTTCAAAAGAGTCTGGGTCTTCCCTAGACCCAGACCTAACCTAACCTTGTATAGGCAACTCAGGGCCATACAGCATTTCAAACAGCACTGGTAGCCTGCGTTGGTAACTTTTTGTGTCCTCTGTGTCTACTTTAGGGTGAGTCAACCCCCTGGAATTACCAATTCCTCGCTATTTGCTATAAGGAATCCTTAATAATGACATTAGACTAGATCATTCAAATGGTAAAATGTAGCTGGACTAAAATGTACCTTTAGCCCATGGCACTGATCCCCACAGGAAGCACCAAACTTAAAGGCAGTCCAAATTTTTAGACAGAGAATTAAAATTATCTTAGAGCATTTAAAAAACACACAGATGACACTTAGAAGGAATTGAAACCATGAGATGCTGTTCTCCTTTGAAATCCAGCCACTTCAGCTAAGGTATGGGGTTGGTTTCTTTGAAGAGCTAAGTCCAAAAGTGGTCTGCCTAGATTGGAGGTATTCCATAAACCTACTCTGTCAGTATTTCTGTCTCCCCCCTCCTGAGGGCTTCCGCTAAAACTATGTAGTCCTTATTGAGTCTCATTTTCTCTCTGACAAAACCATTCAAATGTATATACATGTTCTTTTCTGAGTAGCAGAGAACACTTTTGAAGTAGAAATAGAAACTTGAATTAAATAGGGCAACATTTAACAATTTAGCATTTTGAATGCTCCCTATGATTTTTATAATTTTATAACTACTATTTTGCATGGTTTCTTTTATCTTACTGACATCTCATACACAATGATAGATTTTTGTTTTCCCCTGATTTTACTCTGTTTGTTCACTTTATACTTTGACATACTTGCTCTGATTTCCTTTCTGCAAAACCTTTCCTCTTTTACTCTGCATCATTAGCAAAATACAAAATGCTTTAAGTGTAGATTTATTCTGATTTGATACTAAACATAAATAAGTGTTAGATTCATGTCATGAAAGACATATGCTACACTCATACGATATCTATCAAGGAACACATTAGAACAGAATAAAAACAATCCAGTGCTATTTGCTGTCTACTTCATAGGCATATATTTAATTAAGTTATGCTACTCCTAAAATTCAAAAAGCTTAATCTTTTTCTGTCCTTAAATTAAACTCCCTGTGCTCTACAATGACCAAAACAAATAATCTATGACCTACAAACAAGACACTTGTGTTCCCTAAAGACTTACTTCATCTTCTTCTCTAGGTTATACATCTTTGAACCTCTCTTTTTTGTAACGACCTTCTGGTGCTCATTAGCATGCTGATTACCATTAACACAGCTATAATGCAGCAATTTTCTTGGTGTATGTCGAGGAGAAATGCTTATCTGAATGCAGTCAAGGGACAAAATTAACTGCGTAAATCTACAGCACAAACTGGATCTCATCCAACTTTACATGAGTCTTCCTCCCTCTGCTAGGTGTGACATCATCATCTTGCTCCCCACTGATGGCTTAATAAGTATCCCCAGGTTCCACAGTAGTTAATTTACCCCTTCTCTAATTTTTACAGTTCCAGTGATGGCTGACCATCTTACCTTGCTTTCTCTTAACACATTTTTACCTTTGTTTTTTCTTCTGTCTCTTCTAATTAGTCCCTGAGCTACATATACATTTATTAAACAAAGGTTATACAAATGTATGTGTATCTGTGTATACCTGTATGTCACTACTTTTATATGTAGTGAAATAATTTACAGTGCAATGGAGTAGGATATTTTGTAGCAAAGAATGCATTTACAGAACTAAGACAGCCATATGCATGTTCTGATTATGAAATGATTATTTCATGTTTAGTGATTTATATATATATATATATTTCAGTAATAAAATAAAAAAGAAAAATTTTAGGTTTAGTGATACGTGTTGCACAAATTAACTTACAGTAAACCTTTTCCATACTCTCATGTAGTTCTTAATAATAATAAAATAATCCAAAATTGAACAACACGTTTTGTTTGTTGGCAACTGTGTGGTAATTCAGAGCTTGCTGAACAATCTGTGAAGCCTCCCATCATGTCAGTAGTGTCACAGATAGGCCTTATGTGTCACAGGTACCATGTATCTGTGATATGGATGATAATATTACAAAATGTGTATATAGTTCAAAGGTAAAAAGCAGTTTAAAGGAGACAGTACCTAGTCTGCCTTCTTCTACAAAGAATAACCTTGCATTACATTATTTGGCCAGTTGCAGAGGAATTCTTTCTAAACCGGCACCTCCTAATCTTTCAAATATTACAGTGCCTCATAATCTCACAGGTATCTGATCAATCCATCTCTCAGCTAGTACAGCAACCTATGTTAGTGTATTATTACTCAAAGCAAAGAAAATCCCTTCAAATAAATAAAATGGGGAAGATGAACCTTAAAAATGATATGCTACAGAAAAGTTAGTAGGTACTTAATACAATTTTCCCTTGAACTTGAGTGCTTTTTCCACATAATCTATTTTAAGTACCTTAAAAATCTGACTTAAGGGTCCTCCTCTGGCTTTGGAATCTGTTGGGACCCAAAGCCGCCAATTTTGGCCCTTGAAATGCATGGAAGTCCAAAACTTAAAGCACCCAACTTTAGTCCATGCACTTTGTGACTGGAGGTCAGAACAGGAGTCAGAAACATCTGGAATTTTCAGACCTAAGGCAACACATTACCTACCTAAAGCATACTAGCATTTTTAGTAAGAATAAAGCATTAAAATGAAGTATCTGTATATTATGTTATTAGTATTAGGATCTAATTCATTTTCAGCATTTTGAAAAGTAGATAGCGCACAGTAATGGAAAACAAGATGACCATTGAGAAAAGGAGTGTAAGGTTTTGTCAAGTCTCAGTAAGAGAAGAAAGCAGAAAAAAAATCCAGAGAGGAAAAAGAGAAGCCAAACTAAGACTTGAAAAGGTTTGTTCTGCAAAGGTCATGATACATTTCAGTTCCCTTATGTTAGGTCCATAGTTGTTAATGTCTCAGGTATGTCCAGGAACTTCAAAGAGATGGTAAATACTGGCCTAAGTACATTGCTTACTTTCAGCCTGAGAGACAACCTTTTCTCAGGAGAAAACCAGAACATCTGTATAACTTGATCTGAGTTTTGTTTCAAAATGAAGAAAAAAAAAAAATCTGCTATTTTTTTGTAATAGAGTAGTGTGGTGGACTGCAAAGGGGAAGAAGATTCAGGCAGTGAAAGCTTATCTAATTCAATCAAGGGCACTTTTTTTTTTTTTTTTTCTGAGTACTGTAATATATAACAGTAAACCTCCACATCTGTCTATATTTGCATAGATCTTACTTTATTTCAATTACCCTGAAGTAGTCTAACTTGGAATGAGAGGATTTAGTTTTGAATAAGGAAACATATAACTGAGAAACATACTGGGTCTGGATAAAAGGAGATATTCAAAGGGAGGGAAGATGGGGAGCGAAAAGATAAATGGCAAATGAGGAAATAGCTAAGAATAAGAAGTAGAGGACAAAGAAGTGTATCAGGATAAAGACCTGAAGGAATACAAATCAGATGGGAAGAAACAGAGGACAAGAAGAAAGAACTAAACTTCATGATTATGCAGAGACAGACGGGGACAGAGGGCAGTAACATAATGAAATCCTACTGAAGGGTACCATGGTCTTGGCACTGCTGGTGTACAGAGTGAGAGACTTGTTGGGAAACCCAGTCTTCCTTGTTTACTTTCGACTCAGGTTTCCAGGGGCAGAGAAGGAAAAGTCTCTCATCCTAGCCCTGACATGGCTGGAGTATACATCCAGATCTGGGAAATGGGTAGTTACCCAAGCCTCTTAATTAAGATACAGCCAGAGTGAATAGTGGGGAAGAAGGAGGCTGTCAAGGAAATGTACCTGTAACACACCAAAAAGTCTCGCCCGCTGTGCAGACTGCATCCATCCTCTCTGAAGCCACGCTCGCAGGGGCTCTCCCATGTTTGGTTGGGGAAGGAGAGGAGCAAGAAGACAAGGAGGAGAAAGAAAGGCATAAGAAAGCAGCACAGCCTGATGAGCCTCTACTGCCGTCTGCTGCGTGTCTTTTGCATCATGGCATTCTTGTGGTATCAGTATAACTTCTGTGAGTGGAGACCATAACTCACACAAATTTAATAGACTCCTCAGGGCAGGATCAGTTATAAGTGCACCAATCCTGGCAGAGGTTTGTTCAACGTGTTCTTAAAAACTTCCATTGATGGAGCTCTTACAGCCTCCCTAGACAACTCAATCTGCCACTTTACTGCTAGAAATGTTTCCCAGATGTCTAACTGGAATCTCATTAATTTAAGCACATTAATTCCTGACCTCTTTCAACATCTTTTATATAGTTTAAAATTACTACTATGCGTCTCTTCAGTTTTCTCTACATCACAACTCAGTTTTTCCAAACTCAGTTTTTCCAAACAATGGAGCTGCCCATATGCCGAGAATATCAACAGTCAAGGGGAATGACAAGTGGTGTAAAAATAAAAAAAAATAAAAGAATAAAATAGATACCTCTGAAATTCTGTGGGATGAATTCTGTCCTATGAATTGTAGAAGCATGAGATGGCCTGTGTGGCAGCTACAGATAAAGAGAAGGAGTGGATATCTTCAAATAGGTCAGAGGAATATCCTGAATGGGAATTAGAAGAGCAGTGGATGAGTATGGTTTCCTACTAGGCAGACTCTGAAAGACTTTCATAGGAGTTTCAGTTAGGAAATGTTAATTTTTACAGCAGTAGTCTTCTGAAGAAAAAAAAATATCCCAAAATAAATAATAACTATTTTCAACCACACATCCTTCAGACCATCATTCTTTGCCAAACTAAGTTAAAATTAGAATCACAGAATCATGGAAATTGGTCAATGGGTTCAGAAATTACCTGCAAATCAGAGATACACAGATAGTCAGAGGAACACACGGACACACACCTGTTTCCTTGAGAAATCATAGAATCATAGAATGGCCTGGGTTGAAAAGGACCTTAAAGATCATCTTGTTTCAACCCCCCTGCTCTGGGCAGGGTTGCCAACCACTACAGCAGGCTGCCCAGAGAATCATCAGCATTAACCTCCTCTAAACAAGAGAGGTATTAAGCTCCACTAAGTTTAGGTGTCTGCAGCTGGGATATCTGTGTCCGGTTTAGTCATGGTGGGCTCTCACAGTTAATGCAGAGAAACAGACTCATTTGGGATGTATTTTCTCTCGCCTGTTTTCAAAGCCTGCATTTCTGTTAACATGAATCATTCTCTCCTTAGAAGTACCTCTTCCTTTCCAGGAACAGAAAAGGAAGACTGATGATAAGCTCCAGAGTGGATGTCTGCAGCACATTAAGTTATGTGAATTCTTTGTAAGTTGTGTACTTAAGCTGTCCTGGTGTCCATTTTCTGCCCGTACACCAAAGTCAGAAGGGAGGCACTGAGACTTACACTGTAATTAAATCGTTGTTTATTTCATCTTTATGTTGAAGGAATCACACTAACATTAAATGCTCGTGAGACAAAAACTCTTCAATGTTAATTTTGCTGCTTTTTGAGACATAGTCATATGAGAAAAATATCAATGTAGTGATAACCATATCTTTGGAAATAAGGTAACCAGCTATGTCATCTTTTAAGATTTATATAATATTTATCTTGTACCTATTAACATCTTATTGAATCCATCCATTTTTGTTGTTGTTGTTGCTTTCAGTATATGAAGAAAATCCCATTATTAAGCCCTCTGTGACAATATCTACAGAATTCTACAGTTGTTTTCCTTGGAACTAACTAAGAAACATCCTTCTGACGAGGCATCAAAGTTATCTGTTTACATGTTCTTTTTTTTTTTTTTAAATGAAGTATTGATTTCAGAATTTCATTAGAATAGGAAGTTCATAGCAGTTTCTCTTTTAATTTTTCTGCAAAATCACCTGATTCCAAAATTTCATCCACTGTAAAAGAGATTCATGCAGTAATAAATATGGTCAGACTTTCTGGTAAATAAAGAATGGAAACAAATCCAGAGAAAAACAACATTTTTACCAAATATTGTTAACGTGTCATGTTTAACAAAATGTAAGTGTGAATAACTTATTTTCTCTTTTTCTAATGCCCGATGATAGCCAGCAGGTAAAACATTCCCTCATTGTTACTGATAACACTGACAAAGAAAAACAACAACCAGTTCAGTGAACCATATGAAAAATCAGAGATCAATATCATATTAAGTCATCTAGAAACAAAAGTCCTTTAAGCATTTTCCAAACAGAGGACATGACAACAGGAGAATGATGCTGCAGTGATGAATTGTACACCATGCTGTCAGTTAGAAGAGAAGGTTACAAAGTAATCTTTTATTCTAGTTCCTATGTGATTTGAGTATAAATGAAGATCTCATGAAAGTATAGGCTATGAGGCTACACCTATAATAAGGGACGCAGGACACATTTCCCAAGGATCCTTGCTGTATATCAGGCTATATACCTCCCCTGTATATCCAGATGAAGCTGAAGGATATACAGCAGCCTCATTAGCTCCTTGACTTCCAAGAGAAGGAAATTCAACACAAGGCTTGACCAGAGCATAGCTCACAGAAAGGGACCGTAGGGAATCATGGCTGTGCTGTAGCTTGATTCATGTCCTTCACTGTAAGCTCACTGCCTTTCTGATGATGTGAAAAAAACTGAGGGAAGGAAGAAATCTTTGCTCTCCAAAATAATTTCCTAACATGGAGCTCTGGATTCTGTGATCCTTGTGTGTGCCCCAATTTTAAGTAGCTAGATCAAACACAGATGAAACAGAGGAAGATACCGACAGTTCAGGGGCAAGCTAGGCATTAGGATGAAAAGAAGAGGAGGAAAATGCAATCCTACTTTACTTTTACAATAGCAAAAACAAGCACTAGTGCACATGTGATAACAGAGACAAAAAGGCACTGCTAAATGGCAATCAGCTTGTCCTACTAGTCCAAAGAATCCTAATTATTACATTTGGAAAAAGCTGTACAAAACTCTGGAGGACCTAGTTACTGGGAGCTCAGCAGAAGTATTTGCTGAGCAAATGTTGGCAGCTTTTCCATCAGAGCCAGTGGCTGAGTACAGCTGGGAGATACAGTCCTATCAACATCAGACAATAAATTCAGCAAAAGACTTGGGTGCCTAGTTCCAGAAGTGAAGGGTCATCCAGAAAAGTCCACAGAAGTATCTGAAATACAAAGCGTGCTTATAGTTTGAACATAAAATTTACTTGGAGGGGTTAGGGGAGGGACTAAAGTCTGCTTCTTGGGCATGGCTGAATATCCAGGTATCATAAAGCCTTTGAGAATTCACCAGATGAGTTTCCTCTGCTTCAGTCCCTTGCGAGCTTGACCTTCTAGATGGAGAATCACATCTGGTACACATCAGCAATCCCAAAATCAGTAATCACGACCACTCTTTCAAAAAATGTGTATGTCTCCCTCTTGTATAATGACATAATTCTTACAGTACTAGTTTAGAAACTGCAAGATCTGGGTTTAAACCGAAGCTTGACGTCTGGGTGTACACCCTCAGGTCCTGTATGGGTGGAACTCACAGGGAAGGGTGTACAGACCTCCTTCAGCTGTGTTATTGAAATCATCTCTCTCTGCAGAAAAGTTTTCAATATTTAGTAGAAAGGGAATAAATGGGAAGGAAGATGAAAGCAATAGTGAGAACACAATGCTGTTGTCTAAGCACTCCACCTGGAAGTACAGTGGGTTATTTCATCCTCCTACAGGATGGGCTTCCCAACTGTTGTAAACTGAGGAATATCCACTCCCTTTATCCCAATTAAACTAAGGGATAGATGTCAGTCTGGGCAAACTGGGGCAGTTCTGGCATGAGAAACTTCTTGTCTATGAGCTGATTTCTGCTTTTAGCATGATATTATTACCTAACGTTTTTATTTGGGGTATCGTAGTTGTTGAAGAAATCACTTTTGGAAGTGGATAAAGAAAGTGGATCTAAAGGTCTTGCTTCTGCCTGTCCTTTATTGCCAACTGAAATATGGTATGCACCTCCACATCATGCAAAGGATGGCAGCTGCCCTGTTACACCCTATGGGGTAACAGCTGGATTGTGATGCAGAAAAAGAATGTTCTTCAGTCTCCAGGACTCAGTTCCTCCATCCCTGTTAGCCCTCCTGAAGCTGCATCTCAGCCTCCCTGGTCCCATTTCCAGACCATCATTCGAGGAACTCATTCATTCCGAAATGAATGGATCCCTGAAAAGCTGCTTTTAGTGGTTTTGTTTCCTTCTGCTTTTAGTGGTTTTGTTTCCTTCACCTCATGCAGACCTCCCCAGGCGGGGACTAATAGATTCTGGTGAACTGTCAATGTAAAGTGGGGCAAATCAGCATTTCTTCACAGGAATATCAGTGTTGTGCATCAACTACATGCACACAAAACCTACAAACTATATTCTCTCTCTCTCTTTCCCACTTTTTTCTGCTCAGCAAAAACTAATCTTAGCTTTTTTTATTATTATTCTGATGAAGACATACACATTTAAGATATCATAATTTATTAACCACTTGTTTAATTTCCTTCAAATCTGGTGGGAAATTCTACCTCTGATGCAGACCTCATACGGCATCATGAAGCAAATACACATCTTTTTAACTTACATTTGAAGATGAGGACCAAAATCAGACACACATTGGAAATGAATTGCAACTTTAAATATGGATAAGCTACTGTTTCTCCATAATCTTATAGGTTTTTCTTTAATAGTATCAAAGGATTAGGTGCTTATGGGATATAAGAACTTCAAAGTAAAGATTATATATATAACACATGGTAAAATGAGAAGTTGATATGAATTGAATATACATAAAGATCTAGGAACTGAAGAAAATTGATAAGGGAAGCAAAAGTACACAGTGGAAATGGTAAACCAACAGAATTAAAGATAAGAAAGAGAACATTTTAAAATGAATTAACAAAAGAAATCCGAACAATAATAGATGCATGGTACTATAAAATGTCAGTAGTAATGCAGAAAAAGCAGAAACATTCATTAAGTACATCTGTTTATAGATAAGAAAAAGCCACATGACGTAGTCTAGAGAATGATGAAATACTTTACATTCCAAAAGCAATTTGGTTAAAACACAGATAGCAGAGTTAATCTGTGATAAATCAACAGGTGAATTGCATGCAAGAAATGTAGTATGTTGCTAAAAGAGGAGCTTACTGGGCCATAGATATTGTCTTTTCAATAACAAACTACTTTGAGGATCAAAAATCATAGAGGAAAATCTAAAGTAAGTGACTGAGATAATGATAGACTTATTGTCCTGTGCAAAATAACAGAACGGGTTATATGGAGTTCATTAACAAAGAATTAAAGCACAATAATATAACTAATGCAAATCAATATGGGCTCTTGGAAATTTGGTCTTGATATTGTAATGTGATTAGAAGTTTATTTACTAAAGGTAATTGTGTGAATATAATACACTGAAACTCCTGTGAGGCATTTGACTTGGTGACTCATGACATTTTGATTATGAAATTAGAACAATACATTATATAGCACCAATTAAACAGATTAAAAACTGGTTAATTGATAGCTCTCCAAATGTAATTGTAAATGACTAATCATTGTTGACTGGATACATTTCTATCTGGGTTCCAGTGGGTTTAGTTGTATTTAACATTTTTGTCAATGACCTGGAATAAAATATAAAGTCATCACTAATGAAGTTTTCAGATGACATAAGGCTGGGGGGAGTAGTCAATAATGAAGAGGAGAGATCATTGATGCAGAGTGATATGAATCCCACCTGGTTTCAACCTTACTGCAAGAAAATAGTTCTTATTTGAACACAAGCAGGTATGAAATTGAAACATGAGGAAAAAGTCAAATTTGGATTATCACAATGGAGTTAATTAATGACTTGACTATGTTTTATGGCTTACGTTGTGTGGAGGGAAAATAGTGCATATGTTGTAAAAGACTATGTACAATAGGCATCTGGTCAAGCCACTGTAGTAGAACTGAATTTGCGAAGTGCGAGTCTTGGTCAGCATTGATAAGGCACCAGGAACCCTAGTTGTGACTGTGATGAATATGCATAACCATCACTGGTGTAACCCAGTTCTGTCCTCCCATGAATGAGAAGTACCATTTATCTGTCTTGTATGAGTACACGTATGACACTGAAATGACCAATCTCCCATAACACATCACTTGTATGATTTATCTGAGGTTAAAAAGGATGGAGAAGCAGATCTCCTCAGTTAGCATGCTTACTAGGTCAACATAAGGGAGTTACTTTGATCTTGGCTCATGGAAGATATCAGGAAAAAGTAGACTCCTATTAAAATTTAATAGCTTATAATTAATGATCCCTTTCATAAAATTGCCTCTAATATCTTTGAATCTTAGACAGACTGAGTCTACCTGCAGGGAGAATTTTCTTTGCAGAGATGCATGGAAGATCATAAATTGCCCTGTTTTAGTAATTTATTGGGTTTTCAAGGGGCTAAAACTTCCTTTTTTCTAAAGAGCAGAATTCAAAAGAAATTTCCTGCTTTAATGAAATTAAATATGGAAACATTAAAGATCTGTAACAGAAGCAAGCATTTTATATAAAACACCTCCCAAAGAAACTTTGGGTCTCAGGAATTTTTTTACAAGAAAATTGTTTAGGTTGCCATCCAAAAAGAAGGAAAGGAAAGGAAAGGAAAGGAAAGGAAAGGAAAGGAAAGGAAAGGAAAGGAAAGGAAAGGAAAGGAAAGGAAAGGAAAGGAAAGGAAAGGAAAGGAAAGGAAAGGAAAGGAAAGGAAAGGAAAGGAGGGAGGAATACAGCTTTCAGTGTATCATAACATTCTGGTTAAGTTCATACCGATCCAGACAGTGGTTATGAGAAGAAATTAAATTAGTAATGCTTGCAATATATACCCACATAGAAACAGAAAGGAATTCTCATATAAACAAAAAGTAAAGCTGCAAAATAGCTCTCAATGAGCAGCTATGAACCCCCCTCTCTTAAACTGTATTTGTAAGACAGGTTGCAGTAAAACTTAAAGTAGCCAGCAACAAAGAGGTAGGAAGTTGGCGTAGGATGCAGCCACCCAAAGCAGACACCTGAGCAGTGCCTAGATGCTAGGAGCCCAGCAAAACCATCCAACACTCCGTGCCCAAGTTCCCTATGCTGCCAGTGAAGTAGGGACTTAGATACAGTGCACTGGATAAGCACTCAGAATCTTTCACCGCAGTCTTTCCAAGACAACTGCATTTCTCCCTTTACCTATATATTATTATTCTATATATTTTAGAATATAGAATAATTGTTGAATCCCTCTATATAGCCAAGGAGTAGCCGTCAGGGAAATAACTGCTTAATTTTTGTCTATTAGGCACTTAGGTTTCTTGACTGATTACAGTGCAGCTGAAGCAGTTGTGCTAAGGATTTTCATTTGCTAAACATATAATTTAAGTGGGAATCAGAGCTTGATCCCAGGCTGCCTGGATCCCCCATGCATTCACAAGTCTGAAATTACTTCCTGGTAACATACTCTGCTACTGGCTGTCATATTTATAAAAGCTCTTCAGAAATCTCTTGTTTGGGGAAGATCTAGAATGAAATGTTTGTTTATGATAAGTTACAGCCAAAAGTTTTGTCTTTACCTGTTTTTTTTTTAATGGAATTAAATGATTATTAGCTTTAGGCTTATTGCAGTTTCAGATAAAGTAAGGTTCCCCTTTTCCACTGTCGACTCATTGGCCAAAGTATAAAAAGCACTAGTACTGGTTTCATTTCCAGATATTTAAAAAGTAGAGATCAAATTTTCTTTCTTTCTTTCTTCCTTCCTTCCTTCCTTCCTTTCTTTCTTTCTTTCTTTCTTTCTTTCTTTCTTTCTTTCTTTCTTTCTTTCTTTCTTTCTTTCTTTCTGTACAATCTAACTACTGGTACTATCAGAGACCTTCCATTGTTGCCTCTGAAAGGCAGGCAGAATTATTATTCCAGTTATTTTTTCATATTCCCTCAGAATAAAGGGTTCTTAGAACTTTTTCTTGTGCTTCTAAACATACAATGACTTGTGAAGAATTTATTCAGCTCAGATAAGGCTGGGTGCATCCTAAAAATTACTGTTGTTATTTATACATTGTTTTGCATTGTGTAATTGAATTCAGTGGTTGTGAAAGCCTTGGAGATTGAATTCATTTGCTTATGTATTCACAAAACGAGTGTTGGAAGTGTAAGTTTGCCCACCTTGCCTGAGCAGTGGGCCTCAGGAGAGGCCTGCTGCAGGACTCAAAGGAGACTGTGGTCTTCAGATCCAGTAAATTCGTGGGGTTTGTGAGATTAAATGCAGAAATCATAACCAGATGCTCATATTAATTCTTTCCAGTGTTAAGCATCTGACTTAGAGACATAGCTGTTCCCATTAGTCCACACAGTTATAGGAGGGGAAGATAGGCATCTCAGGAGATCATGGATAGAATCACCCTCTCTGTCTCCGTTGACCTTACAGGGCATCTGGGCATCTCACTTACACACCTAACATCGTATCTTGCACCTTCTGTGCTTGAGTGTACAAGAACCCACTTTGTATATGCTGAGGAACAGCCTCCAGATGCTACCAGGTCTCAGCTACTACTGCGAAGGGCAGAAGACACTAGAGCCCATTATTGGTCCCCTGGGCCAGCTGGTCCCCAAGAGTTAGTTTAAGCTCCACACTGACCTTTTCATTCAGACTACCAGTTTCTCAGAGCTGTATCAAATCTGGTAGCTGAAGTGGCAAACTAATCACTTGCATGTAGTGCATACTGCTGCAGGCAGTGGGGTGATAAATTGTCCAATTTTACTAAGCAAGGTTGCTCAGATAAAAGAGACTCACAATAAGGGTGTATACAGCCGTCTTTGTTATGGACTAAACAATAATAGGCATGGTTCTGGTGCTTTTTTATTTTTATTTTTAATTGTCAGAGTCTTTCTCAAAAAGGTAAAACACCTTCAGTGAGAAGATTTTAAAAGCTGTAATTTGCATAAATATTTTAGATCATTTTTGAAGTAACAGCTGTCATGAAAGGCTGTATTTCCATTTGTTTACAAAAATAGGAAATCATTACCATTTTGATGTCCCTTGAGAATTGAAAAATACATATATAAACACAGAGCAGATTAACACAGAGGGTGAGTATGTGTCCTTGTATTCACAATGACTGAGCTGCCCCTGCTGCAGCTGGGAGCCATAAGTTTATACTCTCACATTGGCCCCCATGATAATCTCACTTTCCCATTTAAATTATTTAATATTTTAATTTTCTCTCAAAGCAATAATGGGAGCTGTACTTTCCTTTCTAACCTAAGACTATGTCCCCTAACATTCAGGTGTTCGGAACATTTGCAGATAGTCTCATATTTTTTTCTTTTATGGTAAATTTATTTATTCAGAATGTCAAGATGGTTTTCACACATGCAAAAAATACATAATATATAGTTTAGCTTAATTGTAATAAGACAACAAAATTATTTGTGCTGAAGCCCCAGATATGTATTACTGAGCATTACATATTGATGTTCTGTAACAAGACATTCTGGCATATGCAATATCAAACTTAGGTGAGCATTCTAACATAAAAGAGACAGACAAAGCAGACAGGTTTCACTTCAGGTTTGTGGGAGATCTAGCTTTTTATTCAAAACAGTGCATGGTGCTGCATGAAGTTTCTTTTACGTCTTTTATGGCCATCTAAAAATTAGATATGTAGTCTAACTGGATATTTTGTCTGCTTTTTTATTTGTTGTGGAAAGAGTTACCCACTGAGGACTATTTCTACCATTATTCCCCACTTACCAGATAACACCAATCTAATGTATTTCCAGAGAAGATGGTATCAGGAACACGGTACAAGATTAATACAATCATTTACATGTTTTGGTTCCACAAAATCCCTTCAGTTTCACTGAAACAAAACAATCATCTTATTCACACACTCATTCCATTTGAGCTCTGGAGAAAAGTTTGCAGCACCAGTAAAATGTTTAGGTCTGTCTCTGCTGCTACGTTATTGCCACATCTATGGGATCCTAGCAGTCAGATTTGTTATGATGGGTTCAATGTCTAAAATAACCAAGGGGAAATGTGAAAGGGAAAAATATTTGAAATCCTGACTACTCCTGGAATAAGGAACCTTTACCAAGATGTGACTAAGGGCACTTAAAAATGCTTTCTCACTCCTTACTCTGCATTACATAAGTCCCTTAGGGGAATGATAGCTGGCTGGCTTTTTTCTTTTAAGAGTGAAGTGAAGGAAGCTTCAATGCATGATGGTCAGGGAACTCACCCTAGAGAGGTTCTGTGACCTACTCAGCTCCCAACCAACTTTTAGCTCCTACAGAAGGTGTAACTCAGTGTAGCCTAACATGCAAGATTCAGAAACATTTAAGATGGATGTCAATCTGAGTTCAGATGCAAGGCAGAATAAATCTGTGAGCAGTGTTAAAAACATCAATGCAAATAGGGGAAAAGGTTTAGGTTTTTTCTACTCTGCTGTGCCTGTGGCTATACAGTGACTCTTGATACACAATACATAAACAGTCATCATGCTACAGAGGTCCATCTTGTTTGCTCTCTTTCTGAAGTTGATGCCTCAAATAAAGAGAAAAATAGAGAAGAAGCTCTCTCAGTCTCTGAGGAAAGGAAAAGCTGCAGAAACAATGGACAGGATCTGGACCAGTTAATTCCTTTCTAAATGTTCTGTAACTACTGGTTACTGAAGCAGTATGCGCTGCAGTTCCTCCCACAGTCACTGGAGAGAGACAGATGTCTTTGAAAATATCCAAGAGTGTGAACCACATGGACTGACTTTGCTCCAAATGAAGGAATAATGGAAAAATTGTATTTTCTGTTTGTTTTTGTTTCGTTTTAATGGCATCTGTACTAGATTACATCCTTAGGATCCCACATCCACAGTTTTTCTTCACAACAGTCATGTTCTTGAAATTTACATCCTGAGCTCTTAATAACAAGAGATTTCCTACTCAAAATGTCCAAGATATATCTTGGAGTTGAGACATAGAATTGAAGTTCAGATAGCCCCTCTGCTGCTCAGACTGTCTCTGCAACACAAGAACATGACATAGAAAGATCAAGCAAGGAGTCAAAATCAGCAAATGATTAAGGTAGAAAATTGTGCACAGGAACATATGGAAAACTACAAATATTCATTGAACTACTGATCTAATCCAGGCACCAGGCTTTTAGCTGCAATATTTCAGATGTTTTCACCTCTATGTCTCTATTAAGTTTCACATTGACTCCACTAATGATGGGTTTATGGGCAATGCCCAGAGTATGTAGGAAGAGGGAACTGATACAGTAAAGATAACTGAGGTCTGAGAGGTAAAATGAGTTAAGCTGGAGAAAGGCATTGAGGTCATTTGAGAATTTAAATGGGGATATAAAAGAGTTAGTGTATCAAGGAAGAGAACAGATATCCTGCAGGGAAGGAGAACAGTGCATAGGGAAAGGAGAGGAAAAGATGAAGGACAGAAGGGTGAGCTGATGGCCCATGGCCAAGATGAGTGAGGTATTTGTATATGATAACAAAGTATGACCTACAGGATGGAGTGGTAGTTCGGGATGCTTTGCTGAGGAACGTATGTAATGTCCCAGGATTGTTTTGTCACGTGTCTTTTAGACCAGTCTGCTTAATATTTCAGGCCCAAGGATCTACTTTGATCATGAGTTTGGGGTTTGGTTCTGAGTTGGTATTTGAATCCTTTTCACAACAATGTGGAACCAAGGGTAAAGTCTCTTGCTTTAATCACTGAAACCTCATAGAACAAGAAAATCTGTTTTGATATTGAAATCACATTGCAAGCACAGTTTCCTGTGAAGGAAAACTTTTCTGAGGGGACAGTAGCACAGTGGTCATCAATGAATGGTGAGGACTAGTGCCTACCCAAAAAGTATATTATTTTTTAATAATAATAATAACAACAACAACATATACATTTGTCTCATTTTTTTTGTTTGTTTTTGTTTTGTTTTTTTAGCTGACAGGTAATTAAAAACAAACAGACAAGCAAAACAGACATTGCCCCGCATTTAAATATTTTGGATAGAAAAGTGCATAGTTTCCTGCCTGGAAGTTTCATTTTTACTTGGGAAACTGGTATAAAAAATAACAAGAAGAACACTCCTTCGCTACTTTGTTAGGGTAGTTTAAGCATAAAAATGTTGGTGTAGCAATAGTGCCAAGCATTTTCAGGTGACTTAAATAAGCCCAACTCATACATTTTATAAAAAGCATATGATCTCTACACATATGTAAAGTTTGAAAGGGTATATAATTTACAGACAGGAGGCCCATAAGAATGTCTGAAGTTGGTCAGTAGCCTCTCAATCTATATAGACTTTGTAATACTGATACATCTTACCTACATTTTCTGTTAGAGATATAAAAATGTGTCTACTGTGGTGATAACATAGCAAAGTAAATGAATAATTGGATGATACAGCCAGCCTATATTAACAACTAAATTTCCCATAAATATGGGTATTGAAGTATTATTTTACCTCAATGCTTTACTGTAAATAATAATGGAAACTTGGCTATGGTACTTTAAAAGATAGATCAAGTCCACCAGTGCAGTATTTTAAGGAAATCTTATTTCAGTATACTGGGACAAACTCTGGTCACATTTCCACTAGGATAAATCTTAAGTTAGACTGGGAAAGGGGTACATTAACAGAAAACAAAATTTTATCTCAGTTAAAAAAAAAAAAAAAAAAGATTAACAGTTGAAAATAATAGGAAGAAAAAAAGAACAATTTCATGTAATCTGGAGTATTACATGTTACATTCACTTAGAAAATATTGGGAAATTATCACACAGAAGCATGCTGATTTAGTATATATTAGAATGCTAGACAAGTTACAATTTCTTGTGTCCTGATATGTTTTGCTATGATAAAAGGTTGGCAGAGTTGGTAGGAAAAACTTCTTTGCACATTGTATATAAACTGTACAACCTTTGCTGTATCAACTTTATGCTCCAATAAACAAGACAATAATGACAAATTATCAAAGCAGGCCTCAGATGTGACCCTCAATTGGAAGAGCAGCAATTTAATGAAGACAAAAGCTAGGTGAAAGCTGCTAATATCATTTACTGATAAACAGATTTTCTCAAGAGGCTCCTAGCTCAATCCCCTGAGGCCCCATAAACCTGCATAATTCCATTTAAAATATTGTGCAATTCACTAAATTAGTCTTTGAACATCCTTACTATCCAATTACGAAGCCCCAGCATGGACAGAATAATGAAATTTTTCAAACTGTGGAATGCATGTGGTCTTAACAAACTTATGACAAACACTGAAATTAGCTTTCAGTTTTGAAGCCAATGTAGAGTATTGCTAATGCTTCAAGTCAGAGAGAAAACAATAAAACACTATTGCAGTGGTTAAGCAGGATGTACAAAAAATAAATCTTTGACTTATACAGAATTCTCAACACAGCCTACCTTCAGGTAAAAAAAAAAAAAAAAAAAAACATAAGAACTTGAATAATGTTTTTGCATTTGCAAGCTATTTGGCCTGCTTAAGTTCTAGTAAAAGCTTTACTGAATAAAGGGTACAAATACCTCCTGGACAGTTTTATCTTCCAGGCAGACAGAAAAAGGCGAGAGTTTCAGAAGTGAAATTTATTTCTGTTCAAGCATTGCAAGCTGTATTATTAAAGTCATTTGTCATGGTTTGAATATTTCTGCCTGATTCACCATTAAATTGGCCTTCTAATTACAAACTTTGTCATGAAAAGCAGTTGGCCTGCTTCATTCACCAGAAAACTTCAATCCGTTAATAGCAGCTTGGTTCAAAAAGTGGGGGGGAAACACTGTTATTCTTAAAATTTTAAACTGATAGGATTAACAATGACATTACAAAAATAAAATAAAAAAAATCAAAACTGAAACAAAATCCATTTATGACTTCAAAAGCTACCTAGAGAATATTCAGAAATTATTTTTAATGAAAGATTTATTAATTTGGATGATAAATATTCTGCACTTTAAAAATACAAATTTATTTATTGTGATTGTATATACAAAACAAATGAATCCATGTAATTTAGGACTTCAGGACAGTGTACAGAAATGTTCGTGCATTCTTGTGCACAAATTTGGCAAATATGTGCATTCATTTAGAATGATTATGCATGCCAATGTTTTAACTGCACGTGTAAAAGGCTAGGCAAATATCAAACTGTGTTCACATACCAGATATACCCATGAAACTGTGTAGCAACATTGTGCATGCAATTGTGAATGACTTTCTTTGATAGCTGTGGTATGCCAGACACTTCCACTTGCAGTTCTGTACAATGAGCTCTCAGCCTCACTGTGTTCAGCTTATATCCCAGATATTACATGTTCTTTTAAAGGTAAATATTGGCTTTTTTATATAGATTTCACTACAAGATAAAATGTTGTTCCTCTGTGACAAGTATTTTAATCACATGAATCCATTAAACAGGTCACATATATTGCCTATATATTAACATACCTATCTGTTTATATTTTAAAAAAATTCTATTATTATTAATCTATCTCAAAAATTTAGGAAGCTGAGGATTGTGTCTTTTTCTGTAAAACTGATGTTCATCCTTACTTTTGTTTGCAGAATAAGTATGGAAATCTTGTTAGTGTAGGCTTTTAATCAAGACTTGGTATCATTCTTTTCTTCTTAGGCCCTTCTTGCCCTAGCATTAAAAGAAAGATTTGCCACACTAGATTATGTCAGCAATTCCAGCAGTTCCAATAACTCCCTTTCAATATTTGACAAAAGATCAGATGAAAAACCTTCCCAGTGTATCCAAACAAAAGATGTAAAACTTTGTTAGCTGTATCTAAACCCATGCTGGGATATCATGTTGACCTTGTCTTCTAAGAGAAAAATGACATTTGCTTAAAACAAACATGCTTTAGCAGGAGTTTAGATGACTTGGGTCCTTAAAAGTCAAACCAACCTATTACGTTACTCAGATTTTTACCCTTGTATCCTCCCTTGACAAATGACAGCCTGTCAAGAATGTCCAAAAAAGCCATGAATTTGGCCATCAGAAAAGGTGATAGGATAAGGAACCGAAAGGCAAAGGAAACTGTAAGGAGTTTCTATCTTTATTATCATCCAGGACTGCTATTGCCAATGCAATGATGTGTATGAGACAGCTGAACAACAGGAACCAACAGAAGACGGGGAAGAACAGGTACTGAATAGGAAAATATATAAAATAGGAAGATGAAGAAAGCAATGCAACAAATGACCCTCTTATTTTTTACTGTATTTTCTTTAACAGGTGTTTTTGAGACCAATATGCTTATGAAGCACAGTGCACTCCATTTACTGAATCAACAGTTTCAGTAAACTGCTGGACAACACTCTCAGAGATACGGTTTGATTTTTGGATGGTCCTGTGTGGAGGCAAGAGTTGGACTCAATGATCCTTGTGTGTCCCGTCCACCTCAGGATATTCTATGATTCTATGACAGTCATAGAAGAAATTAATACAGGAAGAAGCAGCAAACACATTTACAAAGATGATCAGAATCTCAGTCAAAATAAGTTACAGTTCTTCATGTTTCAGAAACTTATGAAATGAAAAAACCTGCAAGTACAGTTCCCAGATCAGGATGTATAAATAATTGACTGGCTAGTGCCCTAGAGTGTTACAAGAAACCTTAGGTCCCTCTGCAGTCTATCTCAAGAGCCTGTGGGATGGAACATTTTGCTTTGACTACAGCTATACATGGTCCTGAATTTGGATTTCTCCTAAACTACAGACTATAAATCCAAATCCACTAATCACGATAATGTCACAGATACCAGTGTTGCTGCAGAATCCTTCTGTTTCAATACAGAAAAATGTATTTAACTTCAAGATAGTTAGTTTCACAAAAGATGTTCTCACTGACTGTTGTACATGACCCAGGCCATGGCAGTGTATAGGGATGTGGTAGCAGCACGTCTTCAGAAGATGACAGTGAGATACGCACAGAAAAGGAATGATAAATAGACCAGAATACCTACGTCTCTGAGAACAAAGGATTTGGTCTCTTGGATTCCTCTCTGTCCTTACCCAGTATAATCCTTCTTCATAGTCCTTTTCCCCAGTCCCACTGCATATCTCCATGATGTACAAAAGAAGCTGTAGTTTGGTAGCCCTGCTAAATTGGGTTTCTGCTACTCAGAGTGAAGTAGCTCAAGATAATTGCATCTGGATTGCCTATGGGACCATGTTGGAATGCATGTTATCTGCCAGCTTGTGTCTGAGTGTCCCTGCTAGGGGACAGCCTGCTAGGCTGTTGGTCTGCTCTAGATGAGGGTCAGCACAGGAGCCAGCTTGGGGGTCAATCAGGGAGTTTGGACTAGTGCAACTTTGAGACCCCAACTGATATGAGTATATACAGAGCCAAAGAAATGAGTATCTCTGCCAGCAAAGAGAGAATGCAACTGCAAAATGTAGCTTGCTGCAGGCAGATTGCTAGCATACCTGACCAGATGGTCAGAGAATGCCTAGATTTTGTTTCCTTAAATATGGGAATCTGGAGAAAATCGGGGACTGTATCATTCCGAAGAAAATTGCTTTATTCATTTTTTTTTCTATTGTGGCAAAACTATCATATCAGCATCCTGGAGGAGATAAGCTTGAGGTCTACTCTGTGGAGAAGAGAAGAGAAGAAGGAGAAGATCAGGGAAAAAAAACTTAAAAGAAGAATGAAAATACACACAAAGATATTTCAGGTAGGGATTCTGTCTTTGTACAATGTCAAACACAATGGAGTCCTGACGATTTTCTAGTTATCAGCCTAAGACAAATTATAAATAAAAATTATAACTAATAAGAAGACGATAGTGGAAAGAAGACATTCTCAGAAATAAAACATATTGCCATGATTGTAAAAGATTAACATTTTTCTTGTTAAATGATGAGCTTGCTTTTTAATATCAGCATTATAATAGACTATACTATGAATCTCTTTATCATACCTAAAGCACTGTTAATTCATCTTTCATGAATACATTAGAAGAGAGAGTTTTCCCATAGGCAAACACATCATACATATTTGCAAATGTCTTACATAATGATGCAAACACTATGCATAGAGAGTAGCTGTATTATGGTGAAAGGAAGAAACAGCACATGCACACACAAAAAAAAGACTTTCATTCAATTTCATTAAATACTTAAACCGACAAAATAAAGTAAGTCCAATTTGCTGTATATAAATCTTGCAAGCAAGGAAAAGGCTGCCATTTAAATATATTCTTTAGTTTAAATTCAGCTGTTCATAATAAGGAGTTGACAACTGTAGATAGAACAAATGATTTGTTAACATGTCGATTGCATTTGTCCTTAGAATAAAACACTGCTCGTTTTGCAGTTATATCTACTAGCAGATTCCTAAATATCTTCTTGTCTGGGAAACAGTGCATGCACAATACCCTGCTTAAGAAAATCTTATTGATATACTACTGTATGGAAATGAAATTGGAAATCACAGCCACAGACACAAAATAAATAGTAGTCATTTTATTTAGCTTGTTACCATCTAGTCTAGTCCAAGAATATTACCTTAACAGCAGACTCTGAATTCATGAAGAGTTACATAAGGGCCTTGCTGTCAAACATGAAAACAACCCATTTAGTGGCTGTTTTGCATCTACACAGGAAGTTTTCTTTCATTATCCACCAGTTCCTAGACCTTATTATAGCCATTGTTTAATTTGTGCTCTGTTTTACAAATGACACTTGTACAGGCCTCATGGGGCTGCTGATAGAAGTGTGGTCCTCTCCTTCCCTTGTGTCAATTCTTTTGCAAACCTTTATAATTAGCCACTTAACAAATTGAGGAAAATGAATCTGTAGTTGTGAAACGCTCACTGGTGCTAAGTCAACCATGCAACAGTCCAAGCCAATAGTTAAAAAGTCATGGCACTCAGCTGTCCAAAGGGTTAACAAAACTTCCATTATGGTGGGTTAATACATAGAAATGAGGTATGCAATTACCAAACAAACCTAGAGAAGCTAGAACCATTTCCTTCAGTTAAAAGTGGTTTCAAAATGAAGAATTTTACTTCCAGTCTCTTTCTTGAAGGAAGCATCACCAAATTTTAAAACACTGAGTCACATATCATAGCTTAAAGCCTATGCTGGCCAACTCTCAGTGCTTGACCTATTGGACTTCAGTGGCAGGACATCAACTCAGCAGTTGTCTCTTGCAGAGAAAAATGTGTCCCAGCTTTTAGTATATCACAATTTCTACATTCCTGTAAGATACACCACGGTTAATTTTCTTGCTTTAGCTTGGATAAATAATACTGTTTTTAACATAAATATTGCTTGCACGCACACTTTTTTTTCCCTACAAAATGCTTTTTTTTTTTACTTATCTTTCCAAAAATATTCTCTTCTTTTTTTGTTTTGTCAGCTGAAATACAGTATCTTCTTTCAGTTTTTAGTAATCAAAACCTTACATTTTATGTTCTGAATTTAGCTTTTTTGTTCTATATAAATATTATTTAATTTAAAAAGTGATTCTTTTTGATCAAAAATACTTTCTACTTGGTCTTTTTCTTTTTAAATTGGATTATTATTTAAGGGTTCTAGTGTCAAGATAGCAAAAGGATTTGAGTGTTAATTTCATATGCATAAATACATATATACATGTACACTTGTATATGTTAGTACATTTCTAGTAGTAGATGTCTACCCAGATTTCACCACACCTACGACAGCTATCAATCTACCTAAAGGTGCAAAAGCTTATTTACGTGAAGTATATTTCACTTACTGCAGAGGCAGCCTTTGAACCAGGAATAAGAATCAGAGACTCCCCATTCTCAGGTGAGTGATTTAACTACTGAGCCCAATTAGTCATGACATCTTTTTCCCATGTAGTGGGAGGACACCAGTAAGGCAAGCAGAACAAGCCCTCCCCGTTTACCCTGAACAGATGGTTGCTCATTGATTAGGGGCTCCCCTGAGACATGGGAGTGGTGGGTTTGAACCTCTGCCAATAGAAAGAGAATTAAATCCACATCTTTAAAGTGAGTCTGCCAGCCACTGAAGAGGAAAGCTGCACCATGAAGACATCTTGAAAGACAGACTGCTTTTTGAAAGGGATATAATGTAGTTCTCTGAATCTGGAAAGATGATTTCAGGCTGTGAATTCAGCCTCATGTTGACCCTTTGCTAAGTATCCCTGGAATATACAACACATTCCTCTAAGCATTTCAGATTAGCCAGCCAGGGCAACGTGACCACTAGTAGACTGGCTCTGGTGAACACTGTTGTGACAGCATGTTGATCTGAAGCATCTAACCCTGTCCAGGTACTCTGCAAGGGGTTTAAATCCAGAACACAGCTCTGTGGATTTCACTTCAAGCTTTCATATTTCTGAATTTTGCATTTCCAAAAGGGTTTCTGTGCTATGAAGTTGGGGAACTCAGAAGCAGTGAAGTCAGTAGTAAAAACATTCACTTTTCTCTGCGCCAGCCTCATGTCAATGCAATATATACAGTTTTTAAGACCCAAGGCCTGCATTTGAGTATGGTGGTGAAGAAAGCGTTTCTCTTCAGAGTTCCATCTAGAGAAGCCAGAGATGTAAATGTTCATAATAGGAGTGTTTATGTTCACTGAGTGATTAGAAAGAAAAAGAAGAGGTACTTCTCCTACCCAGTAACCAGTGATGCCTATTAGTTTTGCAAGATGAAGGAGCATGCTTCCCACCATATAGGTAAATTCTAACACTTGTGACTGCACAGCGCAGTGGCTGTGGTATGCTGCTACAACAGACACTTGATTCCTGAATACATGCCGCAGCAAATGAGACTAGGGGTTGTGCGTGTCATCAGAAAGCCAGCACAGAACAATATGCAACATGTTAGCATTCTTCAAGCCTCTCTGTGACTTGCACTACTGTAGCACCAACACCAGTCATGAGACTCTTCCTTCCTTGGTCAGTATACTCCGGGCAGCCCTTACAGGAAGGAGGCTGGAAAATGTTTAAGACAGATGCAGTTCAGTATATACCTTTCCTAACATAAAAGGAAGGTTGGACAGAGAAAGCACATAGGTCAGACTGTGAACATGATGGGGTTGGCCATGGCAAAATAGACACCTAGACAGGTTGGTTGTGTATTAGTAGGTTTTGCTACTGGTTATAGCAGTGAAAATGATGGAAATGGCTTCTCATGATGAAGAGGTAAAACTGATGAGCCAGGGTGAGCAAAAGTAACTTGGTATGGACAGCTGAGGACAGGTGCAGGAGTGCAGAACCTGAAGCAGGAGGGAGATAAGACACACCTTGTGTCATAAGTAGTGGTACCTACCAGTGAGCTGTTTAGGGGATAGCAGGTCCCCATCTTTACAAAAAATCCTGCCTTACAACCCCCTTTTGGAACACAGTTTTTATTGTAAGTGCTTCCCACTTTCCTTATCTTCTGAGTCATAAACTCCACTGAGGCTAATGAGGGAGATAGCAGTATTATTTTCTCTGAATGCAGTATGTACCTACATTTTCTAGCTTGATATTATTCCACCTGACTACAGAGAATTAAATCAAAGAGGCTGCTGGGGAAAACCAAGCTAGAAACAAAACAATGACAGATATGAGCTATCTCCAGAGAAATGCCAAGTGACAGGAAAGAAATGCAGGGAGCTATTAATGGCGAGACATTCACCTGCTTGTCTCCAATTAGGCTAACAGGTGTGTTTTCCCTGACCAAAGCCTAAGAGAAAAAGAAAATTAAATTGTTTAAAAAAGAAATAAATCCCTGGTTAAAGAAAGGGGGAGGGGGGAGTAAATGCTGCAGGGAGGCAGTGAAAGGAAAGTGGAGAAGCAACAACTGCCTCTGTCTCCCAGGCTAGGAAAGGAATGTCCACTCTGAATAGAAGTTAACAAAACTCACAGGAATAAGCATGATTCAGAAACAGGTCTTCTGCTGTTTTATCTGCCTTCTCAGAATGCTGTGTACTTTGCAATGAATAAATAATGCTCTGTTTTGAAGAAGCGGCCTTGCAGGCGCCAAATGCAGTCAGATTTGCTGCTTTTTCACAGGTGGAAAAATGGAATGCTGTAGTCCAGTGATCTAGTCTAGGGACTGTGCAATTATATCTAGAGCGGGACTGTGAAACCGCTCACTAGTAGGATGCACTTGGGAGAGATGAAAAGGTTCTAAAATGTAGCTCACTAAAAGTGATAGCCACTATGTTAGGACTACTGGATGTTTTGCTCTTTTGCTTCTCTCAAGCTGTGGGCCCAAGAGAACAGATGCTGTGTATGTAAGGTGCAGTGGGGTCTTCAATGCTTTAGTAACTGTGCAAATTGCCAGGAGGAATGAGAACATCACAAAAGATAAAGAAGCCAAAATAATGACTCGGTATCCCACCTGCTTTCAAAATAACTGAAGAACTCATCCTGGACACTTGCAAAGATGTGGGGCCCTAGAAGATGAAAGATATTTTGATGAGAGTTCATTAGGGTTGCAAATGTTCATTAAAGTCCTGATAAGCATTTTCACTTCTAAATAACAATTGAAATCCAGTGCGAACCAGTGACAACCAGAAGTGGCTGCCAACTTAGTGCCATCTATAGCCTAGAAGATACATATACATCATAGGGGCTATTTCCACACTTACATATTTGGAAGCATCAGCAATGAAGTTATATTTAAAGGAAGAGAACAGTAACGTATGACTTAAAGACTTTTACACTATGGAAAAAAGCAAAGTATGTCAGAACAATGATGTGTTTAAGTTTCTTCTGCTACAAACTCCATTGCACTTATTCTGTTACTAGAGATGATTTCTAGTCCTTTAATTCTCTGTCTGGTATGTCACATAACACTGAATTCCCTTCTAAAATATACATATACATATAAAATTTCTACACACACAAATATACACATGCCCCTTGACTGTACAGTTTTCCTTTCCCCACTTAATTGTTGCATTATTGAGCCATATTGAATTATATCTCTTCTAAGCATGCATCATACAAGTAACTTACAATTTACTCTGTTTTATTAATTCCCCCTGGCAAGTTGAAATTTTAAATAAAATGGCCAAGAATATATGACCATGATGAATTGAAACAAATTAGATGTATTACTCTATGTAGGAGGCAGTATTGACCTATTCTAAAATGCATTATTGGACCAATTTTAAAACAGAAGAATCACAGCAATTGATTAGCAGCTGCTGGAATGCATCTTACATCAATACATAAGTGTATTTTCGACAGTTTTCAGTGTGCTGTTACAAGTACTGATCTGCAGCCTAAATTTTGCTCCCCTTTCATCCATCTAGCTTTAATATGTTTATCTGTTAAATCTGGGGTGTATAAGGGCCAAATTCTCTGGACTTGATCCTACTATCAGTGCTGCTGTTGGTGTAAATTACTTAGAAGGAAATAGGATTATTTAGGATTCACAGTTGTAATCGAGAGATGACTATCTCTTGTGCTTCCTTTCAGAAAGGACTCTGTTGTATTGGATAAGATTACCTTGCAGTGATATACTTCAGAAATAACTTCAAAAAGTTAAGCAAGAGGTGAGAGGAAATTTGAGCTTTTTCCTCACTGATCAGCTACACCTGCTCTGCAATCTATTCCATTTGTGGGATTACTCATATTAAAAAGAAACTCTTTGAAAACCTTCAGGCTACAGTTACTTAAAAAGGAACAAATAATCAAAATCAATATTTAAGAGTGAGATTTTTTCCCCCCAGTATCAAGGAATAAAAGCATTTAAAATATTCTTTAATCAAATGCAAGGTAACAACAGCAACAAACACTGCCCATTAATCTCTTTATGCAGTTGAGTTAATGGTCTTTTATATATGCTTACAGTCTCTAATAAACACACAATAATTTCTATCAGTTTCTGTCTAATTTCTACTAGTTAAAGAGCAAAGGTTGCTTTGCTCGTAAGGGTAAAACAGAAGTAAATTCTTTGGTTAAATATTAAAAGGCATCTGTGCTAGAGCAGCATTAATAAATGCATAACATTTAAATACACCAGATTCGATTTTATTTCTCATCTTTTTACATACAAATAAAATCACTGTGTGTGTGTGTGCACTTGCTACTTTAAATATGTAATAAAAAGCATTCTTCACCTAGAATGAATTGTATTTGTCATTGGGTACAAAGCCTCTTTCAAAGAAATTTTTGATTTTTCGCAAAGGCTCCTATACTTCTCATTCCTTTTGTATTATTTCAATCAGTAATGGATATACATCTTTGCTAGCCTAATTTGGGGGCCTACAGAGCAGGAAGAAGGAAAGCACAAAGGAACACACTTGACATATTGGTCTATTTGCTACCTCTTTTAAGCTCAATGCATACTAATGAAAGTGATCCAAACTATTCTTCTCCACTCCTCACTTAACAAGCATAATAATAAATGAATATTTAAACTAGCTGCAAATATATTAAGTGGAAACAAATAGGTTTCATTTGTAACAAGTGCACACAGGTTAATTAACAAGAAGGAGCTTTTGTGTTGAAACAAGGCTCCCTGATGCTGTACATGCAGGTGCCGTTAAGGGCCAATTGAGCTCTATAGGATAATTATGAAGTACCATTGTGCTCCACCGTTTGTTAACAAAGTGCTGCCTGCAATTTGCCTAAACCTATAAACCATCATCTGTGATCCTCAGCAGCAATTAAGTGACAAACATCTTCTCATCGGAGACTTGGGAAAACAAAAGAGACATGATAGCATTTAAGGAGCCAGATGGATATTTCAGAATGTCAACTCTGACAGCCTCCCTTTCAATAACAAAATATAAAACAGGAGCCTGTTTGGTACCATGCTGAGGGGGGAGGGAGAAGTCACATCCAAATTATTAAGAGGAGGGTAGTGTTAATAATCATAGGGATGCTCATTTGAACGGCTCTTAGTGGGAAAGCCTCGGATCAGCAAACAAGAGAAAGGTAAAACCCCTTCTCCTCTCAAAACAGCTGTAGCTGCAGCTCTATTGAGTCTGGTCCTTTTTTTTCTTTTTAATTCTCCCTTCCTTGTAATGCCTCATCTTCACAGAAGATGAGATTCTTCCTGTGAATAAAAGTGTAAAAATTCTTTTTTTTTTTTCTAAGAAAAGGACAAACCAACATGCAGAATTTTCTCCAGGGCACAAGTTACTAATTAGTTCTGCAAAAATAGCCTATATTAGGAAAAAAGATAGATCAGCACAAAGAGGCATTTTAAAGCAAGAGATCTACTCCTACTGTAAAATAATTGATCTAGAAGTTTTGAGGATGTAATCTTTAAAATGCTTCTGAAAGCTCAGCAATAATTCCAGAAGCTATAAACTTTATAAAGGAGTAGTTGAGTTAGTTCAATTAATTGCCTGGCTGGGAGACCCTCCAAAACTTGTGGAAGCTCTTGTTTTCATAGATAAGAATCTTCTGGGCATTTTGTTGCCTACATTAAATGATGTTGTCTAGCTGATCTGTGTAATTGGTAGAGCTAAAAGGCTCAGTATTCGGTAATATGAATAATAATAATAATAAAAAAACATCAACAACAAAAACAATTATAAATGTATGAGTTTCACTAGCTTGCCTACATTTTTTTTTCCTATTGCCAAAACAACAGCATTTACAAATGTTTTCAGGAACCATTTTGAAGCTACAGCTGAGTGTGTTTTAATATACCATCAGGTCAACAGCTCTCTTGAAAGAAAAAATCAACCCAGGGCCAAACAGTCAGACAGGCCTAATTAAGTACTTCATGAGTAAGAGAAGCGCTCAGATAACTACAGCTGACTTGACCCTTTTCTTTGTACTTTACTGGGTTCCTGTATACCTTTGCCACTTTCCTCTGGATTTATGTTTTTATGAATTATTTAAAAACTGTAACTTCAGATCTACAATTAGTTTTCAAGGAAACAGATGTGAGAAAATAATCACAACTTAAACAGCTTAAAAACTGCTCTGATCTTGACAGAATGCAAAATGCCACGTTTCTAAGCCCACAAAATCCATCACTTGGCAAAAGTGTCATTAATCTCTGCATGCTTTCTGGTCCTTCCTTACTGTGTTCTGTCAAATGTCATGGATCACCTAGAAATCTAAAAGTCATAGCAGAGCATTTTTTTTTTTAAATGTGGAAAAAAATGAATGATTTCACATTTTAAGAAGAAAGATAAGATAAAAAAAGATGATCAATGTAAGCATGCTTTACCTTTGTATAACATTGCACCATGCTAGCTCACTTGTGATGGAAAACTGATGACTAAAGTATTTTGCCGTTCTTGGGATTTTGTTTGTTTTCCCACTGCATATTTTTTTAACTGGAACAAATACCAGACTGACTAAATCTAGATTACTAAACTCTTTTGCTGCCTCCGATGGCATCCCCAATGACCCATGAGCTGATTCCTCCTTTCCCACCTGAAAATTCTCTCCTTCTCCTTGATGCACCACATGATGTTTGAAGACACATCCTGTAGGCAGATTGATAAAGGTCTGCTCCAAGGGCTGAATGTCCCTAGGTAGCCTTCTATTAATTCCAGTAACTGTGCACCACCTTCTAAAAACTTGGCACAACAAGGCTTTGAAGTTTCATTTAGGGACACTTGGACTTCAAAGTATGTACAGAGAAAAAGCCAACCCTACATAAAAGGCGAGGGGTGTCAATGGAAGTGAAAGTATACATTTGTATACTCATGAATGTATAACATGCAATATCTGAGATATCTAGGCAATATCTGAGCAATGTAGGGACAGCAGAATTGAAATTCTTAAAACAACATATTCAAAATATTTTACACACTTTTCGGTGGACACCAGGAATTCACTGCTATTTTTAAGATGCAGTGAGGTGTCATTTTGCCATTAAAATATAAGATCAAGGGGCATGAGGTTAAATGAGTGCACCTGATCTAATTATTCACTTTGTACTAAATGGTAACAGATGCTACAGTAAGCAGAATTGACACTTTATATCCCTGTGTTTATGTTTCTACTCATTGTATTTCATTCTGATTATCTTTTCTTAAAAGTGAGCATGTTACGAGTCACAGTCCCGGTGGGTTCAAGATAACTATGGATGTCTCAAGCTTTTGTTGGATCTCAGATAATTGAAAACAAAACACTTCAGGGCAAATCTGCAGAGCCTGATTCTGTATTTGAATTCATACAGGAAGTGTATTAGCTGGGAAGTTCTGACTTCCTTTGTGAGTCTTCTAATCTTAATGACCCTGGAGCCTATCTCTAGTTAGAAGCAAATTCTAGGTGGGCCTTCAAGTGACCTGACTTTGTATTTATGCAAGACTGAACTCTAAATAAAATTTAGGATTTCACACAACTGTGCAACAATCTCCATTTACCTCAGCAAACCTCTCTACCTTGGCTAAGGATACATGAAAAAAATGCATATCGCTGAGTTACTATAATTCATATGTAATCATCTTTGTTAAAAAAAAAAAAAAAGACTATTTACAAGTTAAATTTACAAGTTAATAACTTTTCCAATGGATCAGAATTTTTCCTGAGTGGGAGATCTCTTCTTGTTTGCAAATTTCACCTAATTTATGATAAAAGCTAGAATTACTTCTTCATTGATGAGTGTTTTCTGGAACAATGGCTGAAAAGAATCATTCATGATTATGTGATTCAGTGAGAACAATTTAAAAAGTCTAATGAAAGTGACAAATGTGTTATTTAAACATCTTTTCAGTATTTAGTTTGCTACTCTACTCAAATAATTCATTAATTGCCAGTTATGCAAATTCCATTCTGTACTTACAAGATTTTTTCTACTGAAAAGAAATTAAAAAAATACCAACCATTATTGTTTTATTCTCCACTGGCTAGACCTTTTTAGAATATTATATTCTGTTATAAACACATGGATTGTCACAGGCTATATAAAATAACTTTCAAACATTGTGAAAGAAAAATACTGCTTACAACTAGAGGCTTTTAACCTAATTAGCATAACTAAGCATAAAAAATAAATGATCAGAGACTATAATGTGAAAAATAATTGAAAACAATGGCTATGTTTCAGAACTGTACAAATCAGACCAATGGTTTGTCTTATATTATTACGGTCCAAGGAAGAAGGATGGTGAATAAATGAGAAATAAGTACTGTAAAGATGTGTTTTGGGAACTTATACTGAGAGTATGCAATCCAAATTACCCAAGTGGATTTAAATATTTGAGTTTTATTTAGATCTCCTGTCTGTATTGGCTAGAAGGAAAGTTAATAACAATCCATTCATGCAGTCCTTACCCATAAGAGTAGAGGGCTGATGACAGCAGTTCTAGGAAGCGATGTGGAAGTCAATTAGTGGTAACATGCATAGGTACAGTGTTTCCCAAGGGGGTCCTAACTTATCTCAGCAATGATAGCAGAAAAGGTGATCAAGATGGACAGAGGAACTTTTTTTGAACTGGCTAGTTGATATAAGCATAAAAATACATAGATTTGAGGAGCCTGGCATCATGCAGAAAAGGAAATCAAGAGAAAGAAAGATCCATAGGGCTTTCCATTGCAGATCTGAGCTGGCTTCTATTTGAACGGATGCATAAAGAATCTCTCTTGTCCTGCAATCCACCAGGCTGAAATTGGAAGAAGGAATATTTGTCCCTGAGGAGTTTTCCAAAGAATTCAGCCTTAGAATATCTGCTCCAGAAAGGGAATCTATATCAGAATCTACTGTACCTTATGGTTATTTAGCAGAACACCTAATTCAAGTGGATTTTAATATAATTTGCTTTGGAAAAAAAAAAAAAAAAAAAAGCATTTGTTTCTAGGCAAAAATACATCATCCATTCTTCCTTTCTGTTGCTACCAAACAATACTCATTAGCTGACTTAGAGAATACTTATGGAAAATTAAGCAGCTAACATGGAATTTACCCAACTTTGAATTTGATGAGAATAGTATACCTAACATTTGTCAGGGAATTAGAAGAGCAGGATTGCCATGTTGCACACAGTCATAGCAAGTTCTCCCAGTTTAGTTGACTTGAATATAACAAACAGATGCTATGCCAACATTTGGTTGAGTAAGCATCCCCAAAATTAAGAATTTCATGGAAATTATCAACATAGCAAAAAACCTACCCCATTTCTTTGTCACTCCCACCAAATAAAATGCCTTACATTGTATTATCCTCTATGTTGCAGTGATATCAGACATTTGGTTTGAAGCAGTCACTAAAGAAGATTTATGAAACGTTCCCAAAAGGGAAAAAGAAAGCATGTAGCACTTGTGGCAAGTCTTTTTATGTGTGTAAAGCAAGTTTTGCATGAACTGTTGATGAATTGATCGGTCTACAAACACAATGAGCTGTCATCTATGTGACGACCAGAAGGTGGCATAATTTCTACATTGATTGAAGCCTGTCAGCTCCGCTGCTGAGTGCAAAAAGCAGTTTATTTGCAAGTGACGATGTGACCGGTGTACTTGGGTTACAGATGATCAGACCTGATGTTCATGCCGGTCACAGTTGTGCCTTTTCTTGTGGTTCCTTGTTACATCGCCATTAAAATCCCTTGTTGACTTTATGCATTTTAACAATACCATATATTTGGATTGCAGTATTAATGTTTGAATGCATTGTGTTATTTTATCCTTAGTTTCTACTACTTAGCTAGCTTTGTTTTTTTCTTTTTTATCCCGGGGGAAATAATCAAAATTATCTTTCATCGCTAATGAAGTCGAGCTATCTTTTAGTCATTATGTACCTGATCCTGGACCTCTGAAGTCAGTGGGAATTTTGCATAACTGTCCTCTAAGTGGTTAGATGTAATCTTAGAGCCTTTTGCTTTCCCTTTATTTGACCTCATATATGGGGATATTTTGTGAGGGAGATTTAACTACTTTCCTCGGAGCTGCCACCCTATCTGTTGTATAAAGATTATGTTATTCTGTTAAAGAGGTCTCACTTCGGGGTAACAAGGCTGTTATTATCTTTCTCAGATCTCACGTATTCCCAGAGAATTTTAGGACTGATTCATAAAACGCACCACCAGTTGCATTCACCTGTTTCTCTGACCTCTTCTCACATCCTTCATTCCTCAATGATTAGAATGTAAAAATGCATCCACAGCTCTTTCTTCACTTATCTTTAGAAGTTTTGCATGAAGGATGTTATTTACAAATAAATTGAGTTCATTGCTAAATGGCCCTGTCTATTTCCTATAGAAATATGGATCCTTTAATTTAGAGTTAAATCACCTTTCAATGAAATATTGGATTACTTCTATGTAAGAGAAACTTTGTGCAGGAAATGGCTACTTTATTTTGCCTGAGAATTTGATTTCTGTAACTCCACATCTGTGATTTGATAAGCTTGTATGCTTTACTACAGCACTTCTAAAAGGACGCAACATGATAATGCACTGACAAAGTTAATCTGCAGCAAGAGGAGTTTGGATCATTCCTCCAAATTTTCTGTATTTTATTTAATTAATGAAACAGTTAGAAAGATGTTGCTTTTAGTTACAGCATTTTTATTTTCAGAATTTATTATGTCTTCAGCTCAGCAAAAGCAGCTTCATTGGCTCTTATGCCTTCTGACCTGGCTGTTGGCACAGCCCAGGTCAACTTGAAAGCAGGTGGGAAGTCTCCTGCATGTGGGGACCGAGGAAAGGCAGCACAAGGCAGCAGACAACAGAAGAAGGTCAGGGGCTCAGTGTTGCTCTGCTACCCCCCTGGCTTTAATAGCATCTGCATAGATGTCTGCTGGAGGACTCCCCTACAGGGTTCAGCACAGGACTTGGACTGGGATGCCTTCAAACATAGGAAAAAATCATAATCATCTGCCACTGTTGGTAGCAATGGGAGAAGTTAGAGGAACATCTGCTTTGCTATATCTCTGCTCACACAGCAGGTAGCACAGACAGCGACTAGTAGCGTTGCTGTTAGTTATCTGTACAGACAAGACACAGACTAGGACTCCGCTATCATAGATGCTAACCAGAGAATGCTTGAAAGGGCTTATACTGGAAATTTGAGTCACATTTCACCAGTTCCTCAGCTGCCCTGAATTTTCCAGTGTTGTTAGAAACATGGGAAACAAAAGCCTCCTCTCTTAAAAAAAAAAAAAAGATTCAATAGATGTTTCTGAGAATTTCTAGTATGGCTTTCCTGGCTTTTCTGCAGTTATTTGTCAAAAGTGTAAAAAAAAAAAAAAAAAAAAAGGAAACAAATCAGAGTTTTTATCAGCATATTTTTTTCCTCTTGCTTAGCTAAAAACACGTGGTTTGATTTTAAATTGCAATGTTGAAATTCTAGTTAACAAATCCATTGAATCAATTGGTAATTACATATGTGCAGTATTTTAACCAACTCTGCTAATGGAAAGGAATGTTGAATGAAAGAAAAACTGTGCTTCTAATCTTTAGATAGCCTCAAATACAGAACTATCAAGATTAATGAAACTTAACCTTGGAAAGAAAAACTGGTGACAACACAGATGATTTGCTTTAGATCTAAAATCACATTCAAGCAGTCATAATCAGGTAGAGATAGAGACCTAAAGCATTAAAAAATTGCCACACGGAATTGTTCTTAATGCTTATTCTCCCAGCTATTGGATCTATTAGAGATCTGAAAAGGAAAAATTTAAATACAATTTGATTGCAGATATTCAAAAGTCAATCTGAAATTTTTGTTTTGAGGTTGTAATGCCTGCCATATGAGTCCTTTGCAGGGGGGGGTGAGGGGGAAAGAGCTCCTACATAATGTAAAAACCTACATGAGTTATGAAGCTTCAGACCTCTGTCTCACTCACTCAGTTTGACAAAATTGTCTATTTACACCTTGTAAAGTTGTGTGTTTTTTTTTCCACCACAGCCTGTTGACAGGGATTGTTTCAAATATGAAGCACTAAGTCAGATATTCAGATGTGCTTTATCTTCAGCTCTGTTTGGCTTAATTGGAGTAAGATATCCTTTTTTCCCCCTATAATCCCTCAAGCAAATCCAAGTGAAAAACGTCTCTTGTTCTTCAAATACATCTTGAGGGTTCAAACTGTTAAGTGAAGGCAATTGGAAAATTTTTATTAAAAAAAAAAAAAAAGAAAGAAAGAAAGACCAGATAAGAGAGCATATTAACTAAATGAACTTAAGGAAGGACATGAACTAATGAACTATTTCCTATCCATGTCCTTTGGAAAATTCAGTTTCCTTCTCTCCTTTTTGTTCTAATAGAAAATTCAAACTGCTACTGAGAAACCTCTTCACTGAAATCATTGAACAAAAATTCTGTGAAATATTTGGATTTAAAGAAACATTTTTTAAAAATATATCAGTGAATAAATATCAGGACTGATAATGTCTTGCAGTAACATCTCCAAATTCATTACACCAGTTAATAACATGCAAGTGCCTTACTGTCATTATACAGATGTGTAACTCCAGACTCACTGGCAAATTTCTGACCACATAGACATTATTTTTTTTTTTAATACAGGAAAATGAGCTAGATTCTTAATCTAATAAGATGTAAAATTGTGTCAATACTGACAGTTCTCTTTCCTGTTGTTACACTTCTCTCCATGGGCCGCAGCCTCCTTCAGGCCCCATCCACCTGCTCCATGTGGGCTCCTCCACGGGCTGCAGCATGGAGATCTGCTCCATGTGGTACCCATGGGCTGCAGGGGGACAGCCTGCTCCACCATGGGCCTCTCCACGGGCCGCAGGGGAACTTGTGCTGCGGCGCCTGGAGCCCCTCCTGCCCTCCTTCTGCACTGCCCTGGGTGCCTGCAGGGCTGTTTCTCACTCCTCTCTCCCAGCTGCTGTGACACAGCAGTTTGTTCCCTTTCTTAAATCTGCCAGAGATTTCTTAAATGTGCCCAGAGGCACAACCAGCGTCGCTCCCTGGCTCGGCTCTGGCCAGCAGCAGGTCCCTTTGGAGCTGGCTGGAGCTGGCTCTGATCTGACATGGGGCAGCTGCTGGGCTCTACTCACAGAGGCCACCCCTGCAGCCCCCCACTACCAAACCCTTGCCACGTAAACTCAATACAGTATGTCAGACTGATAGCATGAGAGGAACCAAGATCCTGATAGCAGATGATATTTTGCTTAATATCTGATGCTGGGCCAAAGTAATTTAAACTGAATTCTTAGACCACATTTGTCTGAGCCATGGAAGTGTAGGACTGTGGAGGCTGGAAGAGATCTCAGGAGATCATCAGGTCCAACCACTTGCATAGGGACAGGATTAAGTAAGTCAAGGAAGAATCCACAAAATAAATTACTGTTTTACCTTCTCTTTTCGTCTTCAGATGGTTGGGCAAAAGTTCCATACATTGTAAAGTTAAACTAATGTAAGCCTCATAAATTAACAACAACTTCTTCCCAGGCTGCCTCCTGAAAGCTGGCTGGCCATTTTTCATACTCTGTTATCCATTAGTTTTCTCACTAGATGTTATGTATGTATGTATACACTGTGCACTTAGTATAATCTCCAGGTTAATTTACACAATATAACATAATTAAAAATAAGAAAAATCAATACAGAAAATAACCTCTCCTTGCAAATATATAGTTGCCAAACAAGTTGCTCCTACAAAGCCAGAGTTAATACATTATCCAAACGATGAAATTATTGAGCTATGCTGAGCCAGTGAAGCAATGATCTTCATGCAGGAGATGAAGTCTCGCACCTCTGGACCAGCCAAAAACCAGCTGTCAACAGTCTTGTGCTTTCATTTCCTCTTACCACCTCTAAATCCAAACCTAAGGATGGCCAGGAGCATCCTTAACTGGTTGCCACTGCTAGGACAAATGAGGCTGGTAGTCATGAATAAGTTGAACCAAAACTAGTGAGAAATCCCCCACATGTGGTGAATGGCTTAGCAAGCAGATCACCACCTGCCACAGAAGCTGGTGTTTCTGAGCAGTTTTCAAGGTTGCCCCATATCAAGTGCATTGGAGCAGTCAAATCAGGAGGTACCAAAAGCAGAGATCCTCTGGGACAGCTTATCAAGATAGGAAAGTTCCTATTATCTGGCAGCCTGGGGCAACCAAAATCCCACTTAATTACTGCTCTTCAGCCAAGGTGGAGACCTGTGTGTGCACTGAGAGAGCAGCACATAAAGCTGAAATGGAAAACTGGTTCCCTGCCTCACAGTTTCCAAGTACATGTCCTTGAGCAGCAGAAAACTAGCAGGGGAAGCTGCCATCCTGCCTGCTATTTTCCTAACTTTGTCTGTTCAGTGCAGACAGCCAGTCACCATTGCGACTCTGTGTCAGAAAGTGGGGATATAGCTAGCTCCCCAAAAGGTGAGCCACTCATATCTTCCTCTCTAAAAACAAATCTCTGTTCCATAAAGTTTTTGAACAGGGCAACTCCTTTTTCTCCCAAACCATAATAATTGTATTTCTATGACCTGATCTCTTGGCAAACTATTCCAAGCTGGCACAAAGCAGTCTGCTCTCAGTTTAGGTAAGGGACCTATAATTTGATGTCACTGCATATTGTCAATTGTGAATGCCAAATTCTTGTCTGTACAGCAATGACATTGTCCGTATATGTGCCTTATACACTGTAGCACCAATGTGTTTTTCGACTAATAGGAAAACAGTTACCAGAATGAGTTTTTACACACTGAATGAGTTCCTCTTTTAGTGCTGATATACTACATTGTCTGTATGACTATAATTTCCCATATTGCTGCTCCTTCTCAGATGTATGAGTTAGACAATGAAGAAGAAAACTCAGGATGGCTCTGAGAGCCCTGCCATGGTATTTTCCTTCCCACTCCCCTGAACCTCCATTTCAGACTGGAGAAGGTCTGGAGATATGAGTAGAGCCACACAACTAAGGTCGAAGGTTAAGAACAGGCTCACACACACTCAGGAAATTGCCAGCTGCTAATGCTCTTCTTTATTCCTTTGTCTATTTAGGAAAAGAAACTCATACTTGGATTTAGTACTTGGTAAGCACCTCCATACCTCCTCAACCCCAAGACTCCTGGTTAAAGCATTATTAGCCTCTAAATGGCTGGTTTTGCCCGTTGTACAGGGATGTCTCCAATTATCTTGTGCAGTCTAACACAAATGCTCTTTATCCTCAAAGCTGCAGCTATAAGCCTTAACATCTTGCTCTGGGCACACGAAGCTATATGTAATGATGACAATTGCTAATGTTGAGTTTTGAAACTTGAGTGACACCACTATGTATCTGGGAACAAAAGAATTAAAGGGAAAAGGGCATCCATCTAGGTACAGTATGGCTACATTGTCCACTTCCTCTTTGTTAATTTAGAGACTGCCTTAAATTATTAATCCCCTTTTTCTTATGAAACAATGACTTTTGTGTAATACTGCTGACTTTCATATTAACATTTTTGACTGTTCACCATTGGTTTTAGGAACAAAAGCTTTGACTACGACCAAATACAAGAAGATACTTATCAGCCAAAGCTGTCTTTGCTGTGGAAGGGAAGCAAAGATATACAACAAACAGACATAAAATAATTTTGGGGACAGAAATTAAAATGTACAATTTCCTCTGAGAAATTCAGAAAATGCCATTATTATGTATGTGATGCAGACCCTCACACAAATGTGAGAAGTGATGTTTTGGAAAGGATGTTTTGATGTGTTATAAAGTGGAATTCACATTTTTTTGTAATGCTTCCAGCATTAAGGCCTTGGAAAACAGCTTTTCCTGGGCAATAAAAAACAAACATTCCCTCCTTCTAAATAATTACTGACATTTGAAAGTGAAGTCGAGTTGTCAAAACTGCTCTATTCTTTGAGAAGAGCATAGAAAGACATTTTTTCATCTCCCAACTACACAGTTGGTTTTCTGTGCAATTTGAGATTGCAGTGATATTGCTTTAGTTATCCCCTACAAACTAGCATTAATTATTCCTCACTCTACTGATTTAACATTACTTCTCCACGTGTACCACAAAAAGGACAAGCACAGCGGGATTTTACTCTGTCTCAGCTCCACCACCATAATACATGCATCTCCTTACTGCATGTGCTTACTCCTTGATTTAAATGCTTCTTTTCTTCTCTATTAAGAGGCACAGGAACAAAAAGCATAAGGTGGTTAGTGTTTTCAACTCAGCATGTCAGCAGCCAAAGGAACATGCTGTGGACCCAATCCAGCAAAGCACCCAGATAGATATACAGGACAAAGCACACAGGTTTACCTTCAGTAGGATTACTTCTACTTTTGCATTTAAGCAGGCTCTCAAATGCTTTAGCAGCTTTTAAGCAGTAGACAATGCATATGTTAGAGTTATGCAGTTTTTTCATGCTGTAATGAACATCGGCTATTATAAATCCATGTCCTTATTTTTCAAAAGCATCTATTCCTATCCTCTTCTGATATCAAAGTATCTACCAAAGAACAAGAGGAAGGAGGGATTTGAAAAGAAAAACATTCATAATCACTAGAATCATTTTTCCAACAAAGAATTCCTTCTTCCCAGAGACACTCATCTCTGTGAAGAACTCATTTCTACCTAGTATCACAGGAAAAGAGCAAGAGTGTCAGGTTTTATTTTATGAAGTGTATGCAATATAGCAAAAGTTACTCTAACTGAAAGCACGCGTGTCTGCTTGCAAGGGGTAGTTCTCTTTCCTTCCATCTACTGCTTGCACTGTCTGCAGGTCTAGGATTTGACTCACCAGACATGAACTGCCGTGAGCCTCTTGGCTCACCCCGGGTGAACTTGAGGAGCATGGGGGGGTCTGACATGCGATTCCTCCCCTCTTAATACAGACATCTGCAGTAGTGCAGATGAACGACAGTTTAGGAGTGCCCATTTCCTTCCATTACGTGCTCATATGTAGGCATACAGTATACATGCATCTATACATTAAAAGAATTAAGTAATCCCAGTTTATGAGTCTGGCAACAATGCGTAGCCATGTTGTGAGCTTCACGATTTTTTTCTGAAAAGTGACATGACTAGAACAAAGCTGAGTTGTTTGTAGTTTTTTGTTTCAATTCATCGTAATTCTCATGTTATAACAAACGTTAAAGTCGCAGCAAGCAAGCCACAGAAATTAGTTATAACTACAGGACATACAAAGAATGTGTAATAGTCTGACAAAAGGCAGATGATTTATTGTATTTCCTTGAGTTATTGATAACCTTTAACTCATCAATAATGAGTGGGAGAAATGATGTATTCAGAGAATGACTCTGTGTTCTGTTTATGCAATACCATTTGATGATGAATGTGAAGCAAGGAGTAATGTCTGGGAGTTCAGAGCTAGCAAAGTTTCTGTGAAGGACTTTGTGGTCAGAAGGAGAGAATAATGCATTTTTCAAATGAATCTCTTCTGATTTTCTACTCTGGAATAGGTGTCAATTTTCAGCTGCCAGTAAGTGGCAAGTAAACCCCACTGAAATTCTCTGTAACTATAGAAATGGATCAGTAGGGGAGTAGTCTTTGGGGCAGGTGAAAATCCGTTTAGTTTTGAAAGATATTTGTATTCTGGCCCTGTGCATTCATTTCTTCCCTCACCCTGGGCAATATAATTAGAAGTGCTGATAAGGAAAATATTACCCCGATGGAAGAATCTTCTATCAGAAAGGACTGGTTTGCTGAAACAAACAAACAAAAATCCTAGGAGGGAGCTAATTAAAGCTCTTGCTTCAACAGAGGAAAATAACTTCATTTTGATCTCCACCATTTTGACTTTCAAATGATATATTTCCATAGGATTTCAGATTACATTTTCCTGAGTGTCTGAATTCCTAGGAATTTATTTAAATTCCAGCCTTTCATTTAGTTGGAAAAAGAAGGAAACTGAAATATAATAATCCCTCATAGGACAATTCTGTAATTTCATCTATTACTACTGACTGACAATCGTTTTCTTCTTAGGAATTAGATCAGAAGCTTCTTTAAGAGCAAAAAAAAATCTAGTGGGGGAAATAACTACTAACAATAAAATTTATTTTGAGTACAAATTTTAATTGATGAGGAAATAAGCATAAAATGATTTGTCCCTCCTGCTTTCTGTGATCTTGTTTAACAGAGCACTTGCACTCATGCTTGGGATCCTCTTGGAGCATTTGAAGTGAAGAATATGCACAATTCCTTAACTGAATAAAGACCCTTCTATCTGAATTGTTGCCATATGTTCTTGCAAACATACACACAGTATCATATAATTCCTACTGCAGAAGTGTCTGAAGAAAGAAAACAACTAACCTAGGCAAGAATACTAAATTAACAGCAATTTTAGAGAGAGAGGTGGAATGGTATTGAAACAGTCCCACAGGACAAGTTTCCTTTAGAAGTGAAAAGCTGAGCACTATACAGAAGTGTACATAATACTATCAATGGCCCATGTAAAAAAATAAATGTTATGTCTAGCATTGTGATGGAGTAGGAATATGGGTGATCTTAATTATATGCATGTGTGTACTCCTGTTGTACACAGAACACAAAGTACTTGAGAAGCAAGGCTGCTTTAAGGCTCAGCACATCTAATTCTCAGCAGACAGAAGGAGTCTATAATCATCACACATCTCACAGCTGAGGTGCAACAGATGAAGTCCTTAAGGTGTGTGTGCGCCTCAAGTCAGGTAGTCTCTCAGATGTAGATAGACAACTACGGAGTTTGATTTTATAAGGAGCTGAATAGTTCTACTTGGATCTAGGTACTATGTCTAGGCCCCATAATGGACAAGCTTGACAAAGAACTGAACCCCCAGACAGTGATATTTACAGGGGGAAAGCTGTCGTTTTTCAGGAGTTTTCATAAATGCAATGTTAGATTCTTTTTACAACTCATTATGGGTTTTAAAATAGCAACAACGAGAAAAGATTTCACATTTTGGAATTAGTAAGAATGAGGGAGCTAAGAAATGAGGCGAGAAAAAATATCAAACATGCTTAATTTCTCCAATCTCTCTAAAAAGTGAAAATCTCTTTTATCTGAATTTTGAGAACCAGTACACTCTGCTTATTTCATCCAAACAGTTTTACAGAGAATTAAAAATAAATGAAAAGTTAGAAAATACAGAGCCCAATGATCACAATGATTATAAATCAGTAAGGGATTATAATGAATTTCTCTTATTGTGGCTTGCAGCCTAGAAACAGGATATACAGTAAGTGCTACTACTGTTAGCTAATGGAGATTCTCCTTTAGCTCAAGTGGTAGCGCTGTTGCTTTGGGATAGGAAGGTTGTGATGCCTTGCCTAAAGGGATATAAGTGTTGCAATTCAGGTCCCAAATGAGAAAAATTCTTCACATTGGTGCCCAATTAGTGATCTGATTCCTGGTGTTAAGTCTAATGCAATTTAGCACACACCTGCTGAATGGCACACATGCCAAATACCAACCGCACTGCTACGGCTCTTTGTCTTTGTTCATGGAGAGCTGAATGTTTTGTTGCAGGGTAGGGAGTAGAGCACAGGGGCAAGGGGTATTTGCAAACATTTGTGGGAACGAAATCTGCAGATTTTCTTCAGCAGCATTTCAGCACTGCTCACGTTTGCTCTGCAGTAAATAGGTATGTATATTCATTGAGAGCGTGACCTGAGTATATAAAAGTTAAAATAACAATGGGGTAATACCTTACTATCCCAAGTGATAATAATCTGACCTATTGACCTAAAAGGCACCAAAAGAAACAATTCCTGTTTTGACTTTACAGTTTTAAATACAGAGAAGAGAGGGCTCCACAGATATCCTAGCCTGTCTTATTTTATTCTCGTGATTCTGGATTTCTTGTGGACATTGTGGAAAAACTGTAGTTTGGAAAGGATTTGAATGAGAACAAGATACAGGCCTTTCCAGTATGTAAGCTTGTAGTGAGCGCACATGGTTTTCTAAGGGTAGCCACAATTAATTCATTTAGATTAAAATAATTAAAAAGATGCCTGTCTAAGGCTCTAAACTCCCTCACATATCATTAATAATACAATAAAATCCCAGAAGAATGAAAATAATCATACCAACAGGAACTCAGCCAAGCAGCATCCTACAGAGACTCCTTTCCACCCTTTTATTGTTGTGGGAAACATACCTTCAGCCCTGTTAAAGAATTCTATTAAACAGGTGTCATTTGGAGATAACCCTACAGAGCTACTCTGAGCCAAAAAAAAAGGGGGGGGGTGATGAAGATTTAGACTCTCAGGGACGCCCCCCCAGAAAGCACCCAGGTACCCCTCCGAAGTGGAATGAGAGAGAACTGAACTTGGGCATCAATTGCTGACCAGAGAGAAAAACCCTGGTCCATGCAGAAAATAATAATAATAATAATAATAATTCCTATCCAGGCTACTTTTCAGGTTTTAATTCTTAACTAACATGTTAAGCTACAGAAGTCAGTAGACAGCCATGAAACTCCAGGGTGCCTATATAATTTTTTTTTTTTTACTGAGAAGCACTACACAGAAAACTAGCTGCTACATTTTGTCTCTGAAGCTGTACTAGCTTCAGTGGCTTTAAAGTACAACACAATGTAAACTAGACAACAACAAAAGGATCTCAAAGCATCCAAAGCACGGATAATAATCACAAGAATATCAGTCAAAAGAAAAAGTTGTAATGTCTTAGCAAGGTGCAGCTGACAAAAAGGATTGGCAAGATTGCTAATACACTCTGATTGTCAAAAAACTGGTAGAAGATCTCCGTAGCCACTTAAATCTGGATCCTACATGGAAGCAAGGGCACACCAAGCTCTCCTAAGGATTCTGGTAATGTTTCTTGCCCCTTTCATTGTGCATCATTGTTATCCACATCTTCTGTGGTTTGATAAGATTTTGTTCTCAGATCCCTTTTTCCCAAGCCTCCATTCTACATCTTGGTTCACATAATCCAAATCAGATAGAATAGCAACGAAATATCATGTGTTTTTAAATGAAATTATGGAGTACAGCACAACAGCCAAGTGACTTATGAGATGGGCACCACTTTAAAATGAGGTAAATGCACCAGGACTGGTAAATAAGTTTTCTTGTGACCTTTTGTGACCTTTTTGCATCAATCGTCTTATGAGAACAGATCTTGTCTGAAATTGGAGCACAGACTATATTAATTAAAGCATTCCCATGGTGTTTTAGGAAGTGCAGGTAGGAGATCAGGCCTTTTTCAATTCTAATTTGCAGTCCAGAGAAGGAATTCCAGGTTGGAAATGGAAGGCTCTGAGGTGCTGCCTCTGGTTTGGCACCCTGAATGGCTCTGATGGCAGTTTTATCCTTGTCTGCAGTAGGGCCAGAATGTTACCTTTAAAGTGAAAGTTACAGATTCCTCTCTCAGAAAACAAAAGCACTCCTCTTGATAGCCTAAAAAGGAACAAAACTCTCAGAGCTCCATATAGGTCTTGCAGTGAGACACAAAGGCTGGAGTTGCCATCAGTTCAAAGTAGAATAAGATAAATATTTATAACAGTGAGTAACTATTTCAACAAATTACTAAGGGACTTGTGAAATTATGGAACAATGAAAGTCTTTGTTTCCTCCCTGGAAGATATGTTTAATCAAAGTTACTGGCTGGAATGTGGATGTGCTGGGTGAAATACAGCAGGCTGGTCCATGCAAGAATTCAAAGTAAATTTTTTTAATGATTTTAATGATTTCTTGTGATCTTCAAACCCATGAAGAATGGATATATTATCTAACTATCCAATATCTATGGATTTTATGATCTAAATCATAAAATCTTTGATTTTAACACAGCATTCTTGCATATCAGATGCAAACTATACTTGTATATTCATTTTTAAACAGCATTCAGTAGAACTCAAAACTTGCAAAAATATTAACTCTTCATGACACATTTGAGAACTTATCTTCTTCTGTGCCTCCATGGGGGAAGCCAATAATATCTATAGTTCACCCTCTGCCATACAGCTAGGACAAATGGTTTTACTACTGCTTTTGCTTGTTTATTGGTTTCCAAACAAAACCAGTAATGGCCATGTTAATTAGTTGCACAAAATTCATCACATAAGCTTTGAGGAGAAGCAACTTTTTCTCTTAATTTTTGGACATCTTTTGATAAGCCACCCAGTACTGACTCAGCGGTGCTGGACCTTCACTTGGGGCCCAGAACTCTGCAGCTGCTCTAGCTCAGAATTTGCCTAGAGCAATGTGCCAGCTGTCTCTGACTGTATTACACCACAGTAATGTGAACAACTGGAAGCAATAATGTGTCTCCCCATTTGCCTAACAATACCAACATGAACAATAATTCAGAAGACTGAAGATTTGTGCTGTAATTTAATAAACCCCATGCACATTTCTACAATTGAGTATCACATCTGTGCAATGGATCCTAGAAGTGTAATATTCTTTTATAAGGGACCATTAACCAATCTTAAGTTTATAGGTTTCCTTAAATCTTTTTCATCAGCTGTTAAACTACAGTAAAGAGAAAATTGCCTCTTATGAGACAAGGGATAGTAAAATACAAAGACTGTGATTAAACGTCAATCAATTAAGGATTATAATATAATAAAAATGCTGACTGATGATTAAAATGAGTACTTTCTGGCAGAATTTTATAAGCAATATTAAGAATTGTTTTAAAAAGTCAATAGAATAAACTCCACTTACATCTTATTATGTACAGGGACACCGTCCTAGATAGGTCTATTTAGAGAAGAGGAGAAAAAAAAATTGTTATTCTGACAAAAATACCTAAGAAGCGGTTTGTTGTTGATCTCCACATTAAATAGGATACATTTCTTTCTGTCGTTTATTTTATTATACCCCTGACTCCTCCATTTTAAATCCATTTCTGAGTGGAGTAAATAATGCTATATATTTTAGTTTCAGCTGGCATTTGGCAAGTTCATGTAACTAGGCTACGTTTCCTGAAAACAGGTAACAGATCATGCAGTAAACAATATAAATAAGCGACACACAAAATACTATTTCATGTAACAGACCTAAGAGAGTAGCTCAACAGAGGGGGAAGTGCAGGAAATGAAATCTTCATTTGTGTCTCTTTACTGAAGATGATTTAGTCATCTTTTATGGAAAAAAATCCTATGGATTTTAGGATTAGCTAAAACAGATTCTACAGAAACTCCTACATACAAGAACATTAATAGCAAATAATAAGCTTTTTATAGTTCATATGAAACATCCGGCAAAATGCTGTAGCAGGAATATAGTTTTCTGTTAAATTCTACAGTTTGTTTCAAGAGAGCAATAGCATGTTTTCATTTTCTTAAGGGAAACACCTGATAATGTACATTGTGACTAATATTCACTTCCTGTGCTCCTGCTCCCACAGTGCTGAGTGGCAGTGGATAAAAAATACATTACCATTCTTTTTATCATTATATTTTTATTTTCTCTCCTTCATATTCATCAACTTTCAAAGCAGGCCATATTTATTTCTCCATGCTCCTTGGACTGTACCATGTGTTTGCCAAAGGTCACCTCTACTTTATAAAACTATCATTTCCATTTCTGCATGGTTCATACTAACACCTTTAGAGAACATCAGTGTTATGCCATACTTTCTCTCATCCTAATTTCCTCCCACTTTGCTGCTTTTTTCTTGTTCCTCTCTCTTCAACAGCAAAGAAATTCTTCTTACTTGCTTTCTTTTTTTAACTTCTGTATAGTCCTTAAAGCTACTTTTCATCTTCTCCTTTGTACTTTCATCTTCCTTTTTGGCTAGTCTCATTGGGTCAGCTTCCCAAATTGACTCACGCCACAGCCACAAGAACACTAGACCGGAGCCTTCTCTTCTCCAGGCTGAACAACCCCAACTCCCTCAGCCTGTCTTCATAGGAGAGGTGCTCCCAGCCCTCTGATCAACCTCATGGCTCTCCTCTGGACTCGTTCTAACAGGTCCATGTCCTTCTTATACTGGGGGCCCCAGAGCTGAATGCAGTACTCCAGGTGGGGTCTCATGAGAGTAGAGTTACATACATGTAGAGCAGACATGTAGTCTTTAGAGTTGACACCACTGATTTCAATGGGAATCCTGCTATTAAAAGTATTACAGAATCAGATCCTTATAAGTATAATTTAAAAAGACATTTCGTCAAGGAGTTACAGATGCCTAGTTTAGAAAGACAATATGTAATATCAAAAGTGTGATTACGACAATGTAAGACTTCACTGTTTCATACCTCAAATCTCTTATAATGGAAGGGTAAAAGCGCCTCTGACCGTACACTGGATAAAAACCTTCTCTAACTGACCTTTTGTATGATGTGTCTGTCTCAGTTTTGGCATCTCATGACAGTAACAACCTGAAAATTATCTTCGTCTCCTGCCACTTCTTGACAAGCATACCAAAACTTCTCCCAGGAGATGTTGTCTGTTCATTGCAGAATAATAGCAGTAATGATGATATAATATAGGAAAACCATTCAGGTCATCAGAATATGTATTCTATATTTGTGTCTTGGCAGGATTGAAACTGATCTGAATGGCTGTCCTAAAACAACAAAGGATCTATTCTTGTTTTTCTTTTGTATCCAAAACAGAGATTAATGTAAATTTTGGTTGTGCAAAACCAACTGAAATAGTGTATTTGAGTACATCTAAATATGGGCTTGTTCCTTATAAACTTCAGCAGTTACACCTCACTGAGAAAGCACTGGAATTTGACATAACTTGTGAAAGATCTTCTTAGTGTCTCCAAAGTCAACCACAGAACATGTGACAGTTGTGTGGTATGAAGGTATTTTGTTTGTGATGCTTGGAAACAGAGGGGAAAAATACCCTTTTGAAAGAAAAAAAATATTTTCCTTCATGTTTCAGTCTAAGTGATCTCATGTATTGAAGAAATAGTAAGGATTATAGGTAAAATAAACAGAAATAACAACAAAAGACCTTTTGTGAGATAAAATATTTTTTTAAGAAGGCTGTTAATACTTGCGATATTTTCTGTGACATACAGTAAAAGTTCATCATAAAGTTCTCTCTGTCATATATCAGCTTTAATAAATATGGTATTTTTCCTTTTCTAGTATCTTAGTAAAAGTATTCTTTACAGTTTTATTCATTTTATTATTCATGCACTGGACTTAGTTTAAAACTAAGGTAAAGTTAAACAGAAATCAGAAAAAAAGCTCTTAGAAAATGGATTACACACTGAATCATTCTCTCTATCCTTATCCTCTGGTCATTTTTGCTGATGCAAGACATGTTTTATCCAGCTATCACAGTCTTTTTCCTCTAAAGATTGATGACTGAAAATGCTGCACTAGTAGTTATCCATCACATATGCCTATGGATGACCACGGTCTTGTCTGTGATCTATTCTTATACCAATTAAGTTTGGATCTCTGCCAGCCACAGAACCTTGTTACGCCACTCAGAGAGAATCAACTTGAATGATTTCCTGATTATTATAGATTACTGAACTCCTTTCAGCCCACTTGGGCTGAAGTTTGGACTTGAATAAGATACCTTGGAATCCACAAGAAAAAGAGATATTGTAAGGTTTGTTCTTTATAGAACTGTGCTATTTTGCCTACAGCCAAGCAGTGCTGTTTTGATACGGAACTGAGAGGCTGCAGAGCTTTTTCAGGAAACCACCTTTACAGAAGCAGATGGTAATCCTGTAAGTTTCTTTTCCTGAAGCATTTCTTCTATAGCCCCCCTTTCATTCCCCCAAACCAACATTGCTAGGATGTATACAACTCAAATTTCAAATATTCATAGGTCTCTGGCCAGATTGTGGGTGGTAATGGTACAGACATGAGATAAGATACAGACATGATTTTGTCCTTGGTTGCCTCAATTTACTGTTTCTTATGCACTGTTATTTGCAATGATTTATCAAATATGTTCAATATAGTTTTTAAAACCAGGCAACAACAAAGTATTTTTATGTGAGCCAAATTTAGAAGTAGAACATACTAATAATTCTTCCTTATAACACTGTACACTCTTTAGAGTAATTTATATATGTTTACTTGTGAGCATAAGAGAATGCTGGTACGATCTATTTGCTTGCCGAAGTGTAGGAAGGAAGTTTAAGTAGAAGAAGGCCAAGTGCCTGCACTTGGGGCACAACAACCCCAAGCAGTGCTACAGGCTGGGAGATGAGTGGCTGGAAAGCCGGAAAGCTGCCTGGTGGAAAGGGACCTGGGAGTATTGGTTGATAGTCGGCTGAACGTGAGCCAGCAGTGTGCTCAGGTGGCCAAGAAGGCCAACAGCATCCTGGCTTGTACCAGAAACAGTGTGGCCAGCAGGACTCGGGAAGTGATTGTCCCCCTGTACTCGGCTCTGGTGAGGCCGCACCTCGAGTCCTGTGTTCAGTTTTGGGCCCCTCACTACAGGAAGGACATCGAGGTGCTGGAGCGGGTCCAGGGAAGGGCAACGAAGCTGGTGAGGGGTCTGGAGAACAAGTCCTACGAGGAACGGCTGAGGGAGCTGGGGTTGTTTAGCCCGGAGAAGAGGAGGCTCGGGGGAGACCTTATTGCTCTCTACAACTACCTTAAAAGAGGTTGTAGTAGTGTGGGGGTCGGTCTCTTCTCCAGGTGATAGGACAATAGGAAACAGCCTCAAGTTGCACCAGGGAGGTTTAGGTTGGATATTAGGAAAAAATTCTTCACTGAAAGGGTTGTGAGGCATTGGAACAGGCTGCCCAGGGAAGTACAGTCACCATCCCTGGAGGTACTCAAAAGATGTATAGATGTGTGCTTAGGGGCATGGTTTAGTGGCAGACTTGGCAGTGCTAGGTTAATGGTTGGACTTGATGAGGTTACAGGTCTCTTCCAACCTAAATGATTCTATGACTCTATTCTATGATTCTATGAGAGAGAGAGTGGACATAAAGAACTTTGAATTAATGAACTTGTGACCTGTTGCTTAAAATCTACTTGTTGTGGCTGATGTTCAGTTAACAGCCCATCTAGCTTGTTGTGACCGCTTCTTGTTTGAGCAACCCTTGCTTCTGCAGTATCAAGACTGGACATGTTGTACATGGAAACACAATAAAATGGGAACATCTCTCTTCCAGCTTTCTCTTCCCACCACTATCTTCTTCTCTTCCCTCCCATCCTCCCAAGCTTCCTCTACTATGTTTTGCTCTATAACTACATGACACAGTAGGTGTGGGGAGGTGGTAAGGAAGGAAGGAAAAAGTCTTTCATTAATGGAAAATTTCTGATATGTGAGAGCTGGGATCTGATTCATGGTATGATGGTGATATCAAACATGACTAGCCAGCTAATCAGATTGAATCTTTGGATAATCATTATTCCCATTCAGGTTCTAATCAATACTTGACTTCAGCTGCCTCAGAAAGCATATCCTTCAGTTCTTGCCTAGCCTTTTAGGGGAAAAATATATTTTCTATTGCAATATTGCTACAACCAATATTCTTATTTTAGTTATTGTTTCACATTTTCTTGTTTCTATCTTGAATTTGGATAATGAAACTACTTTTCCAAAGAGATGCACGTGATCCTTAATTTCATATAAAATTAGATTTTGAAAACACACACTAAATTTTGGTTTTCATAATAAAATGTCAGTATAATAAAATCTTAAAACATAAGGTCTGGGGAAGATAGTTTTCTTTACAAACCCAAGTACCTGTTAAATAAGCTAACCCCTAATTGGAGATTTTTATTACAAAAAAGATTTTCCTGATTCACTTTGCTGAGGTTAATTAGCACACTACTATATATCTTTTCACTTGATTGTTATAGGAAACTGTACTTTTCCCTCCTTGCCCTACCTACTAACCCCTAAGACTGAGGTAAAACCCACTGACACTCTTCCTGGTTAAATCAAGCTATAATGAAATACTTTCTTGGTGACTCGAACAAGTCTCAAAGGAAAACATAGTAAAGGAAATGTCAGGGATGCATCCTTTAATTTTTTTTTCCTGAAATCTTGAAGTAGATCCTGAGTGACTCCACAGCACTGGCTGCAGAGTAGAACCCTTAAATAAAACATCACAAGTGTTTAAAACTGAAAGCTGTGTGCAGGCAGGGGACAGAACCCCATTAAGGACCAATACAATAAAAAAGCCAGCAGTCTGATCACTGTTCTGACTTTTTTTAACTTATTTTGAAAGGTCTTCCCAGTGCTGTTTTGGAACGGTAGATTACATTGTTGCAAAACACACATGGATGGATGGCTGAAACTGTGGTCTGCATACACTAGGTGAAATGTATCTATTGACTTACAAGCTGGCTGCATGTGTCAAAATGCAATCCAGTATTTTTGTAATAATAGCTAGCAGTCATAGTTGTAAATTATTTATGGAGACTATTCAGTGCAAACAGGTTAGTGCACACATCCTCTTCAGCTTGACTGCCCTGGTTTTAGATCACTCAGACATTCAACTCCTTAGAGATCTGCTCTTATCATTGCAAACCCTAAAAAGGTACCCAAACTGCAGTCATTTCAGCAGCTCAAAGCAGCTCAGCCATTTGCTAAAGTTCTACCTCAAGGTTCAGTGAATAAACACCATTTGTGCCCACCTCTTTCACACCCACCCTGGCCCTGGCGATGTAAGTTAATATCAGACATGAAGAAATATCGATCTCTAGAGCTAAAATTCCAGTGTGCTTCACTATCTTTGTGCAGGAACATGGAAGAATGTACATAGCAAAGGCCACCAATGATCTTAATACAAACTGACATTTCACTAATGCTACATTTCAGGAGATAGGAAAAAGACAACCATCCAATGAGTACTTCTGGTTAAATTCAAATAAGTACAGCACCCTATTGCAATTGAATACACTGATTTTCCAATGCACACAACTATTGACTCTCATTAGCATTTTGTCCTCACCAGTCCATTTCAAGCAGCTGCACCCACCCTGCAGAGTCAATGGTCTGCGGGTTACTGACTTTTATGTTTGAACAACAAGGCACCAAACAAAAGTAATCCATCACGTACAGAAAAGTGCCAGGACTTGACTGATGTGACAGGAATAGTACGTTGAAACATTTACTGTGTATTAGTTTCTGTCTAGGACAAGTTCAGCCAACAAGGGCTTTGTGGAGGTTGCCACAAGTTAATCCTGATAGCTCTGAAACTGAGACAGTGGTTCAACCTAGTTGTGTTTAGTCTTTAGTTTGTAAATTGAAATAAAAGTTTAAAATGCATTAATAGCGCTGACCTCTACGCAGCTCTGGGTGGATTTTCTGACAGTTTATGCAACCACAGGCTTCTGCCTCAGTCTCGTGAATTTGGATTTTGGCCTTTATCATCCATGTCACTGGGCAAAGAGAAAATCCTTGCAGACAGTGTTGCAGGATGAGAAAAAGGGGATGGAGAACTTGGACGGAGCAGACAGACATCGTTTGTCTTCAGTCCTTCAGCCTCTTTGCCTGGTTCTTGTACAGCTTACATCAACAACAACTGCTCTAGTGTGCTCCCCTGTTAGGCAAAGAAGAAAGTCCCTGTCCACATATAAGCAGCTGTTTAGAAGCTAGCCATATGTAATGCCAACTCAATGAGAAACCTGCCTGGGGCTGAGGAGATTAAGCACCTGAAATCAGCTCTTCATGCTCACATCTCAGAGCTCTTCCTGTCACATGGCTAGAGTCTCTGGGGAAGCATACAGGACTGTTTCTTCTTTATTGTCCCCAGGGAATTTGGCCCCAAATCTGATATAATTTCCAATGCAAAGGCAAACAGCAAAAAAAAATGTACTTTGCCAAAGACATGGCTTGCACCAGTGAAGGATGGAAGTGTGCCTAATTTAATATGCACAACACAGCATAATGACAAAGGGTAAACATGCAGCAGCAAGCGGATCTGTTTGCAAGGAGGGAAGAACAATCACAACACAATGCAGCATGCATGTAACATACGCCAATGCTGGTAAAAATGTGATATTAAGTTACTAACTCCTGTGTCATGATAATAAATCCAGGTTTTAGATGGACTCCACAACAGGAGGTCAGAGTTGATGCACGCCAGGTGCTATCATTTTTCTTCTTTTCTCAGTTCTAAAGCAAGATTAGATCAATAAGAATATCAACCCAAAAGTCAGGCTTGGAATGCAAACAGTTAACTAGGGCCCATGTCACTGGGCTAGAAAAAAAAGATCCCTCCCTAACTTTCCTCTGTATCACACCTTTAATACAGATGGGACAAGGAAGAAGATCCAAAAGCAAAGCTGGGGAAAAATATAACAAAATAAATGTGTGTGTGTGTGTATATATATATAAAATTTACATTATATAATATAAATATATAATTTAAATATATAATTACAGAAATAAAATTATATAATTCTCCAGTTAAAGACAGCTGAAAAGCAAAAGCAAACCCAAGCTCCTTGATACATTCTGCAGGAGTCTAGGAGGCATTCCACAAATCATAGGAACTTTCTGGGGCAGGATTCAGGCATAATTATTATATTTTGTAATTATTTTAAAACTGGAACAAGCAACAAACACCAAGAAAAATAAATACTTTTTTTTTTCTCATTCATACGCTCTTCTGGGTTTTATTACCATGCCAAACAGCCCAAATCTGTATTCCTGATGAACCACACAATTCCCACTGCCTGATTATCTGTTCACTGCTCTATGTGTCAGTCCTAAAACAACTTGGCATGAGAAAAAAGCTCAATACAGGAGGGTGTGAATTTAGAGTATACTGCACAAATACTTACTGTGAATACATCCAAAGTTTGGACACATCCACCTCATTGTGCTTAGTGCTAAATTATCTGCAGTACTTTTTTAGAAAATAGACATCAACATCTTCTGAGGGAGATTTTTTCCCACCTGAGATGGTAGCAGAAACAAATTTCCTTCTGGATGTATCGGAGGGCAATTCAGCCCACTTATTATCTTGATCTACCGTTGAAGCTGCCTATTTTTCTTCATCTCCTACAGAAGGAGATTCAGTGACTAACATACTGGAATCGTTAAAGGTTTTAGTTAGATGAGAGCATCCCACCCTAATGATTCAATGTACATGAATACTTTATTTCAACAGAGGTGAACCATTTTGTTCTTATTTGAATTTATCTCGCATAATTTTATTTGAAAGAAAAGTTATTTCCAATTGCAAAATTAAAGACAATTAAACTGTTTTGAAAAAGGCTAACTTGAGCCTTCATATGATCTTCTCAATAATTAAGAGAGCACTGGCACTATAAAACATTTTGTAGTTTCTTTTGACAAAACTTTACTACATTTTATTATTTTTCTAATTCTTATTGGACACGTGGTACTGAAATAGAGCATAACATTCTAAACAGATTTCAGTAACTATTTTTAAATTAAGTAATTTCCTGCAAAAATTCATGGCCTACTCCTGCCTGTATCTAATGTTAAGTAGCAACAACTGTACACATCTAAATCATTTACTTAATCTGAAAATTTAGATTGGTTTTATAAACACTATAAACTATTGGACATTTCTGAGGTAGAAATGTCACAGTGTTTAAAACCAGTATCATAACAGGAAAGAGGAGTACTTCATATGGGAGCTGGAAAATTAGATAGATGGTATTTTTAAGTAGTGCTGAGAAGGTTAATTAGTATACACACACACACACATCCCTTTAAGGATGTGGTGTGCATGCATCTAATTGTAATATTCAAAGACCAGTTTAAGGGAAAGAAAAAAAAGATTACCAAATGCTGACAAAAATATATAAAATAACAAAAACCTAAGGCAACTGAAATCTTATTTCCATAGGCTACATTAAGTCTTTCAGTCCAAGCAACTCAGCTACCTTATAGCATTTTCTGGATTTAGGTATACGTGTATGTATATATGTACATCCACATTCAAGTGGATGTAGATCTAGGCATACATGTTATAATTAATATTTTTGGCTGTATTCATTTTTAGCACGAGGAATTTATATTATGTTGAAGCAAGACTGTACAGCAACAATAATGCAGAAAGCTAACAAGGTTAATATCTTCAGTAGATGGTATCATTTCATCAGTGAGAACTATTCGATGACCCCATACCGGAGTGAACTCAGCATAATCAATTAACTTTGTGAAGTAAACAGATCTGTCCCTTTGGCTGCTGCGTAACTTGATATTTCTTCCTGTTCTTACTGACTCCGTGAATGGAGAAATAAAATACCCTGAAATTACACCAGCTCTGACTGAGGAAAGAGAGCTATTTAAAAAACTGCTTCACTGAAAGTGTCTGTCACTCTTAATCAGAGGTTTTTGTCTTCCAGAAGAGGAGGGCAGTAGGACAGGGCTCAGTCCAGAACCACAGAATACGTAAACAAAAGCAATATTTTCCATGTTTTGATGAATTAGATGCAAATCAGTTGGCAAACAAAATAAAATAACTAATGTGCCCCACACCACTTGACATAGCTTACTTGAGTAATTATCCTCACAATGTACCATCCTTTGCTTGCTTTATCATTTGTCTTTCTCTTGTTTTTGTTTTGGCTTTAAAAAAAATAATGTAATTACTATAACACTAATTTGAAAGTAATGATTTCTATACACATTAGCAGGCTATGAGACACAATCTATGATAGGTCATGAGACAGTGGTCTCAGACTGGCCCGTGTAGTTTGCATTATGAAAAAAAAAAAAAAAAGCATGGGAAGGAGAGATCATTACTCTACATAATTAGCAGGCTTAATTAAAAAATGGCCTGAGATATCAGCTGTAGCAACAGCTCAACAAACCCCCTAGGGCATGTTCATAGATTCTGCTGCATTCTGATTATACTAGTATGAATCTAGAAATAGCCACCTGGAATCACTCTTTCAGATGGGCATGTGTTAAGTGCTAGTGAGCTGTTATTAAATCGGTTTGTTTGGCACAATTTTGTACAATGACATGGGCTTTTGGAATTTTAGCAATGTGAAAAGAAAGCACGGCAAGCAAGGAGGAGTAATTAATTGTGTAGTGTTTCCAGTGTTTCTCCTTTCTAATAAGTGAGGGCATTCAGAAATATATTTATCCAAATTTCTCACGTTCTATAAACCCTAATCAGTTTGGTTTTGTCCAACAAAAACCATCTATGATAGCTTTAAAAAATGAAATCAACTTGAGTTTGAATTTCTAAATTTTGAGTGGACTGAAATCTGAATTCCTTTAAACACCTCAGATTTCTGATATTCACATAAAAATCATATTTAAAGCTTAACACCTCTCTTCTCAAAATCAAGACTGTATGTATTCTTTCCATGCTGGGCAATACATCATGGTTCCTTCTAAGGTATATCAAAAGCTTTCCTGCACACTACCAACCATGTAAACAAACTGTTCATTCTAGGCAGGCCGTCACTTTTGCAGAATATATTAGGGGCTAGATAGCAGCTAGCAACATAAATGAGCAAGTTAAGGAGTGAAGATGTTTCTGTGTTGTTAAACCAGAGATTGATCTGATCCAGTCAGAGCATAATTACCTGAAGTGGAACCTCACTAGGACATTGGAGCTAACAATGATGATTAAAAGACAAGTCCTCCCTTGATAGGTACATACTTTACATGTATCAGCAGTTAAAAGGCAAAGCTGGGATTATACCAGAAAGGCAGACAACTAATTTACTTTTTCAAAGGGCTTTTCCAGGCTGATTTGTTTATTATTATTATTATTATTATAACTGTTATTGATACCTGTTTAATAACTTATAATACTGCAAAGAGGAAACCAGAGAGACTTTTTGTTTACTAGGCACTAAAGACATGCCTTTTTGTTCTTTCCCCCAAAATGTCTGAGGCTATGAACAGGCAAGAAAGAGTCTTGGATCCCTCAGGTCCAGCCTGTGACAGCGTGGCACTCTGCAGCACCCCACTGGAAACGTCCTTGCACACCTTGGGCACTTCACAACTCTTGGAGGCTACTGGCAAGCACTGGAAGTAGGGCGTTCTCATCAGCACCACTTGCACACGTCAAGAACTCACCTCTCCAGAGGCCCTTTTAAATACAAATCCTATTAAGATATTTAGATAATATGGCAAGATGCTTCCTTTTATGCTGAGCCCTTCCAGCTGACTAGACAGAGAAATCCTGGCTACACAGGAGCTCTCTGGAATGTTTAACATCTTGGGAGCATATTTTTGTGTTTCTTTAGGTTAAAGATATCCTCCTAGGAACTTATCTCTCAGAGAAAGGAGCAACTAAGGAGTATACATGTCTGTGGGGAACAGACAAAAGTTTCTATTTCATGGGAGAATCCTGAACCAACAAAGTTCTGAAAGGGAATGAAATATTGTGCAATGTATTCTCTACTGTCAAGTACAAATAGTGTGCTTTTCAGCAGGAATGACAGAGTTTCCCTATTCCTAAATAAAAAGCATGAAGGAACAGCAGAAATCACCAAGAAAAATGACTGAAGGATAAATCAATATGAGGTGAAAGGTCAACAAGCAGCCTGCTGTTAGTCTGCCAAAAAGTATTTAATACATTCATTTGATATTATTCACATTCTTTAAAAAAATGATGTGAGAGAAAGATAGACATGCAGCAATACAGCCTTTTTGTCTTGGTAATAGAAAGGGCTTTGCTGAGAACTATATGCTGATCTAAAAGTAGTGTTTATCCCTAGAGCTTTGACACCCCTTGAGGGTTATCCATTATTGCAAATGCAATGACAATCTTTCAATACAGACAAATTAGCTATTTTCTAGAGAGCTAATTCTGTTCTTCAAGTTACATTAATTTATCAGAGTTTAATTATCGCTAAAATTGTACTAATTCAAATTAGAGGTGGCAGTCATGTAACATGTTATTTGATACCTCATGAATTCTTGAAAAATATTATTTTTTTTTTCTGTTAGGACAGGACCTAGTAATTTCCAGTGATGAGGATGCACACATTTGACAAAGATTTTTAACAGTTCCTAGCTGAGAGAGTTTCTGTAAATTTCTGTCTTCATCCCACTACCCCGACTTTCCAATAAACTGCGTTTTAACCTCTTCTCTAGGATGTAGAGTTTTCCCAGCATTTTTCAGTCTTGTGTTTAAAGCTATTACAGCTCTCTTTAATTAAAACTACTGCTCTAATTAGTAGTCAAAGAAATTACAAGGAAAATTAATAAAATTAGGAACACTACAAAAAAGCTTCCATGTTTCAAGTATATCTATATGTCTCAAACAGGATAGGATCAGTATTCCAAAACTAAAAGTTCAGACAAAAAAAAAAAAAAAAGGCAGAGAAGAAAAGCATGGAAACCAAATATAAAATGCCAGGAGGGTGAACAGCTGACACATATGTAAGCTCAAATGAGAAGTATTTAAGTAACAGGAGAGGAAGAGACCTCCTGGGTCAGCACAGACACTTGTGTGATACAAGACTTTTGATAAATGGATCAGATTGCTATTTTAAAACTAGAGGCTTTTCCCACCAGTGTCTGTGCTGAAAAAGCTGTACCAGGGACCTGTTTCAGTGAGTAGGACCTTTCTTCTGATTTTCAGTCTAAGTTTAGTTTCAACAACCCTAAATGCGTATATTCTTTTGCAAACACTTTATCCTTTGTACTAAATAGGTCTCCCTTACCTTGTATACCAGCCCTCCTGATGTACCAAAAACAATGCTTTCCCCTTTCACTTTCTTAATCTTTGCTCATATTTCCTCCCTTTATTCCCCTAACTATGCTAACAGACTCCTTTGCACCTGTATCTGTTTGGATTCTTCTTTCTTAAAACCGGAAGAACCAGAATTGTATTTAATACTTCATTTCTCTCAGGAGTGTCTTGTACAAATATCCTATTAGTTTTCCCTGTGGGGAATATCTCCACCACATATTTGCTTGGCTTTGCCACAGCTACAGCCAGCTGGTGTCTCATGGACATTTGGCGATCACTCAGCAGTGCACATGGATCTTTATTCACATGGTGAACTCGCAGCTTGTAGCTGGAGTTCTTCTTTGTTCTCCTTTTAGGACAAGGTCACCCATCTAGTTGACCAGTTGATGTAATCTTTTTGGATTTCAGTAAAGCTTTCAGTACGGTTTCTCACAGTATCCTTCTGGACAAAATGTCCAGCATACAGCTAGATAAATACATAATGCAATTGGTGAACAATTGGCTGACGGGCCAGGCTCAAAGGGTTATAATAAATGGGGTTACATCAGGCTGGCAGCCAGTCACTAGTGGGGTTCCACAGGGCTCCATTTTAGGGCGAGTTCTCTTTCATAAATGACTTGGATGTAGGGCTAGAAGATGTATTCAGTAAGTTTGCAGATGATACTAAACTGGGAGGAGCTGTTGACGCCCCCTAGGGTAGAGAGAACTTGCAGAGAGATCTTGACAAATTAGAGGGCTGGGCAATCACCAACCGTACGAAGTTCAAAAGAGCAANGTGCATCAAGCACAGCATTGCTAGCTGGTCGAGGGAAGTAATTGTCCCGCTCTGCTCTGCACTGGTGCGGCCTCACCTCGAGTGCTGTGTGCTGTTCTGGGCACCACAGTACAAAAAGGATGTGAAACTACTAGAGAGTGTCCAAAGGAGGGCTATAAAGATGGGGAAGACATGTGAGGAGCGGCTGAAGTCATTTGGTTTGTTCGGCCCAGAGAAGAGGAGACTGAGGGGAGGCCTCATGGCGGCCTGCAGCTTCCTCATGAGGGGATCGGAGGGGCAGGCACTGATCTCTGCTCTCTGGTGACAGCGACAGGACCTGAGGGAACGGCATGGAGCTGTGACAGGGGAGGTTCAGGCTGGGTGTTAGGAAAAGGTTCTTCACTGAGAGGGTGGTCGGGCACTGGAACAGGCTCCCCAGGGAAGTGGTCACAGCACTGAGACTGCTGGAGTTCCAGAAGCATTTGCACAATGCTCTCAGACATATGGTCTGATTTTCGGGTGGTCCTGTGCAGACCCAGAAGTTGGACTTGATGATCCTTGTGGGTCCTTTCCAACTCAAGATATTCTATGATTCTATGATTCTTATCAGTTCACCCCATGCATGGCTCTGATTTGCTCTGTTGAACTGATGAACTCTGAAGCTTAACTGTGACATTTTAAATCTCAGAGCTTCAGGATAGGCATTAAAATCCACAGTTAATATGGAATTCAGTGAGAACTCCTAGGTGCTCATCTGATCTAAAGCCTACCATTTTCTAGGTACTCAAATACTACTTTTCATAAAGAAAAATAACCAAATCTCTTTACTCTTCAAGTCAGAATTTATAATTCTATCCTCTTAACTCAAGCACAATGTTGCACACAGCCATTTGTGCACCATTTAGAACATTGCTTGTCTTCTTTATTTCTTCAGATGTCTAGTTTTTAAAATATAAAAAAAAAGGGGGGCAAAAATCTCCCACCAAGTAATTGTCCCCTAGAAAGTTCCAGACGCTTCCTTTTGTTCACCAAATCTGTTTGAGAAGGGCTGACCTGCATGCCATCTCAATGTAACAGAGCAAGTCCAAAGATTCCTGCAATCTGCAGAGCTAGAATGTAAAGATAAATGAATTAAAACAAAGTTATTCAGGAAAAAAATATGGATCTTTTTCTTAGTATATTTCCAAACTGATCACAATTTTTTTGGATTCATCTCACCTAAGTTTAGCCATTCAAAACCTAGTCATGTTATCCTGGCTGGGTTTCTAGGCTTCCTCTATAACCAACGGAGAGAGACTTCTTAGTCTTTCCAGCCTAAAATAGGTGTTTAAGATAGATGACATTTAATGATTTATGAATCGTTCCGCCTATCTTTAGATAGTCTAGAAGTTCATATCTTTCTTCACTGACTATAAAAGAAGTGTATCCAATTAGTGCAGAGCTCATGACTAACGTGGGGACAGGCAAGATAGACAAGATGAACCTCAATCTTTGATCTAATATGTTATCTGAAATAGGAAGGGTAATTAATGCTGGTGCTTTGGAAAAAAAAATCCAACCTTTCCCTTTAATGAAGTAAAATTGCTTGAAATGAAACAAATGGAAAGTGAACTAAAATACCAGACTCTTCAAATGGTCAGGAAAGAGACTTAGAAAATGGTGAGCTCTAAAAAAAGAAGGACAAATCTATAAATTAAGCACTCAGAGAATTCATCAAGTGTGAATACACATGCAAAAAAGTGTTAACAACATGAAATTCAGAAGGGAACTTCCCTTAGTGAGAAAAATCATCAGACCATAAACTGAAAATAAAAGCTCTATGGGATCTGGAAGAGCTCAAAGTGAAACTCAGATCTATTATGTATTGAGGAGAAAACCTAGGATGTTTCTCTAAGACAAAGTTTGAGAGGCATTTGGTACATCAAGGCTACATTTTGTCTGTGGGCAAGTGTTAGTAACTCCTGGTGAGTCCATGGGAGCTATGCATGCTCTTTCAGAAGTGTTTCAGAAGTAGGGACAGATGATTGCAGGGTGGTATTCTCTTGAGTTAGCCCTTCAGAAGTCATTTGTTTTAAACTACACTTTGTCTACTGCCAGCACAGAGAAAGAGAAAGAGAGAGAGAGAGAGAATCATTTCCAGAGAAACTTCGTTATACATCTTACCCGCTTCTTTAAAAATTTGAGGAGGTATATCACTGGCAATTACAAGTGTAAGACTGTAAGATTTTGTCTGAATCTAAAGGATCAACTGTCTGATTCCCATTAAATGTGAGAAGCATCAAGCATAAGAACCACAGATCCTAATTCACTATTTGAGGCAGCATCTAAGATCATAAGCCACTGAGGAACTTCTGAAAAATTTTATGACTTCACTTTTAGAAATCCCATTGACAGTGATCATAAATTATTTCTAAATGATTCTCTTCATAGTTTATTTTCACTTGTGCCATTTATGTTGAGAAGTTTTATCAGTGAATAAAATGATGTATTTTAAACAAAACTGTCTTTCTGGCCACAAATACTTGTAACAGAATCACAGAACCATAGAATACCCCAAGTTGGAAGGGACCCACAAGGATCATTGAGTCAAACTCCAGGCTCCACACAGGACTACCTAAAACTTAAACCATGTGTCTGAGAGTGTTGTCCAAACACTTCTTGAACCCTGGCAGGCTCAGTGCTGTGATCACTTCCCTGGGAAGCCTGTTCCAGTGCCTGACTGCCCTCTTGGTGGAGAACCTTTTCCTAATATACAATCTGAACTTCCCCTTATGCCATACTACTACTACTACTACTACTAATAATAATAATAATAATAATAATAATAATAATAATAATAATAATATAGAAGTCTCAATACATAGAGTGGGGATGGATATAAATGGATATGAGTGTCTGGTTTCAGATTTAGCAGAGGGCTAAAGATATTATAAAGCATTCTATTGCAGGAAAAAAAAAACTATTAAGTAAGTATCACAAGATTTTACACCCAGCCCCCATGTCTGTATTGATTCTCACAGTCCAAACAGCCACCTCTGTGCATGGCAGAGATGAGGCATCTGGTTTCTTAAGATTACTGCTCACCTCTACATCCTGCAACCTCCTTATTCTGATGCTCCTGATGTTGCTGCAGCTTCAGTGTTCTCCAGTGCCTCTACATGGTATCAAGTTACCAGATGATGTGTCAAGGGGCACACTCTGAAGCTCCATATGCCATAATTAGGAAAATGTATTACACTCTCCAAAATGCAGAGCCACTGCTATACAAGGTCACCAAATAATAATAACAGCAACTTTATGTCACTGGAATTTATAAGGAAAAATCTTCCTTGGAAATGCATGGACAGTATTCCATTAATACCCATGGATAATGTAAAGATACTAAATGAATTATATTCACAAGAATGGTCTTTTTGTTAGATACAATGTGTTCATGTATGAAAATCATAAGGCAAAAATGAATGCTGAAGAACCAAGTTCTGAGGTGGCATGAGAAACTTAAATGCAAGGTCTACCGCTGACTAGTTTCCTGTTCCTTGTTAATATAAGTGGCATTTTTTTCCCTTCAGGAACCCAGAATCTGTAATACTAAAACAATCCACAGGTCTATTTTATTCTGTAGTCTGCCCACGTTGAGGGAGTTACAAGAAACAAAAATTTCCATAACGTGTGCCAAGCTCATTACACAGTGATGGTTAGCTTAAAAAAAATCCTCGTATGATTTCCTCACACAAAATCTGTCTTTTAACATGAGTAAGAAGCATAATTTATTTTAAGAACCTTTTGATTTGTTCTTTTCATTTTATCTGTTTTATAATTATGCTAGTCATTTATTACTCCATCACACAGAACTTATGTCTCAATCCTCTCTATGGCTTATGAATGCCATGGCATCTCAGTGATCTGTTATACAACATCACAAGTATCTCTTATGTGTAATTATTTCTTCATTCCTTTCCTCAGTGGAAAAAATATTGCAAATGATTTACATACATATATGTATATATTATTTATATTTGTATATTTTCAGACTCATAGATTTTTAAATACACAGGGGACTATTATAATCATCTTATGTGACCTCCTGCACAAAACAGTGATTTCTTCAGTAAACCCAGCAAGCTAAGTTGTTGCTTCTTTTTTTAGCAAGATGCCTACTCCTGTTTTAAAGATTACGTACAAGGATACATCACATTCCTAGGTAAATGTGATGCACTATGTGCATTTATTTAAGAAAGCAAGATTAAAAAAGTATTTTGTATTTGGAGCCAAAAGCAAAAAATTGAAATAGTCTTAGACGTTTAAACACAAGTTTGTAAACAATGCCAATGCACTAAGCAGTGGAACAGAAAGTTGTTACTGTGGTTCAAGTGTGAAACACTTGCAGCCAGACCATTACAAGCCTTGAACATAAGAAACAAAAGCTGGAATACAAACATGATTCTTCAGAAGGGCAAGCATGTGGGAAGCAGAACTCGCTCCTCATTGTTCTAGTGAAGGCTCTGATTTCTGAGGATCTACCTTATTGTAGAATGGAAATTTCCATGGGAAATTTATTCAAGGCACAGATTTTTTCTAAAAATTTGAACCATTCCACATTGAAGACCAAAAAAACTATTAAAATATGTTGTGAAAATCACATCCCCTGCAAAGATAGAGTACAACCTCATGGCCAGCATAAGAATTCAGTGTGCCAGGACACCGTGAACATTCCCAAACTGCAAAGTGTCTTGCCCTATTTGTGGATACAGATATTCCACCAATTAGCAGTCTGTCTTGGATAACATGTTAAAATATGAAAACTGTTCAGTCTGTTCACGTCATTTTAGTTTGTTTTTCTTCATCCAAGGCCAGCTGTGTGGCAATGGTGCTACTGAACTTCAAAACAGCAGAGGACAGGCACTTCCACTCACTCTTCCAATTTTCATAAAGTGAAAGAGATTAACCTGATCCTTTCTGTTGACTCAGTTGACATGGCTATATTAATAGTTCTCATGACAATAATTCACTTTTCTTTTACACATCAGCTATAAGGAGGTGAAAAACTAGCTATGGCAAGTTGTTGTAAGCATTCAAGACCCATGTAAGAAGGACCTGCTAGGAATCACGTTTGGAAAGATGACCTAGTAGAATTTGGATCCCCTGATGGACAGTGTTTTGGTGTCCAATCTAAGCTCATAGGAACAAGGCAGTACAAATTGTTAGGAGTTTAGACGATTAGGAGTTTTAAAAATCATTCTGTGAATACATGCCATAGGGTGCAATTCTCTTCACAAATGAAAGTAATGAGTACAGCCCCTAAAGTATATCTTTGATTTTGATGCTTTGCAGAAGTTGAAGTGATTAAGCTCTGTGGTGTTTAGCAGGGAAGTCAATGTACAGGAATTATCCCTTGCAAAAGAAATGAGATCAGTCTTTCTAACCACAATTTTCTAAAATTCAGAAAACATTCTGTCAGCACTAAAAAAGACAACTAAGTGCAATACCCACCACCACTGCAGCATTTCTGAAATTCGACTCTACGGTAATTTCACTTCAAAAAAATCATATCAATCTCAAAAAATGAGCACACAAAACTGTGGAGTATAAGAAAAACTTTTTAGTTTTAAAAGAAATACATACTCTTCCACATAAAGTTGATAGCAAAATCAAAAGATTAAAGGACACATTGTGAGTTCTGAGGCCAATAACTGATAATCTCAAAGACAATAATAAAAGAACCTAGAATATTACACTGAATGTGATATCCTGCAACTGAATCAGCTCCCTGATAACATGAAAACTAAATTAAAAAGAGATAATGAGTACTTATTTCTGGTGATCCTAGATAAATTTTGTTCCTTCTAAAAGTAAAGAGAAGATTTTATGGCAGCCCAACCTGTACATATAACCTGTAATACAGAAGTTAAACTGTGATCCTTGGTATTTTGAATCTGAATTACTAACAGGGGAGGAAAGAAAGACGTTTAAACTATTTTTATTCAATGGATTAAACAAATACTTCTCAAACTACACAAACTGCAAGACTCTACTGAGAAAAATACTACCTCTGTGCAAGCAATTTGAAGAATTGCAACAAGCACTGACAAATCTTAATATTCTCACCATGCCTAACACCTTCAATATTCAACTAAGGACATTCTGGGCCTAAGTCCCTGCCTCTGCTTTAACATTTGTTCAAATATAGGAAAAACATAAAATACAGAAACACACACAAACTGTTTTTGAGATCTTCCCTCACAAAACACAGCCAAAATAAGACTTGTCAGGTATATGAATTCAAGTGCAGCTAATATTTTCCTGCCTAACTTTCTGAAAAAAAAAAATTAACCAAAGCTAAAGCAACTGCATCTTTCCACTAGCACTCCAAAAGCTTTATCCAGAATTTGAATTCTGGTAATAGACAAATTTAAAATAAATTATGGAACTACATCTCAAACAGCATATTAAAAAAAAAAAATCTTAATTTACCAAGATATGAAAACCATTTGCTGCACATATGGATGAATAACAGCTGTAAATTACAGTTAGCAAATAGAGAACCTGGAGATACACTGATGGTAACAGAACACAGGACAAAACATTTTTTCTTCTACATAGTTGGCTCCTCTTCAACTTTCTTGAAAACACATGCTTCATCTGAATCTTTGTTGGAGTCTCTTTGGTGTACCATTACCATCTGCAGTAGGACGGCCCATTTTCATACCCCTGGCTTCAATGAAGAGAAAGAGTCATAAACATAATTGTGTTTCAACAGGAAATGTCTAATTTAAGAATCAGAGTTACACTAAATTTTAGGCCAGAAATGATCAGTAGGTCATTTTATCTGATCTAACTAACCAGATTTAAGAGTATGTAATTTTCATCCTGCTACCCTTGGTTTAAATGCAGTATTGAAGAATAGGAACTAGGTCATATTTCAGTGATAATTCCAGTTAAGTTTTAAGTGCTAATAGCAGGATTTAACTCACTTAACCTGGGCATCTTAAAGGTCATTGTCAAAGTCAAGCTTGTCATCCTATCCAGTGGAGTGATGTAAGTTCTTTCAGGGAACAATTTATCTGATCATTAAAAAAGCCTGCAAGACAACTGAAATGAGTGTGCCACTGGCTATAGAAGGAATCAAGGATACTGACTTCAGTGACTGATTTCTGCATGCCTTTACTTAAGGAATGTGCACACTTGCTGTTAGAAGGCTCAGTCAAAGGCACCTGATAAGCACACACTTTCCTCAGAGGAACTGGGTTCCCTCTGTTCCAGCTTTTTGCTAGCCAAGCTGGTGTGAACGGCTGTGTGAAAATGCTTGCAAGCCTTCCAAGTTTGAATGTGAAGGGGACGGTGGTGCCTTCCAGCCCACCCCACAGCTGCAAGCAGCAGTGCAACGCAGACAGCCCAGAAGCACACTGCCCTGATGTACTGAGCATACTCCCCTGTAAACTGGGTGGGCAGCAAACTACAGGGAAGAAATAGATGGTTTATATATGAAAGGGCAAGAATGATATCTCTCAGACTTAATCTTTCATGTTTTTACATGATGACAGTGAAAACCATAGGGCTGCAAACTGAAGGACCAAATATTGCTGCTAAGAGCTTACTGGTTAGCTAAAAGCTATTAAGAAAATGGAAGCTATTAACATCATGCCAAATAATGGTTCGATAATAGTGGCCTAATGTGAAATTGAGATACTTTGTATCACTCTAAAATGCTCATCCTCTAGTCCAAATAATGAACTGCAAACTCTCCAGCTGAAGACGGTGTTTCCCCACACGTGCACAAGTATGAGATCAAAAAGTAACAGATCATATATTTGTTTTTATATGTAGATTTTCCATGGTGGCAACCTGAGATCTGTAAACCTACACAGTAGGAATCAAGGCCCTACCCTATACTCCTTATTTGTGGAAAAATCCTGCTGAGTCCAGTTATCAGTAATGATCAATGATTCGAAAAAGTTAAAATCTTCTAGCCATCAACTCTCAGGAAAAGTCTGCCCTGTACAAGGTTCAGTGATTTTCATTAACAAGCAAACAATAAGCTTTGAAATATCAGAAAAAGGTCCAATAATTCATTTTTAAAGTATTCTTCATTATTTAGTATTGACCAGAACACATTGTCTGTAATATAATATATATTTACTGTACGTATTTTATTTAATAAATATTATAACAATATAATAAATACATATAACTTGCTTACATTTTACTGTGAACTATAAATATAGTACCTTAGGCATATATAATAATTACAGCAGCAAAATATTTTTTAAAATATTCTCTAAATAAAACTTCCACTTGGTAACCACCAACAGGCATTTTGTACCTGGGCAGTTTTTGGATATTGTTAAATGACTGACTAGAAATAATGGTGAGAGACACCATGAGTAGGATTATCAGAGGGCTTCCTAAAATATTATCAGTTTATGATATTGTTATGATCAATCCTGCATGAAAACAATAGAAGTTTTGCTGATGATCTCCTTTGGCAGGCCCCAGTCTAACAGTCTACGCCTTGTTCCCATCCAGAATAGTGAGACAAGCAGACATGGAGGTAAAAATGAAGACACCCATGCAGAAGAAATCTGAAGGCTGAAATTACTCCTCTGTGGGTTCAAGGCACTGAAATTCTGCCCCATTATTCTAATAACTACCAGTATAATACACTTTATGTCCTCCTTATCTTTCTGTGGAAGAAAGGTCCATGATAGAAGAGAAAAACTTGTACAGATGCATTTACCTGAGATACAACAACTTAGAAATTGGAAGCCCTAATTTCAATTTTTTTGTGCTCTTCCTGGCCTAAAACATCTGAACTTTTCAATATGAAACAACCCTAACCTCAAAATAGTATATATAATATTAGCTGGACTATCTTTTGCTAATTGTTCATTTTAGTCTCTCCAAGGTAGAAAGGAATTAGAGTGCTTTGATGAGAAATAATGGTCAAATATATTGATCTGCACTGCAGGATCTGCAAGTGAGTCCAAAATGAAATTATCACAATTTAAAATCATATAAAGACAGTATCGACTGTCTGCAAACTAATTCAAATGTGTCCTAACGCAGAATGATGGCTGCAAGTAGCACTGGAACTGGGCCAATAGTCTGACAAATGGCTTGGATGCATCCTATTATTAGACAATTATTCAACAGAAATAGAATGGCATGATCAGATTAATTCTGATTACCAAACAGTGTGGTTATGACTGTTTTAACACAATGACTTGCATACTGTTACTGTATTTGCTGTATGGTGATGTTTTCGGAGGTCATAAACATGCCTTCATATGCTTTGTGTACCATATGGATATAAGAATAAACTTACACATATACTCTACAGATAGATAAATGGCTTGGTAATTGTATAATCATACAGTACACATGCAATGCATTTAATCAGAGCTGTGAACAATGTACAGTCAGAGCAGATTGATTAAGAGGATTTTTACAGGATCACCGGAAACCCTCAATAGCACTTGACAATAATCAAAGCTTTAAATACAATAGCAGGAATTGAGTAGGAATTGAGCTGGCACCAGAGAGACTAACTCTGCACATCAATACTTAAAAATGAGAGTTGTTGTGTGAACAGGAGTGCTAAACTGGAGAATTGCCAGCTGTTGAAAGCGTACATTTGAGGTTGAGTCTGAGGCCTGCCCATGTTTCAGAATGAAGAGCAGAAGAGGAGAGGATGAGTCTGGAAATGCAACATCCACCCACAGTGGATGGGGCTCCAGACTGGCAATCCAGCACCTATATCCACCTCCTACTGTGTGAGCCTGGGCTTAATTTCTCTGACTTTCCATTAATCCATCTAAGAAGGATACTTTCGTTTCTTGTGAGATGTTGGATTTCTGTACATGAAAATATCACAGAGCAGATCAACCCATTTTCAGAGCTGTGCTAAGGAATTATGACAATTTTTAATACCTGACCTGCCCAGATAATTGCTGAGGCCCTGATCCTGTGAAGAGCTATATGTGTGCTCAAATTTACATACTATAATTAAACCCAAGGAGACTACTTTCAAAGCCTACAGTTAAACAAGGAAAAGTTTGTAATGAGAAGTCATATCTTTCATTAGATCTGCAGATATAATTGGAAAAAACAGACAGGCTTTCTTGCATACGAGCCTTGTTTCATGTCTTCAGGTCTTGGCAAAGAGCCAGGACTTTGCAGGATTGAAGCCTAAACGTTATTAGCAGCTTTTCACTAGGTATAAATGCCATTGTAAAAGGAGATTATTAAAAACCTCAGTTTCTTTGCTTAGAATCCTCCCCCAAACATCCAAAAAATATGGCTTGTTCTCTAACTTACTCCTCGTATCAGTAAGAGCATCATGAAAATGCTTATGAAAGTATTGCAAATACACAATTTGATCATTTGTTGCAAAATAGTTTGTTTTGTTTAAAAAATAATTAAAAATTAATTCAGCCAAAGCATGAGGGAGAAATTGACTCTGTAACCCAGCATTTACAGAGCTCATCTGGGATATGGGAGACTGGCGTTGAAGCCTCTGCTTTAACAAACAGATCATTATTTTTACAAAGTGGAACAACTTTATCAAAGGAGGTTAGGGAGTCCTATTTAAAATAGCCAAAATCCTGATGATGAGGATACCTTGGGATGATTCCTTGGCATATGGGATTTATATCATCTTCCCAAAGTTGGGAGGCACTTTGGCTACTTCTGCACAGATAAATCATATATTCGGTAGTCATTTCTGCCTGCAGGAATAATTAGTTCCAATTTGAAATTCATTTACCTCTTGGGCCATTAAAAACAATTATCTATTGCTTTCAAAAACTATGAAAACTGTTCATTTTTAGACTGAACTCAGGACTTTCTAGGTTTTCCCTCTGATTCTTACCAGCAATTTCCAGCTCTAGTAAATTCAAATCTATATAACTCTGCCTCTGGACACATGATCACAGCAGTCAATCAGTTTGAAAAGGTGCCATACATATGAATAGATGCGGCTTCAAAGTTTTAACGCAAAGGTGAGTAAAGTTATTAAGCTGCTTTTAGCAGCTTCAGTGAGCTTTCAGTCACCCCCACAGATGTAGACTGAAAAAGGTCCTGAAGGAGGTGAGATGGGGTCTGTTTCTCAAAACATAAGAATGGAGGTGGAAATCTCTGTGACCATAGCCAGCATAATGGTACTGACAATGTCTCCAAAATACCATGTCCCAAGGGAAGAACTCTGCACAGGAGCTGCAATATGTTCCAGACAGCTATCTGATTTTGATGAATGGTGAATCAGGACCACCAGTTCCATCATATCTCTCGTAGCTTAAACACAGACTCTTAGATTTGTAGTTCAGGCTCTGGCAGTGAACACACTCTGTTGAACTTGGGTAGAGACCAAGTTAATCAGGTCAGTGGGCTATCCTGCCAAAAAGTAAAGGAACGCACTTTCAGGTATAGTTCTCATGAAGAACCTGGAATGCAGTTTGCTGAAGGCTGAGATAACACTCTGTATAACGTGTAGGTACATTCTCATGCTGTTTGTATGCTCTTCCCTAAGCATCAGAGTTGGAAACCAGAAAATGGACAATATGGATGTTCCATCTCATCTGGTCCTGACATTTTTCTGTTCTTTATATTCACGTCTGGAACCATCTGCTGACTTTTGTAGATCTACAGGCATGTTTTACAGTTTTACCACATTTATTTTACAGCTTCAGTGGCATCCAGTACCTGCCCAGACAACATGGGAAGTGGTACCCAGTGAGCGTAAGACACGGCTGGAAGAGCCAGGCATGTGGCTGGTGGGGCTCTTGGCACCTGGCTGAGAGGCTGGGGAAATGAGCAGGAGGAGGGGTGCCTGGCTGGCCAGGGATTCCCTTTCTTTTGCCAGGGTTTAAGTCAACTCTATTCTAATCTATGCCAATGAAAATGTAAAATCGGGGATATTTCAGATAAATAAAATACACTGGCTACAAAAGAACAAAAACTATTGCTCCCATGTAAGTGTTGCTGTCTTAAACACACAGTCATGAGAATTCACGCCAAACTTTGGTTTTTGAAAAGTAATGTTGACTCCAGATTTACTGCCTTAGTTCACATTTATATAAAATTGACAAAAATGTACCCCTGAAAAATAACAGACTTTAGCTAATTTTTGTAGTACTTTCTAAAGCCTATCAAACACAAATGCACTTTTCGTGTTCCCTTCTTTAGAAATAAGCTCAAAGCACACCTCCTTAGTCTGATTTCTGCTCTGTGTCTTCATACTGAATGGCTGCAAAAGTTAACAAGTAAATGCTAAAGGAAAATCAATAAATAAACATGAAACAAAATGTTTTGTTTTGTTTTGTTTTGTTTTGTTTTTAACCTTAACCTCTAACCTTCTATATACATTTTGCGTCTTTTATTTCCATTGGTATGTTATGCCCGCTTTAGTCCTGGATTCAAGTCAAGGAAATGTAGACCTCAGTTTTTACAAGACAGACAAGCAAGCGAGCTTGTACATAAAGATTTGCTCATGAGATCTTATCAATAAGATCTACCAGCTTTTCACACCTGCTTCACTTTTAGGCTGTAAGTGTTATAAGCAGAAAACCATGATTCACTGTTTAACTATGGTAAAAAGTGCTATGGAAATAGGTACTTAGTACAACCATAGTACAACTATGTCCTGAACTTTATTTATATTTATTTTAATCATGGTTGTCATGGTCTGGAAATCTAGCAATGCAAGTATCACTACCTAATGATTGCTAAAAATCATGGGTTGAGAAAACAAGTCACTTCCTACAAAGACAATTAGTTATTTATTTAAAAAGAGAGAGAGATTCAAAATAGTTTTTCAGGGCAGTTACTCAGATATTACATCTTTCAATGTATACATCCCTTTTTCTGTATCACTTACATAGCATTGATATCAATTAATACTTATGAATGTCTTCACTTGCTTCACCTTTTTACCATTCACTAACAGCCTAGTTATTCACAGCAGAGAACAGAAGACAAAAAGAGAGATCTTGTTCCCAATAAAGATTAGCCATTCATTTCTTTGAAACAACTTTGGTAGTCCTTGATTTTATCACCTCCTAGAAAGCAGTGAATCGATTAGGCATAAGGGATCATATCCCAAAGTTCTTCTTCAAACATTTTCAAGGAAAACACATTTAATTCAATAAAAAAATTAACCTAGAAAAAGGATGCAAACATTGGGATTTGGCTCAGTAATTGTACAAGGAATATCTTGTAACCAGATATTGTTAAGGCTTTGCTAACCTGACTGTAAGTGTAAATGTTACATTTCATTTATCTACTGTAATTACCATGCTTTAGTATTATCTTAATATACGTGATATACAATGAAGGCTTTGTCCATGCAGTAAAGGATAAACTACCGGAATATAAGAAACCTGCAAAATATGGGAAGAGGCAATAAAAAAGCTAACTGCTTAAAGTGGTAACACCTGCTAAACAAAAAGTTTGTATGCTTGAGCTACAGAGGACCAATTCAATTTATCAGTGAGCTTGCTTCCTGTCAGCTACCTCTGGCAAATCAATAAATAAAACTATATGCAAATAAATATTAAAGTACTTTTTTTTTTTTTTACCTTGTTCAGTATACATATATGAACCAAAACTGACTCCAGAAGGGAAGTTCACTGTGGCAAATACAGTAATCATGTAAATGGTGTCAGTAGCTGGTCAACAGGACATTTAAATAGAATAACTTCTGTTGATTTGGCTGTGTAAACTGGAAAAGTAAATTGTGTCCCATTACTTCAGCTCTTGGTGAAGATCGAATTACAACCCTAGCATAATCTGGAATAACGTCCACCAAAATTACTAATAGTTATTCCTGCTTTATTCAACAGTAGAATTGTTCTGCAGGAAAGATCAGAAAACCACGTGTTTGCTCTCATGTTTGCTGCCCCTATACATCAACACTTACAGAGGTTATACTTTGTGCCATAAAATAGCTTGGGTCTTCTTCCAAACCTGAGAGAAAATCCAGGTGATTATCCTGAAATCCTGCCATTTAGGTCTGATTCTGTGCATGCGATTATGTCCCACTAACTCTAAACTTGTGCTTCTCTAAAAAGGAATGGTCTCGTGATGTGAGATCTCCACAGGAACTTCAACTGTAATTGGAGTGTAAAGTTAATTCTCCCTGGCATCAGAGGAAATGCTTATTGCAGAGCTGAGTGTGTGTTATTAACAGATTTTTTTTTTCTCTGCTAGCATCAAAAATGATCTATTTTATTTCTTTGCAATCCTTTAAGCAATGAAACTTATTTACTCAAATTATTAGTCCAAATCTCTTATGTGGGAGTTTGTTCAAAGTGCTCACAGTTAGAGCTGATCAAATAGTAAATATATTTGAATAATGTATTTGTTAAGTAGCAAAAGAAATGACCAAACGTAGAATTCAAAAATATATTCACAAATAATTTATTCAAGAGATTATCAACTACATATTTTTATAGCAGCTTATTAACGACATTTTTTTACAACAAATATTTGATTATCCTTAGTGAAAAATTTTCCCTTCACTTAGAGATGGACTCTATTGGTTTATTTATATGACTTTAACAATCTTATTGTTTTTATAATAGTTAGGATGAGATTAAATAAAAAAGCAGAGGACATGTTAAAGGAATAGAGGTTTCTGTCCTACTTTTCTGACTTTTTTTTTTTCCAGCAATGGTATGATGAGAAATGGAGCAATCTGATAGTACTGTCAAGATGTTGGGGCAGTCCTTCTCAGAAATTGCAATTCAGAGCCAGACTCTTTCCTGTGACTTTCTGGTACCAAGCCATACTCAGCAGGTTCCAAGGATTGTAAGGAAAATAAGTCTGAATTTTCTTGGTAACAGTAGCATCATGAATACATAAAAAATATGTTTTTGCTTCAAATGCAATTGCATTTTGGTTGAGAATCTGACAAACCAAAAATATTCATTTCCATCAATCATGTTGCAAAATTGACATTACTCAGCCTTCTTTATAGTACTGTAAACTGTGAGATTGCATGTGTTCAGAGCAAATTTTGTTTTTAGGTAAGTTTTTGTTCCTTGTGGTTGCAAAACAAATTCTGAAATACATTTTGAAATGTAAGGATACCTGAAAAGTTTGAGAATCTAATGAAAATTATGAAATATCATTGTGTTAGCATTAGTATTTTTGCTGACAGTATTTTTATTATTATTATAAAATCATAGTTTTTCAATGTTGGGAATCAGTAATTGCCTGACCTACCGCAGGAAAACAGAAAATGGTTGTAAAGGTTATAATTTAAATTACAGAAGTGAGACTTACCATAAGCTCATAAACTCATTCTTTTCCAAATAATACCATGTATCTCTGGTGGCACAGTACAGAATTTCCAGCCCTGTAACTAAACCAGATGTCATTCCAGAGTTTCGATTCTACAGAAACCCTTAGATTTTACATCTTTCATGAAATTTGGGTCTGAATCTACACTTTACATCTTAGGACCTTCAAACTCAAAAAAAAAAAATCAAAAACCTGAGAATCCATCCTTTTTATGATTACTCAGATATGGCTTGTTCTTTAACACCATAGATATCCGCTGGCAACGCTGGTAACCACAGCAGTGAAGCTGGCACTTAATTTTGATCCAAAGTTGTAAACTTCCCGAAAACATCACCTACTTCTTCAAATGCTTTATCAAAACAATTAAATCTGAAGCATCTCAGGAGACCTAGTGCTGGACTTTTTGCCTGAATAGCATCCGCTCTTTGAGAAGAAAGCATTTAGTTGTCTACAAATGGTACGTCATATTATTTTTCGGGGAGGCTTTTTGCCAACAGTATTTAGAACAAGTAGATCAACACATGCTCTAATTATAGCATAATAACCTTAGCTAAAAATGTAAATGGTCATAGTTATTCTTTAATGTCACTTGCAATAAGTCTACACTGCATCAATTCCCCAAGTAAGGGTGCATTACTTAGTTCATAAATCTAAAAAAGCCTTTTAAAAATGTTTGCTGTTTACAAATAATGGTGAATAAAGGTTCAGATCAGTAAACAGGAGGTTTCTTTCTGGCTTGGTTAGAAGGGTGTATTTTTATTCCAATGATTTCTAATTTTCATGTACGCTTTAGTTGTTTTTTTCCCCTCTTTTAGAGAAATCACTTCAAAGACCTAAAACCGGACTGACATCATCACATCACAGAACCTCTCCTTGCTCTATGCATTTAGCAGGTGACAATGTCAGTGAACTCAATAGACGGACAATTTTTTTACAAAGCAAAACACAATGCTCCACTCCCTAGGTACCTGTAGAGGGGATGTGTAATATTAAACGTCTCTTAAGTCACAACCTCTCTAAAATAGGAGTGATGGAATATTTTGGCTGCTTCTTCAAAACCTTTAGAAAGATAGCAACACTGAGGAACAAACTTAGCTTAGAAGTGAATGTGCTCCATTCTCTCGTCTCAGGAGACCATTTTTCATTTCTTTAGGCTTTCCAGAGTAGGCATCTTACTACACTGAACTGTGCATATTATATTCCACGTATGGGAGGGCTTTGCAAATTCTCCATGAGACTGCAGATTCCCTCAGGAATCTGAATGCACTTTTCTGAGATCAAATTCTATCCCATCATTGACGAAATCTAAATTAACTTCTCTTCTTGATTAACAACAGGATCCCTTCTGCAATGATGCAATTGTCAGTATTAGACCACCCTTCATTTTATAGAGCCCATGCAACTCAGTTTCACAACTCTTTTTAAATTTCAGATGCAAGCCAAGCATTTCCATGATTTCCTGTGTTTCTCTTACCCTCTTCCCCCACCATAAAACTACAGCAAACAAGTCATATTGCATACATTAACATATGCAAGTAGGTGAAACTAAAATATTAATCCACATAACCCATCAATTTTTTTTTTTTTCCTGAAAATGTGAACAAATATACAGGGAAGTGAATTCAGCTGGGTAATGGCACATCAGTCCTGTTGCTGACTTCCTACCACATGTGTGACCTTCTCTTTCTCATACGATTAATAAGAAAGCATGGTACCTTATAAGGAATTACATAGATTAAATAAAAAAAAAAATATGAAATTTTATTTGGATTGGACCAGAATTAGTTTTATAAACTACCCTTTTAACATCTGAAGTGTGGAAAACTTTCAGTCTTTGTGATACATAAGTCTCCTATGACTTGTTGATACCATAAGGACCATAGTGGACACCTACATGCATGTCACATTTAGGTGTGAAACATCTTGCTAGCACCAGTAGTATATACATATGAAAATATGAGAAAGTTCAGATTGTCCCTCTTTTTCATTTTGCATTTTTCATTTTAACTCTAGGTTCGTAGTAACATGTAAAGAATGGGCAAACTGCATACAGGCAAAAAAAAAAAAAAAGGAAAGAAAAAAAAAATCTCTCCCCATGGTTTCTCCCACTTACAGCAATCTAACAAAAGTAGGAGGGGAATTTGCTCTCCTTCCCCACCAGAATGACTGGTGCTGAAAAATTGGCACATGTTCACAATCACACCAGCTGCACATCCGTCCCACTTCCAAACATCAGTCCTCCGTCACTTTGGGGATGCATCTGTCATTGCAATACAAGCTTTACTTATTATTATATTTGCCTATGTTTTTATGTTTAATCTGGTTTGTTTAACACTTCTCCCCTGTTGTTTTCTCATTGGTATGCATATATTCAACTGTGCAGCTCAGCCAGTATGAAAGCAAAAAGCACTGAAAATATCATATTTCACATAATTTTGAACATTTTCAGATTGAGCCGCCACCAGAACACAGAAAACATTTTTTGACAAAACAAAGTTTGGTGGACTAGTCACACTTAAATTTAATACCTATTGTGCTCATTTCTGAAATTTTACAGCTTCCTAAAATGAATACTGTCCCTCCATCTCTGGGAAGAAAGGTAGAGTAGTTCAAGATAAAATCGTGTCACGGGTTTCCCAGTCTAGCATTTCTCTCAAAAGAAGATGAAGAGCTCTTCTCAGACTTGAGGAGATATATGCTGCATACATTAATTAATAGAAGCTGCTTGTTTTCACATTTTGCACATGGAAAGCTAAGACAACTCCTAGCCCCAGTAATGAGAAAGATACGGAAGAACTGCTATTTCCTTAGGCGAGTTTGTGGCCAGAAAGAGATGTTGGGAATGTTCCGTAAAAAATAAAAATTAAAAACACGGCAACCCATTTCATTTCAAAAGGCTTCTTCCCAATACTATTCTGCTTGAAACGCTAGAAGGTCTTTGTGATACTCCTGGAACTGCTGTGAGGTAATTATATGTAGTTACATACCACAACCTAATGCTAGCCCAGCAAACTGTCTAAAAGAAGGGAATGTATTCCTTGTTAAATGTTTTGTCATGATGACCATGCCCTTTATTTATCTCTAACACAACATGCTTATTCTGCCCCATCTACTGTTTTCACCCTGCAAATTTATGAGGCTCTATTAATCTTCTGCCCTGCTGACTCTCTCCGTTGCAAAGTGTCAGCAGACTTTTGTACCTTGCTAATGTACAAAGTGCTTCCTATGAGTAATATCAGCATTTTGCCTTTTAATTGCACATATAATTTTTAGGTCTTACAGCTAATAAGGGAATTGAGACCACAGTTCATCATTGTCTGGAATGGTACTCCAGGGGTGTGGGGACTGTAGAAGCTCAGAGAAGAATATACTTGTCCTCGTTCCAAGCAATAGTTTCTCTCATTATAACAGCCCCATTCACACCAGTACAGTTACAGGTCTGCCAGCATTTCCATTATAAGCCCAGCTTTTTGGGGTTTCAAAACTGTTGTAAAAATTTATAAAACTTAGCATACATTCTTTCAGCTTAGCTTCTTTTTTCACCTTATTATTATTTCACATTTTTGTTACTGCATTATTACTATTACTAAATTTTTTTACAGAAGTTTATTTTATTATTTTAAAGACCTCATTACTTGCAGGGGAATAAATGTTCTTCAGTCTAACTAAAAAGCAAAATTCCTCATATTTGAAGTACGTTGTGAGTTTATTTATTGTTTGTTCTGTCCTTTCTGTCCAAAACCAAATTTAAAAAGCCATAGCATGGTGTTAACTTGGAACAATGCGCAACAATTTTTTACTAACAACTTTTAACGAGTTTTCCCCTCATCTTGAAATGCACATTCCTGAGGAGCATTCTCATTGTCCAAAATATTTGGAAGGGAAAACATAAAAAGTATCTTTTCCTTTTCTCTATGGTAGGTGATTAGAGAGAAGATCTCACGTATCATATGCTGGAGGGTTTGAAGAACATGTGCCAAATTGTGCAATTAAATGCTTCTCTCATAAGTATGCAAAGCAATAAAAAGTAAACAGACTGACTACTGGAATACCATGCCATGGGAGCTGCTTGTAAACAAATGACAGGCTGTTCTTAACTGTGGGGCATCACTTTATTGAGGAAAAGTCCACAGAAGAATCAGAGGTCTGGTATACTTTTTGGATCCTGCTAAGAAAGGTGCAAATCAAGACCTTCCTTTGAGCTTCTGGTCATAATGCAGGGACTGTGGGGACTAAAAAGAGGTTGTGCCTCCACAGATGCTTTTCTATCAGAGGATGGGAAGCTCCTGTATGACTTCAGAAGGTTCATACCATGCAGATCATCTTCATTTTCCCTGTCCCTGGACACCTGTGATGCCTGGGTGAGATAATACTTCAAAACTCCTCATGTCTTCCCTCCAGTTTCCTTGCTCTCATCCCACAGTTTGCCAACATCTGCATCGTATTGGCTATTCATCTGAAGGTCTTTAACATTTGGTTGTTATATCATCTCCAGTTCCAGTATTGTTGTTATAAAGTGATGTATTATTAATGCAATCCAGGGCTCAATTTTCAAACTTGTGGACTTCATACTATATTACCATCATAAATATTGATTTCAAGGCACCCACAAGCATTTTCAGTCCTTCACTGAAAACACACAAAAAAGACATCTGTACTTTGTGAGCATAAAATCAAAGACTATATATGCATGGCTCAATGGGATGCCAAGCTACAGATCCCAGATAGATGTCCGGGCAGGGCATCTATCCACACAGTGGGTACTTGTGGAGATATGTGCCAGGGACCACAAGCTGAGTAGCCACATCTCCACACATCTGGGGGCCTAGACTAAACAGCCGTGACACTCTTAATGAGTTTGGACCCTTCACTGCATTGGGACAACCACTCTGTTTCCTGTTCTTGTGTCAACTCACTGCATGGTGGAGGCAAGCTAACAGATGGGTTTGACTGATAAATCAGATTATAATGATATCACAAAAGGAGAGGAACAAAGGCCATGGTTTATATAAACTCAACACTAATTTTGACCATTCACGTTTTTGTCCTCTTATGAAAGCCCATTCTTGTTTGGTAATTTGTGTGATAAATATTATGAGATAAACTGTAAAACCTGCATTCACTGGATGCAGGATGAGAAAAGCAAGGATGGATCAAGGATGCTCTGGGGACCAGTTCACAGAGTTCCTCATGAACTGGATCCTCACTTCAACCTCCTGGTTCCCTATCTTCTTTGGTGGAAAGATTACCCCAGTTTCAACTGATCGAAGCATTATTGCTACTACTGTTACCATATTTCTCAGAAAAGGATCCCAAGTATGCTCTTTCCAGCCAAATTTATCATCTGACTAAAGAATGATGTCAACACTATTTATGAATGACACCAGTAGTGTCTGGAAAGCCACTGCCAAACAGTTTTAAGGTAAGTATTTGTATGTGTATATTTATTTATATAAAAGGACAAAGAATAAATACCTTTTAGAAGATCCATATACTACAGATAAGCAAGGTTCACTATGCAGGCTATCAGTCCATCTCAGTGTTACAGTGAATCCACAAACCACTTTCCTTTCTCTGGTATTCACAGCATCTCCTGAACTGCATTAAAGAATTACAGGCCTTATAGTTTCCGTTATCCCCTACATTACTTACCTTTAAACAGTACGATATCAATTCCTACTAACACAGCTCTACTCATAGCAGGAATAAACCCAGAAATTTACATTTTGTAGATCTGGAAGAAAACTAGAGCACCACAGGGGCTTCTAAAAAGGTTTGTAGGCAAAAAGTAACAGTCATAAAGATGAAATTGTTCACAGTAAAAAATGTTGATGAAATACAGACGTTTCCATCAGCTTTTCTAAAAAGGTTACCCAAATGTTCATCACTGTATTTTCTTTTATTTTAAATGCCTTTATCCTCTCCTTTCTTTTATTTTGTTAAGCAATTTGAAATATTTGTTCTTACCTGTCACAAAATTGTTCCTCCTACACTTTGTAGATGTCATTACTGCATCTCCCCTCAGTGAAGTGATATTCTGAATGAAAGTATTAACCTTACCTTATCTCTCTAGTTAAAAATAAAGTGACTTCTAAACTTCTGAAGCTTATATTCCTTGCGTGAAAACACACAAAAAGAAAAAAACAAAAAACAAACAAACAAAAAAAGCTATTATTTCTTTCCTACACTACCTGCATGAACTCTGCCTTCTTTGGTTATTTTTCTGGATCCTCTTTTTAAGCTGTAAGTTCTGCATATACTAGATTATCAAATGCACTTAAAACAAAGCTAGACTACATTAATTAGTGTTGTATGTGAACTTGAAGTGGGTAATATAGTTCATCCTCTGGCACTCAGCTCATTAATTTCAAAATGTATGTTACTAAACCTCTTATCTTGGTTTTATCTAATTAAATTATTAAGATGAAACTTAATAAAATCAGAGGTTTTTAAATGTCATTCAAGGCACAGCTACAATTAAGAGATCAAATATTCATAGTTTTAGAAGATTCAACCCAGCAAGACCACTTTTTGTCTGTGATCAATTTTGTGCTGATATTTTTCCAAACAGAACTATCTTTATTTCAATAATACTATGATTTGCAAAGATAGACAGGAAATTAGTACATACAACTCCGAATAGATAGGTTAATTAAGGTTCAGTCTGGTATTGATATTATAAACATTTAAATAGTGTAAATTAACTACGGCCTTGGAGCTAAAATGGTGCTGCAGGCCTTTACTGTCCTAAATGCAGTGGTGTCACTGGGATAGCTGAAGTTACTGTGACAGTGATCTGGATGGCTAAATACAAGGATCTAGTGTATTTTAGACACTCCGCTGTATCTGAGACATTCGGTGGCAGACACGACGCGGGCACTATCTATGTCCTTCCATGGTAGCAGCTGGAGATGAGGCCAGATACCCAAGAGCAGTTATAAAGGTAATAGACATCTGTTTTGAGGCACCTGAATTATCTCCAGACCATCCAGATATTCTGTGTGCTGTACAAATTTCAATACTTCTGTCTGAAACATGGTTCTAGAAAGAGAAATGTAGAAGCACAGAGTAACCAGAATCACTGTCTTGCAGCTGGTCAAGATAACACGCATCAGTGATAGAATCACAGAACCATTTAGGTTGGAAGGGACCTCAGGAGGTCCCAACCTCCTGCTCAGGGCAGGAGCAGCTCCAAGGTCAGAGCAGGTTGCTCAAGGACTCTGTCCAGTTGTGTCTTGAAAACTTCCAAGGATGAAGATGGCACAAGCTGTCTGGGAAACCTGCTCCATTATACTATTGTCCTCATGGGAAACACGTTTTTCCTCATACCAAGTCTGAACCTGTCTTATTTCAACTTCTGTCCATTGCATTTTGTCCACTCACTATGCACTGCTGTGAAGAGTTTGGTTCTGGCTCCTTGACAATCTTGCAGGTTTTGTAAGTCAACACACAAACTTTAGTTACCGGATCTGTATCAGAGTTTTAGCTTCCATACCTGACCCACCTGGCACTGGAAAGTTTCTCCACACAGTTCAACAAGGGCTGCAGTCTGTGCTTCTGACTGAACACAAAAGAGTTATGAGAGTTTAGAAAGTAGCTGCCACAGATGGACAGTTGAAAGTGGTTGAGATATAGCACCCAAGGTGCAAAGGTAGAACGGTAGGAAAGGGTAAGTCCCTGGAGCACATTCACATATCAAGTCAGGAAGTAGGGGTACTCCAAACACAGCATATTCTAATACAACTGGTTATGTGTATCTGGACCAGAGAATCCTCCCCAAAAGTACTATGGGATAAGCAGTCACTGTGAACAACAGAAGTGGACAACTTTACAAAGACACCTCACTGAGACAAAGGGACATGTTCAGATCATCTACTCTAACTGCCTCAATCTGGGACAACAACTGCCAGGAGACTATAGAGGGTGATGGAGAAATCCTCAACTCCAAGAGAACAGCTCAGACTATCCCAGTTAGCAGACCTGGCCCCAGACACAGAAAACAGAGAAACACAATCCTATATTATGACGATTACTTTCATTGACAATGTTGACAGCCACAGTCTGTTTCTTGATCTGATTCTCTGAGTGATCCTTAAAAGAGTGGCGTAACAGTCTGTAGAGTTAAGTTAGGTATCCATACCAGGTGGCCTCACCTACAGAGGCTATTTAGAAATAATTGCAACTCATGTCATGTGGATACATTCCAGATTGTTAGCACAAATATTTCAGAGAAAATAGTCTCTATAGAAAGTAAGTTTGAGGAAACTGCGCAAGAGAAGCAGCAACAAGAAGCATGTGTGGATCATAAGAGGGGAATGCAGATTCATTGGCTGGTCATATTTTGATCTTCAGGCTGAACTCTGTGCACAGACAGGTCACGTTATAGGAGCTGTGCCACAACCAGCTACTGTTCTGCAAATATTGCGTACCAAGGATTTGGGGAATGGCAATTCTTAGGATTGCAAAGTCAAGAACTACCAAAAAAAAAAAAAAAGTGTTGGAGTTCATATGGGCAACAAAACAACTGTTAGTAGTCCAAAGCAACCCTCCTTAGACAGGCTTATGTAAAGGGTGTAAAACGATTTACTACAGTTTCACAGCTATTTTCTGACAAAAGAGGAATAGGATGGGGATAGCACTCTCTATACTCAAAGAGAATACCTGAAACTTATGTATTTTCCTTACAGTCAGAAATTTCTTCCTACTCCATTCCTTGCAAACGTTTCCACCCACAGAAACATTTCCACCCACAGGTTTATCTCCTTTCCACCTTTAGCACCTAAACCTTGTGTGCCCACACTGAGCTTCCAATTTTCAGACTTGCCATCCCAGCCCTGATGCCTTTTACACAGACAGCCAGGTGCTGCTATTTAGCACTTCTCATCTGAAATGGAGTTTCTTTCACTTCTGCTCGTAGACTAGTGAGGTAGCTTGAACCATCTGTGACTTAAACTCATTTTTAAACTGAAGGAGAGTGAAGTGTTTGCAGTGTTCAATAGACTCAGGCTTGGACTCAGTGGACATAAGTCCACTTATGTTCCAATCTAAAAAAGTAAGTTGTCAAGAGGCTTGTCAGGCTGACGTCCAGGGCATGGACGTAGACACACATAATGAGCTGTGTAAATGTGATGGTGGAAGACTTACTGCGTGATGAGCTAGCCCCTCTAATGCAACCTGGATGGGTGCATTAATGCTTGAGTAATATGCATGTGGCTTCTCCGTGACTTTGATTTGGGTTAGGAGAGCCTTTCTGCTTTCCCTTGGCCCCTCAACGTCTCCTTCAATATGTTGCTTTCACAGAAATATCTGAATTTCATTTTGCCTTGTGCAGGAGTCAGCCACAAATATATACAGCTGCATAGACTGACTGGGAGACGGGAGAGCTGGTGCAGGGAGTTTGCTGGGAGACATGGTGTTCTGGGAGGTGTGTGAGGGTAGAGCAGGTTCCAGTCATGAAAAACATCCTGTCACAAGGTCAAGAGCCAGGAGGTGAGGTGATTGGCAGCCTCTCACCTATTTAAGAAGCAGCATTTCTGAATTCCAACTAACTTTTTTCTAAAAACTAACTGTTTTCACAGTTACTCTCAAATTAAAAGCAAAAATCAATCCATCACACTGCCTTGAAAGCTGCTAGTCTCTGGATCAGTCAATGCAGCAGACCCAGTGAATTCTCTTTGCTGATGATGTCATTATGATTGTGGCTGCAAGTCCCGTTCAGGAGAAATAATTCGTACAAAAGCAACATCAAAGAGTTTCTGTTTTGGAATTGGCAACCAGAATAAGACAGGCAGGACTGAAAGGAAGATAAGAAGAAAACTTGAAGGACATAATTACTGATGAAGATCCCATTTTAGCAAGATAAGTCAGCATGATATTGGGCAGGGCAGTGCCTCTAGTGAAGTACAAGGGATTGGCCACATATTAAACTACTCTGTTGGTTTAGGACTGGAACAAAGGTGTTAATTGCAGTGGAAGCGAAAGTGTCTTATCTGCCAGAGGTACCGAATGCATAGCCAGAAACAAGTATGGCCACTCCCACAGGAATGACAGCCAATATTTAACAACGAAAATATTAGCAGGTATGGTCTGATATTAAAATAACAATAATAATAAAAAAGTTATTCAAGGCATCCAAGATCTCTGCTCTGCTTTCTCTACTTTTACCTTCTGAGGGTGCTTAGATAAACACCCACAATCTTCTTAAGGACAGACCAGCTCAGTGAGTAGGGCTGGTATGCCATAAAAGACTCATTGTCTATATTCATTTTAGAATGTACCTACAGAGGATTTATAGAAACAATACCTAGGTGGCACTGAGGAGGCTATCAGTGCTATTTACAGACAATTTAAAGGAATAAACCTGCAGTTATGCCTGTGTTTGCTTTCCCTTGTGGTCTCCCTGCAACGCTTTCTAATCCTATTGTGACTTGATTGTTTCACAGCAAAGTGCTCCACAGAGGCCAGTAATTGGCACACAGGTTCAAATTAGATTGCTGTGTGTTTAGGAAAGCAGGGGTCATTTCCCATCAGCACCACTCATTAAGAAGCAGAGTGCTAAGTTTTCTATTACAGAAAATACTTATATGTGTGCAAGTGCGTGTGAGCTTGGGAGGGGGATCTTGTGTATAACCTAGAGCAGAATGATTCTGCAATCAACAATATGCAAAACGACTTTAGTAAAGGAAAATATTAAATATATGTTCAAAGACAGTTTTCTTAACACTGCATCTGTCTGACCATCTTTCACAAAATCCTTTTCACCATGTAAACATGAAGTCAAACATGTGAATGAATTCAGAAGCTAGCTTGGAGGCAGCTAAGAAGCTGGCCTTGTGTGCCCCTGGCTCCTGTGAATTTTAATCAGACTCTCGGTATGAATTGCACATTAGCCAAGTTTCTGTTCTGGTATATTCAATGCCCCACTCGGTGCATTTGCTATGGGGAACATAGCTGTACATTTGCTGTGGGGAGGAAAGAGAGGCTGGGGTTCAGAAATGAGGCTTTTGAACCCCAGATTAACTGAAGGAACAAAGATAACATCAGTATTAACCAGAAATGAGAATGAAGGACAGGTAGGGTTAAGAAAAAAAGAAAGAAGAAAACATCTGTCAAGAGTAGCCAGTTAGCAAACAGCCAATTCCACAAGCTTAATTGATCCTGAAAACAAACAATCATTGAACAAACAGAGGAGAGGTATTTGGGTAATTCTTGCCTCACCTGAGATAGCTTGGGCACCTGATTTTCCTCAAATGCTGAGTAGTGTCCTTCTCTTGGAGATGACTAATGTCTTGGAGATGACACTAGAGGTGTCTATGCCCTGCCTATGGCTCCCTCAGGGCCAGAAAACAGGCACTGCAGCCCTTGCATCTCCAGGGAAATCTCATTGGTTGGCTTGCATCAACCGTTTTTAACTCACACATTATCATTACTGTGGTGTAGCCCATATTTTGCATAATAGCCTGGTGCTTAGAGGTCTCCTGCCAGAAAGAGGGCACCTGGGGCGTAGCTTGAGGCAGCTGGGATCCTACACCACCCTGCCTGAAATAGGCGTCCTGTGGGCAGGGAGTGCTCGCCTATTTCTGGCGAGAGTGTTTTCTGCTCCTTAATGAACTGCAGGGAGAGGCACGAGGTCAGAAGGAAAGCGAGCGGAGGAATACCGAGCGCTCCGGCTTGGTGGCAGCACACTCAGCTGAGAGCAAGTAGGTCTGAAATTCCGGTCTGTGCCCTGAGGAGTGGATATGTATTTCCCATGCCAACCAAAGAACACCTTGAAATTAACCCCTGGAGGACTCACCGTCTTGCCTGGTCACATAATTTCATGAACCTCTTTTGAGTTTCAAATCCCAGTTCCACAGAAGTGTCATACAGTAGACAGATGGAGCCTGACGTGTGCCTCCCACTATCACCTGCTCCAGTATATCAGTCCACATCTCCAGGGGATCCTTATCTACTGGATCCATAGCAGCATCTTGCTGAACCCCCGTTCGCTGGGTGCAGAGATGATACGTCAAGGTCAGTCTTCCAAATTCTGCTCCCGGGGCACAGTTCAGAAGGTGGCCCTGTTCTTACAATGACTTCATTCTCTGAGTAGCCTCATGGGGCTACTAATTAAAATGTTTCTTGCACTCTTCCCCAAGTCCTGAAGTCTCCCACTGTGGGGGCAGAAGCTCACAAGAAAGGTCTGAATGGACCAGGGCCACATCCTGTAGCTTGCCTCCAGTAGAGTCAAAAAAAGCACGCCTAAGAAAGATAGTAGAGTATAAGAATATATAGGGTCCTTTCCCTAGTACCCTCCTGGTCTCCAACCATTTTCAGCTATGGGACTTCCTGAAATCATTTGGGATTCTATGTCCCTAGTAAACATCAGTTTATTGCTTTTTCATGGTACTTTTCTGATCTCCTTTGAACCTGTAGGAACTCTTTTCTTTTCAGAAGAAATTCTTATTCTGCTGAAAAACATATATATTGAGATGTTTAAGTAAACTAACCCATGCCTCCTTTTCTCTCTCATCTCACCAGAGAGATGTATTTTTTTACACAGAAGAATGAAGGAAAATCTGTTGTGCATATGGAACACAAGTAGCAATCTTCATTTTTACTTGCTCCTTCTGACATGAACCTTAAGGTACATTATAATGATATAACCTGTCACAGACAGCAATATCAAATCTAGGATGATGATATAAAGCGAGCAAAAAATTATAGCTATCTGTGGATTTTTGCTGTGTAAATTGAGTGAATTTTCAGAGAATGGCATTTCTCCTCCCCCCCCCCAGTCACCATCAACCGATGTTGTGCACTATGTCTTTTTTTAACTGCGTTATGTTTTACATCCAGCATGGCAAGTCACAGCTTTGCAGAGATCCCTTATCTTTAGACTGGGACTGTATTTCTCTGTCTTCTCATCACACATCTGTTAAAATGTTGTAAAATCCACAGTCATCTCTGGATTGAAAATGTGTTAGCGTGTAAAGTATTAGACAGGAATATAGTTGTTACTTCAATTCTGCTGAGATTTGCCTTTGTCTCCCTAGGATTTTACCACATATTCACTTACATGCTGAGAACACATTTTTTTTCCTGGTATGGCAATAGAAACACTGCTGCTGCCTGAATCCCATTCATTGTAGTTGGACTCTCACATCTATAAACATGTGGGAAGAAAACCTGCTTGTTTGCTTTTTTTTCTAGAGAAGATAAACTGTGAGAAACCAGCATGATATATTCAGAAAGATATACTTCCAAGTAGCATCACACCAGAATGAAAGGCACAGAGGCACTTTCAAGAAATCAGGAGAGAAAGAGAGAGAGAGAGAGAAGGAATAAATAAACAAAATTTGAGAAGTTATAAGAAAACAAATTGGCTTTTTAAGGTTTTATTTTAGGATGCAGATCATTATAGGAACATGAGAACTGCTAGATCAAAGTCCCAGTTAGCCCAACATCTTGTCTCCAAAAATAGCCGGTAGTGACAGTCCAAGAAGAGTATAACTATAATACAACAGGACCCAGCTGATAGAACTTCTCCAGAACACTCTCAGACACCACTGATTTCCCGAGCTGAGGTCTTCTGATGGGCCTGTGTAGACTTTTCTCCCATTCTTTTGTCCATTTTTCAAGCAATGACATTTTTAGCACATACAACATTCTCTGACATGTTTCATAGCCAAAAAGCATCTCTTTTGTCTGTTTTGAATCTACTACTTGCTAGTCTTGTTGGTGCTTCCTAGTCCTTCTGTTAGAGATTATAAATATATTCTCCTTCATACCACTATGATTTTATATCCTTTAGATGATACCCCCCACTCCCAAAAATTCACCACTTGCTTTAGTGCCTCTTTAGTGCCTCATAGGGATTACTAATAAAGGAATTTTTTTTTTTTTTGACCTAAACTGGCAGTGGCTTAGGAAGGGTGATTTACTGACTAGTTCTAGCTACATCCTACCCCTTGGGCTACTTCTCAGTCAGGCACCTTTTTTTGTAGGAATGGAAATGGCTGGTTAGGCCAAGCACAGGTCCCTTACCTACCCACCAGTCCCATACCATGGGTATAGGCTGGGCATGAGTCTGGATTGAGAGCTTCAGAGTGTGGAACAGGATATTTGAGATAAACACATTAACCGTGTTGTACTTTGTACAAAACTGAGAGAAGGGTGATTTGTTCCTTCCTGTCAGGTTCACAGACCACAGGTCCCTGTTGTCAAGTGGTCCCAGTAGCCATGTCCTCATTTATGGACTGTCCAAATCACTCAGTCACTTTGGAAAGATTGCCTTGATCTGGTGAGATTTTACCGCATGCTGGAGATAAATGATGTGATGTTTGTCCCAGTGAGCTTCTTTATTCTGAGTTGCAGTGGCACATTGTTGAATCTGGCAAATAGAAACCTTCTGCTTCATTTATGCTTCATATCACAAACCTGATGGATTGCACCCTGACTCAGAGTTTAGATCTTTCCAGATGGAGCAGAATTAGCAACAAAGTACATATTGCAAAGACCTTTTAAGATGTGCTTTTATTGACTGAATAGTACCACAAGGTTCAAAGGAACACTTTGTAAGTACAAACCTACCCAATCTATTTCTTTCCACATGCTTTGAGCTATTCAGCATTATTGCGACTATTGCAACCAGCAAAGTAGCCACTAGTTGCACAGTTCAGCACTGACAGAGAAGAAAAATTAACTTAAAGTACAAGCCCTCCCGAAGTCATTGCATTTCCTTGTACACTTACACGTGTTAAGTTCAGAGTGATAGGGATGCTATAATAAATCTCCTGTGGCATGTATTGCTCATGCATAATATAACTTTTCAATGGTTTAAAATATGGTTTAAATTCTGTTTGCCCCCCCCCACTACCTATGAAGAGTTTTTTCTTGTGTGCACTATTTCTAATTTATTTCCTCTCTAATTTATTCTAGAACTAGAATAAAATCAAAATCATTCAAATATCCATTCAAAGAGTTAAATACAATAATTTCATTATTTAAAAGGGTGGTATGTAACTATCAGGCCAAGCAGTCTAACTTATGTTAAATGACAGGTCAAAGAAAGTTCACTCCTAATAATGCAAATCACAAATCAGCGTCTCAGGAACAGCATATATAAAATGATGTCTGAAACATCAATAACAGTTTTTTTTTCCCCTTTATAATTATTATTAGCTTGGTAATAGTCGTTAGTGACCTATCTCTTTCTGCTGATTTAGTAAAGTGCACCTAATAACAAGCAGGGGTCAAACGTACAAACCAAATGACACTGCATTCCCTAGATACATAGTACAGTTTCAAATGATGTAATAAATGCCTTGCAGTGTTTTTGTCTTACCCACCAAAATTAAGCCTATTAGAGTAAAATATGCCAACTGAAAACATTATAAATCTTGCCTGGAATATAAAACAAATCTCTATAAACAGTCCTGGAAAGACAAACTATCTCTTGTACTAGAGAGGCTTAATATTTAAAGGAGCTTTTATTTCAGTTCTTGGTTAAAAATCAAGCCTTCAAAAATGGTGTATATTTATTATATAAACAGCGAGAAGGAGATAAAGCAGTATCACATTAAGGCTTTTCCCCCCCCCCCCCCCCCCCCATATTTGTTATATCATAAAAAAA
>VXAA01007174.1:0-81585 GCA_013399115.1 Anseranas semipalmata | reverse complement strand
TTTAGACATCATATGGATATTTTAGCACAGAAGAGGTGATCTTGTGTTAGACAAAGAGAGTTGGCTCGTAGTCCAGTGAAAAAAAAAAAGAATAATAATAATGTTTATATCTGTCTCTGTATTAACAGTATCCATAAAATCAGCTAGTCCCCTACCTAACCATGCTGGAACCCACTCAAGCCACTGAGTTTAAAACAGCAGTATTATTATTCTTTGATGTCAACAGCTTAGCAGCACAAAGCTGGTCTCCAAGCACTTACTCTCTATAAAGAAACACAAATGTTTGGCCTTTGGGCTGTAAATATTGTGTCACCATTGATTTTTAACATACAAAGTGTATTTTCCTGAATGTCAAGTATTCTCAAAGTGCAGGGACTCCCATGAGCATGGAGTGTCAGGAATTAAAGACAGTTTAAAAGCAGGAGCTACAAGCAAAGAAAGAAGAAAGTAATAGCAAGAAGCAAGAGAAAGGAGAAATGAAAGAATAACTAATATGAACTTAGCCAAATATTATATTATCATTTATCTCCCAGAAGAAAATGTCACCTGGGGAAGACAGTACCTTATTATCAATAAAGAGAAGGCTGAACTGTGATATTATCAATAAACCTTTTCTTACTACATAAGATAGTTTTCTTTAAGGATTTATGTATCCCATGCACTAGAGGAGTTATTTTCCTAGCTTAATAATATGATTGTCGATACCTGAATGGAAATGTAGCTCTGACAATTTGCTCTTATTGCCTTACAGCACTTCAGTATTTGTTTTTCTGCATTGTATCAGCTGCTTCGATGCACCTGCACCAAACCGATCTCCTGTAGAAGGTGGTTCAGAGCAGGACCCTAACTTAGCCAAGGTGCATAGACTAGGAGCAAGTAAGTCATCCTATTCTCCTGACTTACTTGAAGGACAGAGAGAAGTTCTGCATCACCTCCAGTGATGCCCACCTCCCACCACAGACTACACAGGGATGGCTAGAGGTGAACTTAGCTGCATATCCCTCGATTACCTGGGATGAATCTCAGCTGGTAGTCATCTCACTCACACAGATAGGAAATCTGAGAGGGATTCAGCCTACTGTATGCAATGCCTTTTACAATGTAGCCTCAGGCAGTGCAACTCTGCAATGTCCTTTACATAGGCTGGTGGTAAATCACCAGCCTATCCAATAATGAATAAGAGAATACTCTTTCTAGGTGATTATTCAGAGCAGTCCCATCTCCATATCTTATTTCTATAGCCAATGCAGACAGCAAAGGTTCCTGAGAGGGCAATGCAGAAGTGTCTTAGGTCAGGTTCCTCCTCTGACTCTTACACCTCTCCTATGCACTTGTGTGAAGTCAGAACTTTGAAGAGGAAATTCAGTCCAGACTGGAACAGAGACACTGCCTTTCCTCTCTGAAAAATATCTTCAAGCAGCTGTACTGTACAAGTTGTGGTGGCTACCACCCTGCTAGCTTTTATCCTTCCTGATCCCATTTGCCATGACCAGTAATCATTTGAAGGATATTACACACCAGATTCAGAGTTTCCTTTGAACTGTTTTCTCATTTATTTTGTTTACTAGACGTTTCTTTTACAGCTTCAAAAAAAGTCTGGAATCCATCTCAATTTTATCTGTCTAAGAACAGTCAGGTTGCAGGCAGACATTGTCTCAGACATTTACATGAATATTGACTATTTAATGCAAGGCATCCTTTAAATATACAGGCATATATGCCAGTTGCTCTTACGCAAGTTGAAGAACTCTGAGTTCTGATACATTTAAGAAACATTAAAGGTGTCTTTTTGATAAAGGCTACCTCTTGAGAGATGATGATAATTTCCAGCTCCTGACGTTAAACCACTCATCTCATCTCAGACACAGGCAGTCGGGGTCTGGAAAACCTGCCTTAGAGACCAAAAATACTCCATCTATTTCGTTTATCAAAGTGAAGCTTAGGAAGTGACTTGACATGTGAAAGTGCAAGCATGGGGAGAAAATTTCTGATAACAGGTTCTTTATAAGTCGACAAAAGCTTAAGTTTCCCATAGCCAGAACTAGATATGTTCAGGAATAAAAGCAGGATCTACTTAACTAAAGCATTCCAGTGTATTGCATGTATAGCATTCCAGTGATCATATGTGAGGTCTCTAGTAAACTGTTCCTCCTAAAGGAACTGATCCTACCTGAAGGATAGATCCTGCTTCAAAAAAAATAAATAAATAAAATCCTATCCATCTACCATCTAAGTTAGGTGCCCTAACTGAGGCATTTTCAAGTCTAAATAAAGTAATTACTGTTTAAGAACAATCTGGAGAGCCCTTCAGATTTTCTAAGAAACATCAGTCTTTTTTTTATTCAGTGTCTATTTAAGTACTTAATTTAAGAAAGCTGCTTTATTAAAACACCAAAACATTTAGGGAAAAATTAGGTAGACAAGATCTCCCCCAAAGTGTTTATTTTATTAATCAGTTGGATTAACTCCAGGATAACAGCTACAGATAACAGTTTAATTAGCTTTGGAAAATGAATTCGGGACTGCATCCTTCAGCTGGAACTGACTCTAAAAGACAAAATCTCAGCTATAAGATGTGATAGAAGGATACCAACAGGAAATTCCACATCCTGTGGTGAGTAGGAGATGAAGCAAGATGCTTCTTCTTCTAGACATAGAACATTTGTGAAGAAAAGTGAAGACAGTAGTAGTCTACCTGCTAAGATGTGTATCTTGTCAAGTCACATAATATCAGCCCTTAGATCCTGCTGATTGATTTCAGAATAAAATGTAAGGTACATCTGAAGCACTAAACAGGACCCATTTATTTCTGAGACCCTCTTTCTCCATCACTGCCTCCAAAGCTGTTTTAAGCTAAATCCTTTCTGTTTTAAAAACAACTACCACATAGGCATCATGATCCTCCAATGGAACCTACCTCCTTTCTTGATCAAAGCTCCTTTCTCTCTTCATTACATACCTACAGCTGTGGGTGGGGAGTCTTCCTCTGGCCTTTGCAGGAGGATCACTGGTTGCTGCCTAAATGCTCTTCTGTATTTGTGGCATATGGCTTTCTGATTAGTACAGATGGTTTTAAAACAGGTATTGTGGATTAAACCAATAGAAAATAAAGCCTACCAGTTTGTCAAAAAGGAATTACTGCGGCTTTCAACCATACACCCCCAACAAGGGAGAATTATGGTTTTAAATACATGAAAGCAATATGAGCAACACCCACATACTGCTGCTAAAAAAAGCCTGGGATCTTGTGAAGAATTCAAAGGTTAAAGTACAACCAATCATTTCCAGAAAATTATTTAACTTCATATCTTAACATTAAACTTACCTTTTTTCCCGCTCTATCTCTATTTCTTACACTTTGAAAGAAAATACCTATATCTTACCGTACACTGGAAAATATGGCAATAGTTCACATAGTGCAGGGATAGTTTTGAAAATCTAAAATACAGCTATTGATTGTCTCAAACTATTTAATCTTCAATTAGACATTGAACTTTAGAACTGGCAGAATGTATAAGATTTTTCTATCCTTGAATAGCAGTTCATTTTTGTCCATGAATAATACATCTTGCTACAATAGTGCAGTCAGATACTGGTATAATTAGATACATTTCTGAGGTCTGCCTATGGTTCATGCATCAAACACTGATCCTTCAGGCTGCCTTGTATAGGTCTATAGGCTTGGGACACTAAAGAAATGAACGCAGTCATGCTAACAGTGCCCTCACTCCAGTTACAGATGTAAGATGACAGTGACTGCTCCAAGGCATACTAATTACAAAGTATTTAGCAGTCAGTGTCTAGCACACACCTGCCAGAAGCAGAAATGGGGGAAATGTGATATCCCTGTTTCTTATGTTACACAGAGCCCAGCTGGAAGTTAAGTTCTTAAGAGGCCAATGACTGTACAAACCATATGTTATCACAGTTCAATCACGTCTGTAGCTTTCCCCATTTTAATGTATATTTGGCATTACTAGATAATGTGACATCTTCAGAGTAATCAGATGGATATCTTAACCATTGGGAATATTAAGGTAATACAGTGCCACAGATAACATCCATTGCATTGCTTGTTTCACACTTGTATTTCTGCAGAATGGCTCCAGCTCCTAACCTGTTCTGACTACAAACTTTGCCAGGAGGCAGCCCATTTAATCTAGACACAGATTTTGCTATTTCAACTTATGCCTACTGTGGATCTTAACATTTTGGGTCCAAATAGCTCCTAGAAAAAAACAGCTCAGAGTGCAAATTTTACTGTGTACATCTACTTCTACCTAAAGGAAAACATACAGAAAATGGTTAGAAAAGTCCAAAAAAAAAAAAAAGATCAATTAGATCTGTACAGTTTTTGTTGTTTTCAGTATCTAGAGACAGAATAATAAAACAGAGAAAAGGGCCAGAAAGGAAAAAGGATGAGCACACCCATTTACAGATGCTCTGCAATGTAATTATGGAAAAAGGGAAATAAAACAACTCTGACACTGGTGAGAAAGAGATCAGCTTTATCAGAAGCAGGGAAATGCTTTGCTTTTTGCATCATAATATTCTCTTATATCTGTCAAAACCAGTGTTTTCTACAATGGTATTTTCACCTGACTGCTCACTGCTTAGAGCCCCAGCCACAGGGCTAACAGAGCTGCCCAACATCACTCCATGGCACAGTTGAACCCCATGTTCTGATTACAGGTCATAGGCTTTGTCCTCTGGCTCACAGAAACTGCATTAATACAAATCCATATGATTGAGGAGCTGAAGGCAAAAAACACTTTGGAGTAACTGAAGGGAAAGATTCAGAATCAGAGAAGCAACGAGCCACATCAGCATGCTTTTGTGGGCTTGGGAAACCCTTTATTTATAGATATCAGTGGTATCATTAGCACTCTGGGGCAAAGGGAATTTACCAGAAGAGAAAAAAATTCCTGAGTGTTTTCTATTTCAGACATGAGATCTTTGGGAAGGGGCTTCACCTTGTACATACAAAGCTTTCTGCTAGTAAATAAAAGATGCAATGAAATTGCTTTCAGCTGAAAACATGGGGAGAACATTTTTGATGAATATAGAAACTGTAGAAAATTTTATGATTTTGTGCTTTCTCTGTCCTTATCCTTGCAATCTCATCACTGTTTCTTTCTTTTGATTTGCCAACGAAGAAGCAGAAGAAAAATAAAATAAAATAAAATAAAAATACCAAATGTATTTTACAACCAAATACCTGATGTTGCTGTATGTAACTCTCATTTAACAAAAATGCCTGTGTTCATTTTTACTTTGGCTAGAAAAAGAAAACAGCATTTCAAACATCCTTCTTTTGTGAAACCCGGCTGTCCACATTACCATGAAAGACATTTGCAACTCTTTCAGTTTGGCTGTTGTGTTTATATGTCAGTCTCAACTGATTGAATGGAAAGTAGAAAAGTGTCCTATCCCTTCTCTTTCCACTATTCTCTGCCCCCTCATCTACCTCAGACAAAACAACGTTGATGACAAAATCTAAGTCTTAATCCAGTGAAATCTCTTGATGACTTGCATGCTGGTTGTTTTTGAGAAAGGATTGAATAAAGACTTCAGGATTTCACAGATTATGTGACCTTATCCTTTTGGCTAGAAGTGCATTTTCCAATAATTTACGTTCTATGTATCCTTCTGTTTAATTGGTGGCAAATTCAGGACATTGCTAACACAGTGCCTCCCTATCCTTCTATCCTTCAGGTGCAGATAACCATGGTAAAAGAAGGGCTAAACCAGACAGGTGGAAACCAGAAAAGCTGATAAAAAAGCAGTCACATATCAGGAAGTTACAGCATTTTCCAAGGAAGAAGAACTTACAAAAACACCTTCTGACTTCAGAAAATTGTCATTCTTATGCAAAGTCTGTGTGTTCATCCAAATCTCATCAGTTAGACTAACATTTCCCATTGAAGACTTCAGCTGTAGATGTCAGCATGCTGGCAAATGTCTTTATTCTCACTAGCAAAAGTATCTCCTTAACCCTTTTTTTTCACCAGAATACTCTAGCTATGTTGTCAGACAAGTACAGACCTGAGGTGAGACCTATAGCTTGGGTGTACAGCTGCTCCCCTCTTCCTCTTTCATGATCCCATGGGCTTTAGTTGCTATGGCAAGGCAAATTCTTCATCCTTTCTTTCTGCATGGTTGACCTTTTGCATTTAACTATGTCTGCCTGGGAACTTGCTCAGCCACTGATTTGCTGGAATACAGCATCACAGGGCAATTCCAGTGCATGACAGTTGGCAGAGTGGAGTTCAGCACTTTTCCCTAAAAACAGGACTTGAGCTGCTTAGAGAAAATGAGCAATTTCTTATCCAAATGGCCTACCAGAGATCTGGACTTCTTAAATTACTTTCTCCTTTTCCAAGGGATGTCCTTGCTTTGAAACTACTTTATAAATGGAACGGTAAAAGCAACAAGAAGTTGTATTAGATTACCACTAGATATTCCCTCTTCTCATATGGATTTAAGTCTGTTATTGACACTATATTTAACTTAGGCCAAATTCTAATTAAACACTAGATTGTGCATTGCATTTCACTGCTTTGCATGAAGAATCCCATTTGCTTACACACATAGTGGAATACATATACAAACGTGCAATTACTCACTGGTAATATTTTATGTAAATCCACACAGTGGACTTGATAATGAAATTTGATAATGAAAAAAAAACACCACCAATGAGGTTTTGTGATTCTGTTACACACAAAGCACCACAGAACAGAGCAATATCAGGAATGTCAATGGCTCTTCTTGCTGACTAAGGATCAGGAAAGATGAGAATTACATATATAAAAATTACCTGCCTATGTAGCCACCTGAGTGCAATGGTTTCTGCATCCAAGCTCTTCTTGTGGCACTGCAAGAAAAAGGCACCTGAGGCACCTGAGCCACTCATATCTACTCCTTAGCCAGTTACCTGGATGTCATTGGTCATGACAGCCAGTTATTCAAACCTCTTCGGTCATCTTAGTTAACACTAAAGCATGGAGTAAATTCTGTAGAATTGTTAGAGCTTAATATAAGAATGCCTATAAAGAGGAACCAGGGATTCAAAGTGGTTCAAATTTATTTTTTTTTTCAGTTATTAAAGCAAAACAATCCTTCAATACTTAAAAAAATATTAGGGATTTTCTAAAACTGACATTTATTATGAATGTTTCTTGAGTATACACTGGTGTGTTTTATTTTTATAAAATAAAATATCAGGCTTTGCTTCACATTTATTATTAATGCAAGATACACGAATCTCTCTTAAAACTGTTGTATCAGGTGATATTTGTAGGTGCAATTGTTTTGTTTAACAGATGTTATTTCAAAAAAGAGAGAGAATGTCTCCCTCCCACTCCACAAGATGGTATCTCAGCAGGGAGCTGGACACATACCTGTATTTCATAATACTTGCTCATCTGTAAACTCTGTCCCATGATGTCCTGCATCCAGTGCCACAAAGCTACATTCACTTACATAGTCCCGTCTCTGGCCTCACACTTTTCTATACGCATGCAGCACATTATACACATCCCTATTATGGGAGCATCTGAGGGGAATAATCTTTACTTGCCATCAGAGGTCAGAACACAGTCCGGAGTTTGCTTTAGCTGACGGGCTACATGCACTGCTGGTGAGGTGATACGCTATAGCATATCTGAAACAAAAGGCAGTCTGGTGGAGCCGAGATGCCATGCTGCCTGAGGGGCTGCACTTGCCGTGCTGTCTATGAAAGTGCGAAGTGCTGAGCACTTTAGAAAATCTGTCTAGAGAAATGTAAGTCCTAAAACAGGAGCCAACCTCCACTGGAAAAACACCCTCAAAAGGATACACGCTTCTGAAATGTGGCCCACAGCTACAGGGATACTTGAGATACAAGGCCAGTGAATTTGAATTGCCACTGTCTTATTGGATCCAGCATGAAATATGTTTGAACCCCCTTTTTTATTTTTTAAGCAACTACTTTTGGTTTGGGAGTTAATTTCTGCAGGATAGTGTCATAGTTGCGCCTGGCACAGACCTTTGAGCTTGGACCTCTGCAAGTACAGCACGAACAGGTTTGCTGGGAAGATCTTGAAAACTTCTCCAGTCCTCCCTGCCCCTTTTCTGAAAAGCCCAGAAACATCACGCTTATTATATAGGCTCCCCAGGGCAGTGGTCACAGCACCAAGCCTGCTGGAGTTCAAGAAGCATTTGGACAACGCTCTCAGTCATACGGTTTGATTTTTGGGTGGTCTTGTGTGGAGCCAGGAGTTGGATTTGATGATCCTTGTGGGTCCCTTCCCACTCAGGATATTCTATGATTCGGTGATTCTATTAGGACCTACAAGTACATTAGTTAAGAGTTGAGTTGCCCTACTCCTCTTACATATTAATGAAGAAAAATAGGCACTTCTAGGGGATCTTTCACATCGTAAGCTGCATGTCTTTCTGCACTTACCATACAGTTGATTACTCCTAAGTCACGTGCTCTTCTAAAAATATCACAGGTAGTTAGGTAGTTGGGTTGAATCTGAATCAAACAACAACTCTGCTGCTGTTTGGAAGATATCCTAGAAGAGCTTTGTGTGAGGGAGAGCATCTGAAGAAATCAATAGTTACTGGGTGATGTATGAAGACAATAGAAAATATTTGTTTTCTCTTTACTGCCTAGTTATTCACAGGAGCTATAGCTGTATTATGTACCTGACTCTTCACTTAAAAGTAAATATTTGTTGCAATTATGAGTATGTTTTGGCAGGTATCTCTTGCTTTTCTGATCTAAAAAACAAATATTCTTTAAGACAGATTAGAAGGGCAAACCTTACCTTTTATATTGTATTTTGATGATTTTTATATCTCAATGTATATTGACACCATTAGATGTTTTCTATGTTTTAAAATACTAACAAAAGGAGCTAACGTTTAACCCCTACAATCAGAAAAGATAATGAAATAATACACCAGGAGTTGCTGCTTATCTCTTGCTAGATAGATCAGCAAACAAAAACCTGAACAAAACAAAATTAACTGAGATGACATCATACACTTAATGGATGTAGAGACTGATGCGAAAGCAGCTGTAAATACGCATTCATGAAATCCTCCTTTAAGGTCAGAGGCAATGCAGTCCGTCATGTCTTGAAAGAGAAGTTAAGTATCCCTCCTAGTGATTCAGACATTGAACAGATGACAGGAATTCATAAGAACAGATATAAAACTCATTGAAATCAGTGGGTACTTTGCCTGCATCTGAACAGCAGGACTGAGAGAGCCTCATAACGTATGTGATAAGACAGAGAGAATTGTTCAAGGAAAGGTAAGGTAGAAAATGCCAACACTCTGCTCTTAGCTGCTGATTTTAAAAGAGACTTTTAAACTGAAAGATATCTCTGTGGAAAAGTCTCCTGAAAGCCACATTCAAACTGCAGTGGGGAAGCAGCTAATTTTCCAGGTAATATTATCTGAACTGTGGAAGATACTAACACAATATAGGAACACAAAAGACAGCACGTGACTACAGTATTAGTTTCAGTGAGTTCAGTACCATTGACAGACAACACATTAAGTAATGAGTTCTAGCAGAAAAGTCCAATCAAGATGCCTGCACCATTTCCATAACTAAGCATTTTATATGTTCAAGTGTCACTGGGACCCAAACAATGAAATTATAGTTAGAAAACATGAGCTTAGTGCCCAAAACTCATCATTAGCTGGACCTTGTAGAATACAAAAAGAGTGGACTAAGCTGAGTTAGTTACAAAATATATTTGTACAGTGTGTTTTCTGATTTCTGCTGCCAAATCAAGTATGTAGCAGAGCCATGTGGTCTTTTGGTTTTGTGTAACAGCCTCTAAAGATTTCTCAGTGGTATTCCAGGTGAAAAATGCAAGAAACACATTTTCCAGTTAAAATATCTAGGGATAAATTAACATATTCTCCACTATAGGTCAGATAGGGAAATGTATTTTGTTAAAATTTGTGCTACCAGTGCCATTAAGAGGCATCTATTAAAAAACAACAGGCATCTGAAAAGACAGCCTCCTGTCTCTGGATGTTTGTAAGTCAATCTGAAGTACTAAGGAATGTAATGCAAATAGAGAAAATGAACTCTGTAAATGATAAAATATGTTCATCTAGCGACAGAAGTTTCAAAAAGTAGAAGAAACAACCAGGATGAAGATTTCACTTTTTTTAATGTGCTCTGAACTCATCTTTAGTACTAAAGAAACCGTGGAGCAGAGTGTGTAACTGTACAGACAGCTGCATTGTATACTCTCGCAATTCACAGTAAATATAAGAGGAAAAAATGACTTTTAGAACAGGCAATGATAAAGAATGCAGCAGTATTTGTTTACCTTTGTTTTCTTTTTCCAAAACATCTTCAAGACTCCTAAGGAATCAATTTAGCTGCTCAGGTCAGTTTGAGCAAAGAAATAATTTAAGACTTCTGAAAATGTTAATATAGGTGCTAAAATTTATTTTGTTAATTGCTGGAATAATCAATAACTAATTTTCATTCTAAATTAGGTCCTTCATGCGTCTTAAATAACCCAACAGAAGACCATTTACATCTCAATAACAACCCCTAACAGTGTCATGTCATTAAAATCCAAACTAAATCTCAATAATGTAGGTTAGTGACCAGTAAAGGACTTATTACCTGGGTCAAGTCCTTCGGGGCTGTGGTGGGCCAACTGGTGAAAGCCGTGCTTGTGTGTGGCTTTTACTCCAAAATATGAGCACGGCATCCCATAGGAATGATCCCATTATTTGGTGCTATGTCATTTCCTAAATGGTTATACATTACACCTATTTCAGGAGCCTGTAGCAGATTCATAATATGAAGGTCAACCAAGCAGAACAAACCAAAACAAAACAGACATCAGAATAATATGCAGTAGAGAGCTTTAAAAATAAACAAATAAATATGTCTTTGAAAGCTTACTTGGAGCATCACCTTCCTTTCATTAAAATGTTTCTGTGTAAGATGGTAATTAGCAGAAATGGGAAGCAAAAGTATATTAGCCTTATGTACTAGCTAGGAACTGAGAAAGGCATAACTATTTTAAGATGCATTTTTAACAATGCTTTTGTGATACCAACACACTTGCTGATGATATTGAAATTTTTATGTTAATTAAACAACCCCTAACCACTCAGTACATCTCAGATATATACACTTTGTAATTACCTCCATTATTGAAATAGCTAGTTTGATTTATCCTTGCCACAGTAACATTCTAGCTTCTGTTATTTTTGTCTTTAGAAAAACATAGGTCCCAGTGAGGGAATATAAAACTATTACTGTAAATTAAATATTAAAGCTAACTTATTTTTGCATAAGAACACTGTCAAATAATGGTGATAACTGTTCCTAAGAAATGAACTTTTTTTGCCTTTTTTGGAACACAAATTAAAATCTAATTTTCACTTCTTTTGTAAATTTCATATAGTTAGCGTGCATAGTTTTACTGATGGCAGTAGCTTAACAGGGAGCTATTACAGTCTTAGCTTAGCGATTAAGAAATACAACATTTGTTGAAGAGCTAGGCCTTTTAGTCTAGAATGGATTATCACTTGATCCTTCCTTAAGCATTTTTATACAGGAGTGCATTATCCTTGGAGCCACCCTGGGCTCCATGCCTCATTAACCTGGGTGTTAGATAAATCAAAGGCAGCCTCAGAGACAAAGATAAGCAAACTGCAGGCCAGCAAGACGATGATGTATGGATCCAGGAGGCTAATAGGAAAGTATTGACAGGAAAATGGTGTGCTTATCCTGCAATCACTGCATATTGCAATGAGAGCTCCCAAAAGCAGATGGGATACACTTCAGGGAATGCAGGAGAAGGAGACTGTTAGGCAGAAATGGATCCTCGCATCTTAAATTCTAACAAGAACTTTGTTTCTGTGCAGCAGCACTTCAAGCACAGCCGAGAGAGGTTAATACCCAGGCAATGGCAAACTCTAAAAAGTGAATTCATTGCAGGGGTAAACATTATTATTATTTTAAGATTGTATTATAACCAGCAAAGCTGAATTTTGCATATGTCAAACATTAAAACAAACACGCTTCGCAGAGACAATACACAGAACAACAATTCCGTACGCTCAGAAAAAGCATTTAGTATTAAGAATACCCTATAAAGCCTTCTGCAGAAAATAATGCTTCAGACGTTGGTACCTTTGTGATGAGGAAGGCAGCGTGCTCAACAAAAATTCTTGCCAAACAGGGCATGTTCTGTGATTACCCCTTTTGTTTATTTTCCCTCCCGTTCCCAGAGTAACATTTTCCAGAAAACCTAGGTGGCTTATAAGCCTTAACCATGAATCATCACTTAGGTCCAGTAAGTGGTCCACTTTCACTAGTTGGAACTGATGAAAAGTTTCATAAGACCTGCTGGTATTTTGTCTGGGGTTTGTTTTCCAAGACTTAGTTCACTAGATTAATTTTAGAGCATTTTTTTTTTCTTAGCACAGACCTGATTAAAAAATAACTGAATTAAGGGAAAGACCCTCATATAGTTTTGGATCAACCTCAGTATGATCACACAGCTCCTAGAAGATAAAGCTGTGTTTGACATGATTCATTCTCCACTTTATCTATTTCTGTTGTTTGTGGTGCTTGTAAGACATTTTCTCTTAAATGCATATACTAAACTTTCAAAATAGCTGGTGTCCTTCTAAACCATTACCCCATTTTACAACCATAATTTACTGTGCTGTACTTTGAATATCAGACTACTAGTTTTAAATTTCCTGTTGACTCCACTGGGAGCAGGATCAAACCCCAAGCCTACATACTGAACAAAGTTGGTCTGATTTTCCCCAGTATCGTACTTACTGGGGACAAGAGCCAGGATAAGAGGAACCAGCAGCATTCTGATAACAGTAAATAGCCTAAAATTTGAGTTAAGCTAAATTTGATACCCAAGATCTGAGGCTATTTTAGGTAGCCTGGTCCAATAACCCAGACTTTTCAATGCCCAAAAATAAGATAGCTTGTGCTCAAAAATTGAATGTGCAATTAAGGAAGGCGCTGTTTGCAGAGCTCCTGTGTCTCGTGCTGTAGAACAGAGAAGGGACATATGTAGGAAACGGACTCGGTGACCGTAGGAGGGGTTTCACAGTCTCACAGTTCATGCAGAGGAGCAGCACCCCAGAAAGCTTCTGTCATAGAGATGCCGAGCACATCTCAGAACAGTTTTTCTCCAGTTCCTACCTTTTCAGTACGTACCCAGCCAAGGCCCCTTGAATAGCAACATGGTCACCTTACGTGAATTGATGGAAAGATGGGCACCTCCTAGGGTAACTATCAACTCCTTGTTTCACGTTGCTCAGCAGAACATGTATGTGACTTGTTGCACTGAAATGCTTAACAAGGGGAAATTTAGAAGGTGAAAAAGGTGCTTCTGTGCCATTAGCAGCATGATCTCTCTATATAATATCATCATAGTGAATGAAGACAAATTTGTATTTTGCACTTCTAAGTGGAACCTCAAATTGATGGGAGTTTATACATTTTCCCTTTGGTATGGCTCCACAGTTTCCCCTCCTCTATATTCATCCTTCACGTTTCTGTCTTCCTAGTTTCTGCTTTCCTATCCCCAGCCCCCCTTCTAAAACCTCACATGGCTCCATGGACTCCTACCTTCTCCTCACTCATAATCCAAGACAAGATGCTTTCTCCAATTTTCATATAATCTTGGCATCATTAGGTAAAAGGATGAGAACAAAAGTGAGCAAACTTCTCCATATTTGCTACTAATGCCTGGCTGGGAAAACAATCGAAAAGAAAAAGCTTTGCTGAATGGGCCCAGGTAGCTCTGTGGAGGCAAAGCTTTTCTGTATGCCTGCTATCACTTCCCACAGTATTAGAGAGTCCTTAGCACTGACCTCAAACATCAGTCTCCCTGCCCAGCAACTTTGCTATGCCCAACAAATCTCTATGAAGCAAGTGAAAAGGAAAAATATGTGGATGTATTATTTGGTTGAATTTGGGAAGGTTTTAATAGAGATTGTGAAAAAACATCTCTAGTTTCAGCAACATTTCTGCTTTCTGAGATGTTAGACCTTTTATGCAAAAGGTTGTACAAATATAATTTCTAGTGAAATAATATTTTTTAACATCAAACCTATTCCTAAAAATGCTGAACTGTATTTGCTGATTATTTTCTCTATAACAATTTTACTTCAGGCAAAAAACGCAGCATATAAAATTACAGTCCAAATAGTCAAAGAGAAACAGAGTTAAAGCCAACTGAAAAAAAAAATAAAAAAGGATTTTATAAGGGAAAATATCAGAGAACAACCTAGATGTTCATGAAGGTCCACCCTGAACGACTGTAAATCCTCTGCTTTGAAAGAACTATAGAGCTTTTAAAAAGACTTTGTTTTCACTTAGTTATTCTGAAGCAGTGGTTAAAGGAAAGATCCAAATGCAGAATAGCTCTGAGACACAACACACACACACAAAAAAGACATAAAATATTTTGTAAGTCTGAAGCTTTAAGTAGCAACATTCTTAGTACTATGGAATTTCTTTTTTTTTTTTTCAGGTTGTTCTTCCATCTTCTTTCTCATTACCCATCCCCTCCCATGGAATACATGACTGACAGATGGGTGAAATGTAGCAAATGCTGACAGTTCAGGAGTTTCCTCCTCGTATTCCAATAATCCCTTTGCAATTTTGATCCAGAATACTAGTTGTGTTTTCTGCTCTCTAATGTAGCTGCCTTCTACATGACTGCAGTGCTGCGTAATGCCTTCTATGAAGTTCAGGTGTTGCCAAATGGGACAAATCAAATCCTACAGAAATACAGTATTGCAGACATAGTTACAACTAAAGACAAAGTTATAGTTATGATGAGATACTAAAGGGCTAGATATTAAAGGAGCACAACAGCTCCCATTGCTTTTCCCTGAGACACTGGCTGGCTTCTGATCAATTTTAGAAAATTTACCGACATCTTTTGAGTTGATTAATCAGAAGCTACGTTCTTCAGAAAATCTGGCCTCCGTATGGATTCTAGTTATACATTTTGGGTAGATATTTCTTGACCTTTGCATTACAAATCACTATTCCAAGAATTAATATGATAGCACATGATAACAAAACAGAATTTCCTAAAATGCAGTTAATGATACTATTACATTATGCAGCGTAAAACTACAAATGTCCACCTCAGGTGAGACATGTGGACCATTTGTCTAAGTTAGACACATTCAGAAACCAAGCCGACCTTCAAACTTACTGGAGATGTTCAACAGAAACTCACTTTATCATATATGCTTTAGAAAACCTCCAGTCAAACTACACTAGTGACAGCGATGCAACTCACCCCACTTTCAAAAGAACACACTTAACAAATTAAACCAGAATCTTATTTACCAATTTATTCCCTTCTCAGTCAGCATGAGCCAATTCCTTGGTGGGTTTTCTAAAATACCACTTTTTTGTTATCATCACTGACAGCAAAAAAAGTGGCAAGTGCATTTTGCTGCTCAGCTGGTAGCTAGGTAATTTTGCAAGGCTTAATTATATATTGTATACACAGATATATATGCATGTATGTACATATATTTCTAGCGGTAATTCCCCGGTGTGAATAGGGCATTTTAAACACTTTCGCCCTGAAAAATAAATAAATAAATAAGTAAGTAAGTAAAACAGAACAAAATAACCCAAGCACAGCCAGAATGCCGTGCATTTTCCAGCTGCCTCCCCGGTTTTGATTTGTTTGCACGGCTTTATCTGGTCTTCGACATTAGCCCAGGGAGCAGCTTGATTAATGCCCACTCCGAGCGGTACAAGGAGCACTGGTGGGCAGGTAGTTATTCAGAAGAGCTGCAGGTGCTCGGCTGATGCGCCGGTGGTGCCAGCGCCTTTAACAGCTCTCTGGGGCTCTGCCTGTTATCTGCCTGCCCCTGCGGCCGGCAGCTGTGCTTCCCGATGGCCTGATGGACTGGCTGGTGTACCTGGGGATGCGGGCAGGGTGCATCCATTACTCATTTGTGACAATAACCAATCGAGGAAGATGTAGAACTCAATTCCGGCAGAAAGACCTATAATGTCGGAGTCAGGAGGTTATCGCTGTGGGACTTGCACCTTGCTCCCTGCCCCTCTTATCGAGGGCTTTACAGCCTCTGCTGGAGCAGCATCTTGTAAAGCTGAGGGCTGCAGATCTGGGGCCCAGATTAGCATGCATCTTCCTAAATGCTACAACATTTAATTAAAAAGTAGATGTTACTCAAATAGTTACTGGCTCAGAAGATGGCTTTGGTAAACAGGAGGCAAAAGCTAAAGATTCTTGCCACAGAAGGAGGAGACAAACAATTCCCTTAAATCTTGTCTTTGTAGAAAATGAGGTGTGCTTATGTTTCTCTCTATTCTCATTTCACAGGCCAGCAAAACTTTGTACAAGGGACCAGCGCAATCCTAAATCCAATCCATAATGCCTGATAATACAGGAGAGAATCTGTCACTAAGGACAGCATAAAGACCCCAAAACTTGAAAAACAACGTGGGACATTGCTCTTGATAAAGCACAGATGTTGTCTGATGGCTGTCTATTCATGTTTAAATGTTCTGGGACAGATTCTGTCTTTTAGAGAGGAATTAGTAAGAAAAGCTCAAGAAAGACCATTAGGATACATGCAATTTAAGAACTACTGGAAAACTCACTTGATTTAGAGCCTCTTCTCTAAATATCTTGATCCTAGGAGGAGCCAGGTAGACTTTTTAGGTACCTTAATTGTTTGAAATAACTCAAACTTGTGAAAGAGCAGATAGAAATAGTACTCATTTATCATTAATGCCTTAAATTATATTTAGGAAGGTCCTTTAATCAGTCATACAGACCACAGAAACTGACAGTATTTCAGAAAACTGTGCCTGAACTGAAAATGGAAGAAATAGATTAAAAAATGGTTTCATCAAAGATAGAAAGTGCCGGCTTAAATGTGGAAAACTATTAATTACATAAATACTGGTAGATGAAGTCACCACCTGCATTGCCAGAATAAAGTAAAAGAATTTACTTTTATTCCTATAGAAGAATATAATCCTATTCACTTAGGGATAAATCATTTAATCTAATAAAACATGGCTTTCAAAAACAATCTGCAATCTTTTCTACACTTTCTTATAAAACCTATAGCATATTTTTAAACTGGAATAAAGCAGGAGGTTCAATCAGAGAATATTTAGGCATAAAACTGACAATCAATTTTATGCATCTATCTCCATTTGTATCTACTTTCTTTTGAAGAATGCTTTATGATATATGAATAGCATTTTAGCATAGCTTTTATCTGTACTTTTCCCAGGTTTATTAACATATTTTAACCTTTTTTCAACAATTCCAATGTGGACTTTAGCAAATATTAAATATTCAATAGCATCAAAAGCCCTGGAAATATAGGATTTAATATACAGCTGTAAAGAACCCTCTACTCCATAACCCTAAAATAAAATCAGCCACAGCAAAATCTTGCTGCATCAGAGGAAGAAAATCAGGAGAAGCAAGGCTATATGGTATCAGATAGAGAATTAGTAGAGAAATATTCAGGGCAGGGGTGAAAATAGCATCCATGAGATGTTGAGGGGCAAAGAGAAGGACAGAAATTAGGAACTGGAAATGAGCTAAGCCAAACAAGAATTCTGGTTATGGAAAATCAGCATTTGCATGAACAGAGGGACACATGCAATAGAAGGAAAGATGAGAGAGGGGCATCAGCGCACAGTTATTCAGTGAACACCACTACAGCTGGGCTATTTCACACAGGCTCAAGAGCCAAGGCACCATGACGCTAAACAGAAGAAAGCGAGGCAAGACCTTTCAGGTGACCAACAACCAGAGCATTTTCTTCCTTTCAGAAAGGGCCATACCAACCACCCTGAAACTCTGAGGGTTTGAAGAACCAGAGAAAGCTTCAGCAGGTGGTAATTCACTTAAAGAAGGAACTTAGGGAAAGGCAATCATTCCTGTTCTCGGCTAAGAAATCAAATTTCATTAGAGCATCAGGAATAAGCACAGCTAAAACAGCTAGAGCTAGGCTGAGGATCTAGGGACTTACAGCTCTTCTAGCTGCAACTGGAGAATAGGACAGAAGTGACCCACCTCAGTCTTGCTTAATCTCTCTTGTGAAATGTTGACCTTCAAAATTTCGGGAAATTTCAAGTTATTGGAAAAACGTCATAGTCTGTATATAACAGAGTCTATCTAGGAAGCAACAGAGCCTATACACCATAAAATTATAAGTGTCTGGGTCATGGGCTCAAGCACTAGTCCGTGACTCTCCACAGTGTACACATGTTGTTGCATTTTATGGCATGGCCGTGGCCTGGGCCCATCAGCGCATTGGCTGGGCACAATTCAGGGAATGGCAACAGCCAAAAAGTACTCTCTTTTTCGGCTGTGGATCAGGCCACTCTGTTTGGGGTGAATTAATTGTGCCATGCCACTTGTCCGAAGGGCCAGAGAATTCTCCCTGGCTCACTGAGCTTACTAGCATAAACGTAGTATTTAGGTGCCTTGTCCCTAAAGCTGCTGTAGCCTAAAAGACAGCAGGTATAGATACTACAGGGGCAAAAATATGCCACTGTACATATATATATATATACACGCAGTTTTAGCTAGTTGTGGGCATCCCACATGGAGTAAAACTACTTCTGATAAACTTCTCAGGTCATTTAGATGTCTGCAAGTTAAACATTTCAGTCTGAACTAGTTGTGTGCTGCACTTTATGGTCATCAGGGAAAGATGCATCCACTACCAAAGGCACCTCCAGACAGCTAAGGGTTGTAACTCAGCCTGAGGTTAATTTTTCCCTGGAAATGCTGCCTCTCCTCATTGGCAACCCCTTTTTCCAACTCACTCTGCTTTGACTGCAGCAAATCCAAGAAATGTGACATAATGTCAGAAACAATACTGAAAGGAAAGACAGTGGGGTGGAGGAAAAACCACGGCTCTGGGGACAGAACTGCCGGCTGACTGGTACTCCAAGGGGCATCTGAGAACTATATGCACAACACAGTTAGAAAGTTTATTTTAAATAATTGCATTCATATGTTCAATGTTACCTATATGGGAACATCTCAAACTACGATACAGCTTAATTAACTTCAACTAGGATAGCAACACACTTTTCTAAATTAGGTTTCAACCCTCTGAACAAAGGGTGAATGTACAATAATATCTTTAAAGTTGTTTTTAGGTCAGCCGTAGATTTCATTAGGTAAGCATATGAACCTCAATTTAGAGATAAGACAAGTTCAGACCCACATGTTTAGATCCAGTCAGCTCACGCTGTTTTCAATGCAATGCTTCATGAACATTTCAAATCGGTATACAGCAATTTCACATCACTTTGTTTTCCACTCTCTTTATGATCAACTGTTTACAATCAGTCACTACCCATGACCAGAATACTCAGGACTGTAAAAAGACCTACCCAATTCAGCAGCCCAGCTCTAACGAGCAATATTACACCAGTGAAAAGGAAAATGTCTGCACTGAGACTGCTTATTGTTGGTTCTAAAATTAAGCCTGTGACTATCTCTCTTCATCAACCATAAATGAAATCATGATCAGAAATGCTCTTTGTAACTCTGCAATGATATGGCTCACTAGTCCCGACTAATAACTTACAAAAGCAGATCTGGATAGTGCCTCGCATGTATATCACAATCAGACTGCTTTGAAATAACTGGTCTATAATGCCAGCCTATTTAGCTTCAGACCAATGGTAACATGTTAAACCATATCGGCTGTAATGATAGTTGACCTTTCAGTGATGTTCTGGGGTTTGAGTTTCTTTTCTTTTTCTGATTTTGAAGTGTCTCATGTTTTCTGGTGTTATTCCCTTCATTTTGAAGACCAGGAGAATTGAATAGCATCATAGCTGAATAACTTCTTCAAAGCTTCACAGTGAAAGAAGCAAGACATGTCCTTAACTCTAATCTTGTAAGGAAGTCACTAGGGACAAAATGCAAGCCTAATATCTTATGGTACACTGTGCCTTTGGAAACAATGCATTTCCATAAAAAAAAAAAAAAAAAAAGAAGTGATTACCTAGCTATGCTTACAATATAGAACATTTTTTGACTAAAAAGAGTTATATTTCCATGTATACTAGACACACATTTCCCCCAGAATTACTCACACAGTGCATATTGCACATCTTATATACAGTCTTCGTTTCCACAACAGCAGGAAGCATTTAAACTAAGACAACATGCAAGCTTTGACCACATTCCACCGACTTACACTGACACTAAAATTTAAAGTTTAAAAAAACTTATGTATATACTGATATCTAAGGGAACATAAAAGCTCCATTAAAGCCTCACTTAGATAAATCTCTGTCCTGTCTGGATCCAAACCTCTCAAAGGTCATTGTCTTCTTGGAGACAGAATAAAAAATATAGCTGAATTTTAGTATCACTGCATTTGATGGAACATAGAACTTCAAATGAAACATTCCCAGGACATATTTGCAATCCAAGGAGATATTCTGGAAGTTAATTCAGTAGAAACTGGTAGAAAATGTACAAAAGTTTTCAGATACCCATCATCTTTAAACGGAGTGATACCAACAAAATATTCAGCGGTACTGAAAATAAAATTCACCTTAATTTCCACAGTATGAAGGGTTACTGTTGTCACTATGGAACAGTTTGATGAGTTCAGCATTTTTTCAGCAAACTTATTCTCTCCTGTAGCTCCTTCATTGGAGTCATATTGTTGATGCTTTGGTATCGTGATAATTTGCAAAGTATTGACTGAATTTTAGTAAGTAGTTAGAGCACAGCCCAAGTCTTTTCTCTGGCAGAATTCCCACTGAAGCTAGCAGGAGCTCTGTTTAAATCTACACTAGAAGCCTGATCCAACATACTGAAGTTTTACAGATTCAGCGGACTTTGCAAAAGGGTCCTAATAAATCCTAACAAAAAAAAACGTTACTTGATCTGTTGCAGTTAAATGTCGTCATAATGCTTAAGAGGTGGAGAAGCTGCTCAGTTTGAAAGGAAGCACTTTTTGAAAAGAATAAGAGTAAGGGAACATAGCAAAATGCCAGTAAGCTGAATGACTACTATATTTTTGTAAAAATAAATTTGTGCCTTGTAAAGCTCCCGTCCTCCCTTTGTAGATCAGTACATAGCATGCAACTTAACGGCATTTAAGTCTGCTCATACGGAAGCTCAGAGAGATCTGCAAAATGCAATTCTGTATGGAGAAATAACAATATAATTCTATCTGTTTTTCCGGTATTTTTTTCAATGTGTTTGCCTGCCAATGTTTCACCCTCCCTTTCTTTCCATTATATCACTTGTAGTGGAGTTGAAGCAGCCTTGGTTTCCAGTGAAATGGACGGATAGCAGCAGGTCCACAGAAGAATTCAGGATGCTTGCCATAAACCATCTACCACATACAGCAAACCAGGATTTTTTCCAGGATTTTTCAGAGCCAATGCAAGCCTGCAACATACAGTGAAACATTTGTCTCGAACACCCCATTGTGATTTTAATGGAAGAAGTTGTTTGTAAGTGCATGGAACTCCCCTCCCTTTTTTATTTTTTTTTATTTTTTTATTCTGAGTTTTGTCACAGAAACTTAACTTTTTTCTGAACTTATTCTGGCCTACCCACTTTAAAAGCACCCCCATGCTCAGCATCACTAAAGAGCACAGAGTCCATTTTATGGATCCTTTTGATATGATTTAAACTACAGCATGCTTCTGGTGAAACCATGCTCTATGTACCATGTTTGATTTCAGTTTCAAAGGCACAAACACAAAACTCACACAGAGATTGTTCAAAGACTCAGCGAAGAGTAAACCTTGTATTTTTGCCGGTTTGGTTTGTGGATTTTGGAGCTCACGTATTTTACTTTGTATAAGAATATTTTTCAATTGTAAAAAAACAACATAAATCAATAGAAGATAATAATATTAGGCATAATTTAATTTTACTGTTAAATAAATTAACAGTAAAATGTAAAATAGCATACTTTCAAAATAAAACATATATTTGTGTAAGAAAATCTTTAAAGACTCTTGAATATGTAATATGTCCTGGAATACGTAAACTATTGATTTCACCTTTTAAAATACAATCACAAAGAAAAAAAAAATTGTCTATGAAGAGCAAAACTTTTGGTTTACATGAGGTCACTTTACTGGCTGACAAGTTTATTGAACAGATACACTCTTCAATCCTACGCAGATTTATGCCTATGTTAACATTTAAGCATAGAAATACATTCATTGAGCGCAACACAGGCTGGAACTCCCCCCGCTTTGAAGAGCAAGGAAAGCTCTGGGTTTGGGAGTTTTTTTTCCAAAAGTGTGTATCCCTTGTGGATTTTACCTAAGACAATGCATGTGACTGAACCTGCAGACAATCTCCAAAAACACTAAGCAGCAGTGTGCACCAGCCATTTTGATGGACTATCCAGTAAAAAACCATTGTGGGAACTAAACTAACATGAACTCTTTTTTCCCCTTACTGAGCTGTGTGTGAAGCAAGACACAAACAGAAGCTGAGAAAAAAAGACCAGGGCCTACTCATGGCTTTTCTTAGCTGACTGAAAAAGTTCAGCAAAGTTCCAGGATGATGTCATACTGCCTTTTTTTTTTTTTTCCATCTTGAGATGTGCAGAATGGAGTCCCCAAGCTAGTGCAGGGGTGGGGATCTGAAACCACAACTAAAACCTCACATCGTGCTGTATCTAGAGCCTCAGATTTCCTTCCTCTGAGCTGAAGCACTGCAAACATGCACAAATATAGTTAAACAAATGTTTGCACTAACACATGAAAGGAATTTTAGGCAGAAAAGTGAAATATAGATGCACACCATGTGCCAGAAGCCTCTGCAGAGTTACTGTGGTGCAGGATTTAAAATTCTCTGCATACAAACAGTTAATCACCACAAGCATTTAAAATGTCAATGGAAAAAGAAATGGTTTCCAAGAGCATATAACTGCCCAGATAGCTTTCATCAGCCCAGCCACATGAAAGACCCAGAGGCAACTGCAAAGCCACCATCAACACAAGTGCCTGTGGAGTCCTCTCTGGTGCCAGATCCTGCTGCTTCGGCTATAAACAATATCTCCTATAGCGTTACATCTAGGATCTCTGGCTGCCAATCAAACAGGAAGAGAAGGAGAAGGAAGAACTGTCTAATGCACTTGAGTAAATGTACTATCTCCATTAAGAGCTATATTTTATACCTTTGTGGAGTAAGTGGTTTTGCAAAAGGACTAACCTCCAAAATGTTAAAAACTCATTGCAGAGAAAATGTAGTGGCAGCTTGGACGCTTGATTTTTATGAATATAAATATTTTTATAGACTTCAGTCTCCCCACAAACCATTAGGCTAATGGACATAAGGCAATTGTTCTTAAGTAACTTTATGGTCAGGCATTCCTGCATGTTTGTGTCAATTTGGGTGATGCTCCTAGTGAGCAACAAACACCAGTAGATGTTTGCAACATGCATCTGCTTTCCTCATTGGTCCTGACACAGGTGCTCCCATCAAGAGCAGGGTTTGTATGCTGAAAACGGTCAGGGGAAGCTGTGGTTTCAGGCTGCACACACTGCTCTTGCCCATAGCAGAGTCGTAATTTTGCACCTGGGTCTGAAATAGTTCATTTTGTTTCTCTGTGAACAAGGCAGAGCATGATGCTCACTCTGGGAACATCTGCTTTTGGTGCCCAGTTCTGACTGGTTTCTGGTCTGTGTGTTCACTTAGACTCATGTGATGGCTCAGATTTTCACAAGACTCAACCCAGTCATTCTATTTGTGTCAACTCAGGACACTATCAATTGCAAAAGAGCAGACTAGTGTTAAGGCCCCCATCTGCAAACAGCAACTGTCCAGTTTCTACTAGGGTGCACGTTTAGCACAGCAGCAGTGATGCCACTTCTGCAAGTCAAGTTGAATAGGGAAGGTGTGACAGACTGCAGTCCTGGATATCTGTAATTACTCTGTATTTATTTAGACTTGTCAGCAACAGCACTTACATCAGGAGCTAATTGCCCCGTCGCTTTTATGCTAATAATTGACTGCAAGCCCAGAAGAGCAAGCAAAAGAAAAAAAAAAAAAACACAGAAACATAAAGAAAAAAAAATACTGAAAGCTAAATACAAAACTTTCTCTCTGATAGCTTTGACATTACTCAGATGAAAGGGAAGTTATGGATAATTATTGCTCTGTAACTTCTATTAATGAAAATGAAGTCTACTATAAACATATTCAACAACTGCAGACTGTGGCTGAAATGGTAGTTTAACCACAGTGTGCTTTCTCTTCTAAGCTGTAAGCTTTTCTTTCAAATTGAACTAACTTCTCATTTATAGTTAGCTTTTAATTTTAGGCGAACAACCATCCTAAATTGGCAATGCTGAATTTATCACGTTATATGCTCAGAAGATCCCACCAGTACATAATTAAACAACATGTTGGTGTCTTTTTTCCTCTTCCTTTTTTTAAGTGACGGGCTAATCAAAACAGAGCTTTTGTGCAAATTCTTCAATAGATAGCTGAATAGACAGATGAATGGTTCAGTAAGAATACGTTAGGATTTTTTCAAAATCTCGTTGAAAATTATAAATGCATATTTCTTATTTATGATGTTAAAAATAGGAAATATATATTGGTAAATTACATGAGCAATGAGTTGATGTTCATCTCTGAATTCTGAGGTCCCGTCAATTCTGTGCTGAGGTGACATTACTGAAGGAAAGAAATTTACTGTAGAGTTGTAAGTGAGATGTAATTCAGATTCAGTATGTCCCGTGTTATTTGTGTATCAAATAGATATTTCACAGTTCAAAACTAAGTACAATCTAATACAAAAACAGCATATGTGATTAATACTGGAGACATGATAATGCCAAAAACATTAACTCTGTCTAAAGAGGATTATACTGTGAGACATTTGTTTTATTTTTATCAATTAGCTTAATCTTTTATTTGAATTCTACACCCTCTGGCATCAAGAAGATGCGTGTTTTTTTTTCTTTTTTTCTTTAAACAAAGGATTATTCTTCCTCAAAAGGGGATTGTCTAGTTCTTTTATTGTTTTATGTCACACAGGGGAAAAATGCTTTTGAGGCATTACCTCTGAATTTAGCAGGGATGAGAGTTTACTGCTATATAATCATTAGTCAATGCAGTAGCTGAAACCTTAAACAAAAGAAAACAAACTACAAACAGGCAAGCATCCCCTAAAGGCACATCAGAACACCAGAGAGAGGAAGCATGGATTTCAAACACGGCTGCCCAAGCATGTGCTAAATATTGCCACTCCTGACTTTAAAAAGCACACCAAGGAATACAACATCACCTTCTAGTCTTTGAAACAATACTGGGAAGCAAGAGAAAAAGAATTGAAGGGTTTTAGCAAATGTACTTTACTTCTACTCTTTTATTCTGAGACTTCATGAAAATTATATTTCCAACCTAATAAAATCCTTCAGTATAAAGGAACTCTATCATAAAGCTATTAGAAAGATATCATTAAACCTCAGATGTCTGCTTTCATGATACATGCCTCACCATAACAAGCAAACTGCCTGATCCCTGTGAACTGTCTCAGACAATTACTGCTTATACTGTGGTTGTGAGCCACAGGAAAGCTTTAGAAAAGATTTTTACCATGGCTGTTCAATTGCATGTACAAACAATCGCCAGGGCCACATTTGCTTTAATATGGGTGATCACCAGCCTGGGGTAACTGTAAGTACTTGGAAGAAGCTAATTAGAGAACTATATTTCATCCTGATATATGGCCAAATGCTACACAAATAATACATACAGTGAAATGCATCTAATTTACGCTACATGTGAAAAAGGAAGGCGATGTATCTAGCACAAATGAGTAACATTAAATATATTCTATTTTCTTAATTTCTTTCCACTGGCATATTAACTATGAATGCAGAATACATTGTTGGTGTTATTCGGGACAGTGATTGCTTCATTAATTTAAGTATTTGCCAACCCAGAATAAATTGTAGGTCAGTGATTTGAATACAGTCTACATCAGTAACAATCTGAGGTTGGATCCCTCTGCAGAATCATTTTGGCATCTGTAGGGTTTCAAGCGGGAGTCCAAAATACACCATCTGATGATTGTTCAGTGATCTATATAGGATGAGCTCCTCTATAAAGACAGGTGCCCAGCATGCAAAAGCTTTAATCTGTAAGTAATTGACTGAAAAAAATGACTCTGTCACGCTCCATCTAGCCAAGAGAACTGCCCATCTATTGAAGGATGCTGGTGTAGGGAAGTGCTCTCCGATATCGGTATTTTATACGCTTTTTGAGCACAAGGCTCCAGAACTGCTGCTGTAGTTTGCAAGAATGAAATTCACCACTTGTCTATTAGTAACGACAAGACAATTTGCTTGAGTCACTGGGAAAACAGAGAAGACAGGCAGCGCTCACCAGAGTTTATGGGAGTCAGCTGCAGAACTAAAAATTGACTATAGGAAAAATGATGGATATAAGGTGCCGAGAAAGAAAATGTCCCAGAAAAGGATGAGAGTTACAGAAAGAACAGATATCCGTAATGTCTTTAGCCAGACGTTTCCTGTGATTGTTCTTGACCTGTTTTTGTGATGACACAGAACAGTAAATGTGGGAGGGCAGATAGAAGCTGCACGAGGTTTTTTGCAGGGCCAGCTCCATAAGGCAAGGCAGAGTTAAGGGAGAAAAAATAGTGAGATTTTTTTTCTATATTTTATTCTTCAGATTGATTCTTCCTGAAGAAAGCATAATCTCATGGAATGGTCTCTCAAACCCAAAGCCACAAAAAATCAACAGAAAGCAAAGGAGGCTCCCCTCAGAAACGGACGTTTTGCCCAGTGTCACAGCATTGTGACTGCATGGGAACAGCTCTGCCAGGACCTTTTTTCCACTGCTGTCCCTGCAGCCCCTCTCAAGTCAGACTTGTCTTGTACCTGCAGCAGCTTCATCGTTTCTGTAGCGGGACATGGTTTCAGTGGGACAGCAGAGTGAAAGGCAAAGAACTGCCTATCTCTTTGGTACGTAAAAGGCACAGGACTATCAAAAGCCTCTTCACTGGATAATGACAGAAAAGGCATAACCAACCTGGAAGTTGGCCGACACCCCTCCCAGTACTAATGAAGAGTAAGTTCTTCATTCTATGGTCAGATTGCAATATAATGTTTAGGTCTAGGCTAGCTGATATTAAAAACACTATCCTTGAAAAAATGTACTTTTTAAAGGTATTTTGAAAGTCTTTCATTTGCTGGAAATGTCCTGAAGATGAGACAAACCACATGCTATCCTACAGTGCTTGGAAAACAGACATTTTATTCGATAATGATGTGAGATGAGAGATATTTCATCTTTCATACATTTATTTGACAATGATGAATTTAATTCATTCTATCACATTGAATGATACATTTATATTCAGTATGTAGTTTAAAATTTCATAAATGATTAAAGTCCTTGCTGTTTTAATTATAATATGAAGAGAGCAGCTAGAACTTATTTGCAAAGAATAATGTGCAAGTCAATAAATTTGGTGAGTACTCCTGACAACATATAAATGATGACTTTAGTTGTATGACTACCTGTAGAAGACAGCTCGGTAACAACAGTCCTTGTGACTCTTTTCCAGCACGATGAAGCTGGAGTCACATTCACTTCCAAACTGACAGTCTCTTCCCTGTGTGCTAGAATGGTTGCGGTTTGAAAGGGCAGTGAAGGCACCCTATGGCAACAGCAACAACAGGCACCTCCTTTCAGCAACTGGTAGCAAACAATCTGCAGAGCTTTACAAGTTGTCCTGCACATCCTGTGCTACCTGAAAAGGTCAGCTTGCCAACAAGCAGAGGGCTGCAGACAGCTATCATCCACCCAGTCGCAAGCTGTAATTCACTCCACCCACGTAAAGACTCCTAGAAGAATCAATAAGGGCTCTGAATACACAAGGCAGGCAGCTTTGACCTAGCCTTGCACTACACTGACATTAGTTTAGCTTTCTTCAGCTCATTCGCCATCAGACTGAACCACAGAAACTACCCCTAGTTAATTCAAGTGCATCAAGTGACTGACCAGAAGACTAAAGGAAAGATTTCATTGACTCCTTTTGGCTTTGGATGAGGCCCCTGTGCATCAGCCACTGTACAGGGACTATCCAAGCATCCGGGAGTGATGTCAGTACCTGTCTACAAGGAACTGAACCAAAACCAGTACACACAAGTCAGACATAAAGAAGAGGTCTCTTTTTTTTCTCTTCACTGTACTTTGGCTCAGGCATTGCAAAGGTATCAAAAGAATATTTGGATAACTCACACAACTGAACATACGTTCTTCTGGTCCATTCAGACTCATTGAAAAATAAGTTGAGGTATGGACCTTCACACACTTTTCCTACTGCCACTCACAGTGTAGAATACTGGGGTTCCCAATTTATTCTACTCATGTTCTTTTTGACCTAAGAAGCTTACACAAAGCCATGACACTCAAAGTGTTTATTTTAGAAAGAAAAATATTCATAACTTTTTCAAGCTGGAACTAGTATAAAAACTATGTAAAGTGTTATTTTCCTCTAATCCTAATTAAAAAAAAAAAAAAAAAAAAAAAACAGCTAAGGCAATTTTGCTCAGATTTTGTTGAAAGAGAAGAAAAATGCCTCCAGGCTGAGCAGTCATATGCCAAAGTATAGCCCAAAGCAGGCTAAACCAAAGGAATCAGAAAGTCTTCTGGAAAAGGAGGGCATATAATGGAAACAATGACAGACCTTTAACTGTAGTAGTGCTGCTGGGTGCCACTATAATGAACTGAAACCTACAATCTCCTAGGGTTAATAAGACACCTGTCTTGAAACTAGCAGTCATATTGGTTTTCCAAGCCTGCCACAATACTTAAAGTCTTGATGAAGTTCTTACTGTGCCAAAGGAACTTACTAACAAAGCCACTGAGTCAATTTAACCTAGTGAAACTGGACCCTGTAGACTGGGTTATCAGAGTTTTGTGTTGAGATAATTACAGCACTAAAGAGAGCATATGGGCTGTCAAGGCTGGCACATGGCCTGCGCCAGCTGTTACCTGGGTGCTTTGGAAAATCTACTGAACAGCATTTTGGACACAGAACAGCTATATGTAAGTTTTCCAAGATATCTGGTGGGAGTTTCTCATAATAAATTTATTTTTTATATAGGGGAGGATTCCACCCAGTAACGTAACCACAAAAAGTAGACTTCAAAAGGAAAATGCCAGAGAAAAACAATGTTACATTAAAGTGAAGTGTACCAATAGCAAGCCTTACCTCTTAAAAAAAAAGTAAACTATTCAAGGGACTAGATATTGTATATCCCAACCTAAAAACAATACTCAGATACACCTATTTAAGAGCTTTTCCAGAAACAAGAGCTCTTTCAAAAATAATTGGTGTGCCTTTTATGTCTTTGAGCCAGTGGGACTTCTATTACTCCTGGTATTGCTACTCCATAAAAAAAATGTCTTCCAAATGCAATGTCATAGCTAATCAATAATCATTACTAACAACAATTATTATTGATTAACCGTGACGCTCTTACAGGACCTGCCTTTATGAGATAATATTACCAAGGAAAGCGTTTCAAATAGGATGTATCCAATGAGTTAGAGAAAAAATATAAAGAGGAATCAAACAGAAACGTGCCCATATCTGGTGCAGAGAACAACTGTAACAACACACACCAACATTCTATAACGTGTGGACTGGAAATTAAGATTATTGCCTCCAGGTGGATTATAGTAAATGTTATCAATTATTTAGATAAATAGACTTAATTACCCAAACCGAACTTTCTAAGATGCAAGGTCATTCTTACTAAGTCTGTGATATCTATGGTGTCTGTGATCTGGAAGAATGACTTGGAGACATGAAGACCAACAAGTCAGGGGGCAGCCAGTACCTAATTTCCAAAAGATGACCTAATTTCCTAATTTCCCAAATGACCTAATACCTAATTTCCAAAAGATGCAACAGAGTTTTGGGAGCAAAGGTGTTTGCCACAACTATGGCTGGGATTAGTGGCACTGCAGCAGCTCTGAAACCCACCTGCAAGATCCCGAGTCCTAGCTTTTCAAATCAAATTATACTTAGAAAGCTGAGGTAATGAAGCCCCAGCTTCAGCTCCAAGTCACCTTATCACGCAAAAACATGGATTCATTTCTCTATCATTACCTTCATGTGCCTAATGCAAGTATATCATTATTTGTTTCACATCATTCAATTTCATGCCTTTATGAATCTCTTGAGAAATTAATGGATGGAAAGTTTAAGATTTACTGTCCTTTGAAATATGTCGTTGCAGTGGGAACATAGTTAACCCATATTTTCTCTTTTTCTGACTCAAAAATATATCAGCATCATTGCTTGTAAAGATGGGTTTGTAATAAGTTTGTTCAATTAATAATTTTCTGCTTGCTGAAATTCTTAACTTACCTTTGTTGATCTGCATCTATATGAAAGCATTACTAATGCACAGAAAAGCTCAAGTACTAACAATATTGGTATCATATTTTTTTCAAGGCAAAATCTGCCTTTTTTTAGCTCTTAAACCCTATTTGATCGAAAATGACTATTTTAGAGTTGAAAAATTCAGTTATTAGATTTAAATTTTTAAAACCTTACCCCTTAAAAACATTTAGGAAATCCAGTTGTATTACATCAAAGTAAGTGCATTACCACATTATATTTTGCAAGCTTTAGCAAATAAAAAATCCCCCAGAAGAATCTTAATTCTTATCTATGGAAAACATTAAACTGCTAAGCGCTAACAACTGGAATTAGTCCTTAAATCTCTAATGAGAATAATAAAACATGAGTGCAGTTTGTGCTGTAACTTGATAAGGCCTGAATTTACTTGCTGTTAGTAAAAGTTCCTGATCCAGCAGTATGGCATTTTACTCCCTGAGGTACAGGAAACAATATCTGTCCTTTAGGAGCATCCTCTGTGGTAAGCACTTCTTATCGGAGCTATCAAAGGACTAAGATAGCAGTGTAATATCTAGTAACAGCAGCTTTATGAGCAGATCCATTACTGATTTAAATCAATCTAAAGCAGGTAGTTCTGTTTAACCCATTCAGAACAAAGCTGACCTCCTAGCAAAATAATTTGTTCTGTAAGTAATGCAAACTCTTTCTGTGCTACTAGATGTGCTACACATTGAATCTGAGCAGCGGCAGCAGCAGAAGGGAGGAGGACACACAAAAACGCTGTAAGCTGAAAAATGTTCCTTATACTAGAAGCTTGTTACTTTACAATGATACAATTGCAATAATACAATTTAATATTCCTGAAAATACTGATTTGATCTAATCTAGGACACTGTATACAGAAAGTATTTAACTGAGCCTGTTTAAAATTAGCTTGCTATCAATCTGTCCAAATATCTACATTCAAAAAAGTCAGTATCTAAATACTAATCACTGAAATTTTCTGGCAAAACACTTATAACAATAATAAGTATTGGAAGACAATCTTCAGATTTTATTTACTTATGAGGATATTTTCATTCTTTGCAGTGGAAAATGAAATTGTAACTTTTCTTGAACTTCCGAAAGTAAAATGAAGATGTTCACTTATCAGTCAGCAGTTTAGAAAGCCACAGCTATTTAAATTCTTAGTGTTTTCACTTACTTTATATTAATGGAGATTCCTTCAAAATAATAATAAAAAAATCATTGAAAAGTGTAATTTTTATTTTTTCGTGTGAAGTGGGAAATAAGGGATTTAAAAACAGTTTAAATACATTGCAAATGTAATTTATTTAAATGATTATTTGCTAATTTTGCCAGTAATTAGATAACAGAGGTCTCTAAGCATTACTTTTTGATTAATGTTTAGAAAGACAAAAAAAACCCTCACTGCACTCAGTTTGACACAGCTGTGAAATGTCAATCGGCTCCCAGCCAGGAGAGGCCCACCAGATGAAAAAGGCACTGAGATATATTAGAAGAGTGCATAAACAATATACGTTGAAGACACCCTCTTACCACTACCTTCAGCTTGAGCATTTGTATTAAATGGTCACCTTCATGATAACTTTGGGCCTGATCCTGATCTTTCCAAAGTCAGTAGGAGTTAAATTATTGATTGCTACAATCCATCCCTTGTGTCTTAGAAGTTAATGGGATCGAAGTGACATATAATCAGCATACGTAATTTGAGGCTCTCTAACTTCTTGGATTCCCTCGTGACTTATTTTGGAGACACTTCCTTTATTCCTGGACTATCCCCCAGAATAGTAATTTAAAAAAAAAAAAAAAAAGAAATTCAGATTCTACTAAACAAGAAGCCTGTTTCTTCTCCTAAAGAGCAATTTTTTCAGAGCTCATTTAGAGCCTGACCTTGTAATCCTTCCACAACCCTCCCCCAGTGACCCAAACTATGCACGTACTTTTCCACCTTCCAAATCCATTCCCCTGCCAGAAATCAAGAAAAATCTAGGATTTAGTAAACACACACAAGATAAGCGAGCATTTCTGTTTGTGTCTTTGTTAAAAAGGTTCACAGACCAAATGAGAACTCTTACACATTTGAACTATGTTAATTACTGCAATTTAGTATTCTCCACAAATGCAAAAGGTTACACTCTTCCTGATTCTTTGGTTTAAACATCTCCTATTAAACTGTGTAATTTTAGTTCACTAAGTGCTTTCATACTACTTTATGCAAACCTGAACTCTTCGAGATAACCAAATCAGCATGAATTTTGTATTAGAAATATATTGCAACATTAATAAAACAAAACAGTGTATTTTCTTATGCTAATATAGTATAAAGAAATAGGTTTATTTTCTAGTTTCATCCCATACAGGTGTCAATCTATCTATTTACTGCTGCCTTTATTGGTAGCTATATATTTCTTATCATACAATAAATTCGATCGTCCAAACTATTATGTTTGAGTATCAGAAAATATCCAAGTGCTAAAGGGAGGGATGGCACCTAAAAATATACCACTGAACTTCTCTCTCTTGAGAAAACTGGAAACTGTTCTGTAACACGATCAATTTCTTGCACCCACAGAATATTGCTTTTTAAGGCTATTATGGAAGCAAAATATCAAAACAGAGATATTTCCAGTTCTGCAGAAAGGGATGAACTTAAAAATCTTTACCTTCAGTACCTTTTCAAAAAATCTTAGGAAAAAAAAAAACCATTTTTTTCTTCTATCTGATACAAGAATAGAATTTATGCTTTTTATATCACATATGGTTTTAACACTTGCAAAGTTGCCATCAAAATGAAAGCTAAAACCAGGCCCAGAGCAATGCAGTATAGTTTTTAAGAGTATGTCAAATTATCTTCAATAGCCATTTTTTAAATAAAATATGAAATCTTGAGGCAGACAGCAAAGAATTGTATTGAGGGTAAAATCTTTCATTTAGACATAAATTTAAAGAATCCACATCCATGAATCTTAAGAACCCAGGAATATTGTTTTCTAATTGCCATGGGATGTATATACCAGTAGTATGAATGACTTTCACGTATCAGTTTTAACAAAAGTTCCTCTAAATTTATTTCTTTAAGCACACTGTCATTTGTATGTCTGCAGACCTATAGGAACAGATGAACGGTAGTATTTGTACATGCTTTTTCTTCATGCTGTAAATGTAATTCTACATTTCAAGGTTACCACGAGAGAGTAAGGCATTATCATTGTTTCTTCAGTCTGATTGTCCCATTTAGGTGATGTACATACTCTGAGCAAATTAATTGGTTTGCATTTTGTTTATATTTATTAACTGAGATTAGGAAAGGCAGTAAAATACTATATCAAAGCATTACGGAGAAAACAACTAGAATCAATCTTTCTAGTGTGTCACAGACAGCACTTATTTTAATCTAAAATATGTTCTTTGCTGCCCTTGGTCTATTCTGGTAGATAATAGCTTGTACCAAATATAGGGCTACAGACTCCTCTCCTCTTTTTGAAAATAAAAACCAGGAACAATAATAAAAGACATAACAAACTTCCATTAATAGAAGAACAAAAGAAAATCAAAACCTGCAGTCTGTTAGATCTCTGCTTCTTGAGCTACCACGATTTTATTTCAGTTTTTAAAAATCATTAGTGCGTTATTTCTACAGGGCTACTGCCAGAATTTATTCATTATGCCCCATCATTCAGACATTCATTTGGGGGCAAACCCTGCAATAACAAGAAATTCAGAAGGGCCTTGTAAAGAGAAAGTCAAAATTATTAAGTAATACAGTGCACTATGACTTTGTAAATAAGGCAGCTGCACAGCACACTCCTCTGTCAGACAATTGTGCAGGAGAAGCATAGCCCAATCATCATTTCTTAGACTCAAAAATTATTTTTAAATAGACATGCTTGCATGTATCCAATGCTGCTTCGGTCTCCCCCAGTTTCTGAAAGTTCAGAATCTGAACCATTTCTACACCATCGGTGGCTAATTATTATTTTTTAAGCAAAGTAATACTGTATCTCCCACATAGGAAGGAAGATAAGCAACAATATCGTGCAGGCTCCAAGTTAAATCTGGTTCAGACAGCGTAATAATGATGTCATTAAGGCTCCGAGCTGAATGGGAATCAGACAGTACTCTAGTACAGCTGCAGACATAAATCTGAAAGAACTTTTTTGGCTACATTCTCAGACTTACCTTGAAAGATATTTAGGAGCTCCAGCAATGTGAGTTGAAAGAAATGTTCTCAAAGGGAGGTTTGCAGACTGAAGAACCTATGTAGGCCTCGTAGGCACTTTCTTCTGTGACACAAGAAGGAACATTTTGTTAAATGAATAAACTAAGAGAAATAATTTCAGAAGAAGTGCAAACCAGAAAACAAATAAACCTTAATACTACCACAAATAAATGAGACTAAGGCAATTGTGGGACTGCTCAAAGCCTTTTTGCCTTGCTGAATGAAAGCAATCCCTAAGACTGAATGGGTAATGAGATCCTGGCTCCTGAGATTTTAGCTTTCTTAATCATGTTCATAATTAATTCAAGAACATTGATAATTTCATTACATTCTTTTTGTCTTATCAATAAATGATGTGCCTGCACTTTTGGTCCTGTGTACAGGGAGAAAGGAGATGCTTTGGGTAATATTGCACCACGAATCGTGTATGTATATATGTGTATATGTATATATATATATTATCTATATGACCCAAAATAGTGATGTGATAGTTATTATCCTTAACCAGGCCTCTATTATCAGAATATGATGACAAGCAGTTACAAATAATTAATAAGCTTTTTATGCAGAAATGCAAAACCCTTTAAAGAAAAATATGCTGCAAACACAATTCCTGTCTGAAAGATATGTATCTAGAATACAATGTATTTTCTGAGAGATTTAAAAATGGATTTTACATGAACTCAAATTACAAATATATTTTAAAGCATCCCTAGATTCTGTTTTAAAATATCATTTTAAAAAGTCCAAGTTTAGCCCCTCTTTCTATTTGTAGAGATGTGCCCTTCTATTTGTCCTTCCAAACACATTTCCAGTATCAGCTTACATCTGACACCACGCGGTACTCACCCACTCAGCTTAAACTGTCTGGGCTTTTCGCATTTTCTTTCCTTTTTTTTTTTTTTAATGAAGACTGAAAGCTCTTGCTTTATCTATCAGTCAGTCAAAAGGGAAGCTTCCCTTCAGGGTTTTCTACTTGCTCTATGGAATCTTCAACAAAGCAATAGATCTGGTTTGCTCTGTTTTTTTATTTTTCTTGATTTAGAAGAATCGCCGTTTTTAGCCAGCACAGTCTGTAGAAGCAAAAGTTTCTGACCAGAGACTAAAGCTGCTGTGTTATTTACGCTGTGTTATGCTCTCACTTGCACCTATTTCACTCTGACATCAGTAAAACCATTGGTGGAGAAAGTGACCCAGAGCAAGAAAAGGCACAATAAATGGGTCCCAAATAATGTAATAAACAACTGCAACAATGTTCAATGTTCACAGGCTACACTCAGAAAATGTCTACCACGCTGTGGCAACCACTGCTCTTTTAGTGATAAAGTTTTATAAGTAATAAAACCAAGCATGGGTTATGAGCAAGTTAAATGCCAACTTAAGGACAAATATTTTCTCCCCCAAATATTCTCATTCTCCCCAGATTCATGGGGATGTTACTCTGCTGCAGGTCTACCTGGTCCAACTAACCCCACAGGTGGCTTTCAGCCAGCACAGCGTATGTGAGGCCAGTTGTGTGCTATATATCACCCAATAAAGAAAGCCCATTGATGTGGGTGTGAATAAAGGGTTTCCATTCTGAACACCCTTACCGGGACTACAGGGAAAAAACAGCCTGAATTTCATGCATATGTAATGCTTTGCGGCCAGAACTGAGCATATATTGTTTATACTGCTAAGAAAAAGAGTCCAAGCACCAATCCCTGGTCCAAGGTCACGAGGCACCAGCTGACTCCAGCCCATATTTCGTATAGGTAGCTCCTTCAAACAGACGTGTCTGGGCAGAACTTACCCAGGGAGCCAAAAATACAGCTAGGGAACATGCTAGCAGTCAGTGGGCGGACAAGCAGGGTGCCACACTCAGCCTGGTCTTCACTTATTTTTTATGCCTCAGAATATAAAGATACCCAGAGGTGACAAAACCCCTGCTGTCAAATAAAGAGGGTATCCCTAGGATTTAAGCAGCTGAGGAGGACTGTCAAGAAGTTTTGCTGTGTTTGGGAGGTTCCTCGATGGGTGGCGGAGGCAGCATAAAGCATCTATTATAGTATGAAAGCGAATCTTTTCCTCTTCAAGTTGTAAGCAGGGCTACAAGAGGTTAAAGAGAGGCAAACTGAGGTAAACACAACACAGATTATTTAGTCTGCTCCAAGTGTTTAACTGAAAAGACTCAGGGCCTGAGCCGCCCCTTGCAGCATCCCTCCTACATTGTCAGCACTGTCCCTTGGGGCTGTAAAAGCAAATCCAAATTGACTTAGGCAACCCAAACATTCCTATTCCCAGTGGAGATGAGGGTCAATGCAAGCCTTGAAGAGACATTTATCCCAGTGCTCCTGAGCCTCAGAACGCCACAGCCATAAACCAGGGCTCAGCCTGGGCTCGGATGATCTGAATTGCCTCCTGGAGGGGCTCATCTCCCCACTGGCTGTATTCTCAGTTCAGGTATTTTAAGTGAACACCTGGAGTTAGGTGGGATATAGCAAAAGTACCATTCCTGAATGCACTGGAGTGAAGATCACAATTAAGTACAAAACACTCTCCCTTCAACCTTGCTGTTGTCAGAGGACAGACTTCCAGAAAAGTAGGCTCGGATCCTGGATTTTGATTAGGGTGTTCTTGCTGTCAGTCAATGAAGTGCCTTCATGTATTACAAATCCAAACTTATTGCTGAGACCAGCAATCATAATCCCTCTCAAATTTAGGCCAACATTTCTTTGAAGCAATCCAGAACTATAAATAAGCTAGAAATCTCTTTGAACTTGATCAGAACTTCGCTGCAAGAGCTACTGACAAGATGGCCAGCATCTCTAGCTAGCACATCAAGTTTTTCAATAGGATAGTCTCAAAAATGGAGAAGCTTATGTGCTTGAAATCCCTGAGCCTTTTTAATTTAGCAGTTTAGATATAGCTTTAGATTACCCTCGCTTTGTTCCTAATCTTTAAAATGAGAGTAGTATTTCTTGAATTTGGAAATGTCTTATCAGAACACAAAACTTAAAAGCTAAAAAAAAATCCATGAGGAGAATCAACAGCCCAGTTACTGACGGGTATCAACATTTTTTCAATGATAAGCCACCTATAAATCCCGACAATGTTTCCATTCAAGTTTACAGAATTATATTTTAAAACTAAATACATTTATATAAATGTGGGCAAAATTACATGGATTTTGTAGGATGAACTGGTTACAAGAGAATGAAGTCCAAAAAGAAACACAGAATCATTTAGCAAGGCAATCTGTTGCCTGTGACAGTGATGTATGAGACAGGGGTGATATATATACTGGGTGGCTTTATCAGTAAATCATTGAGTTATTTACTTCCCTGAGGAACTGGACCTCTCCCTGGAAGAGACTACACTGTGAGATGCACGAGTGGGGAATTAATATTGGCAAAGCAGTCAATTTTGATTTGTTCGCACCCAGGTTTCATATAATTTAATAAATAATATACCACAGATATAGTTCTTCTTCTAAATATTAGTGCTTGCAAAACAGCAGAATCCAGATCTTCCTGTTGTTTTCCACATTAACTTAAAAGAAACGGCCTCCATAAAATGGGTTGAAGTATTTAGCCAGTACAATCCTTTGAGATGTACTGGCTAAACGCCTTATTTAAATACTTTTAATACTTTTAAACTATTGAAAAAATACTTCTTAAGTACTTTTTTAAAAATACTTGAAAGGAAATTTAAAGTCCTTTTCTTATTCTTCAGTTACTTATTGAAGAATAAAAAAAAAAAAAGTATGAACCTCTGTAACTGAAAAAATCCTACAGCACTTCTGTTTTCTATACATTGCATATTAAGGGTAGAAGAGAACCTCCACCATCTGCAAGGAACAATGGCAAGGCCACAGCAATTCTGAGCTTCTGCCACCGGCCTTTGCTATAGGGCCGTCCATAGGGACTCCAAGAACAGCAGTGACCACAGTGCTCCCCCCAGCCTCTCAGCAGGCAGAGCAGCAGTCAAAGCAGCCAGCTGTGCCTTACCCCTTCCTGAGCTGCTGAGCTTGCCTGGGCACGAGGAGTGCGGGCGCTCTGCACCTGGGCTTCAGCACCACGCTCCCAGATTCACCACCTCAATGCGCAGCAAACCTGGTTTGAGAGGGAGCTCACAGGGCTACCCTGGTGCTCGGCATGACACTGCTGCAGAAGTCCCTTAGTTCCTTGTCTTACTGTAATTTTTTGGTCGATTTTAACAAACCTATAGTGAAACCCATGTAGACTGAAAACTACTACCTGGTGAAACGGCAAAATAAAAAATATTTAAATCTATTATTGACACAAAACCTATAAATATTGCTACTTACTGCGTTAAAAATCAGCAAGAAAGCTCAAATGCTGTAAACAGTTGGAGTTCAGAAAACAGCTTAACAGTATAGCGTGTTACAGAAAGTGTTTCCATTAACATTAATATGCTTTTCACAAAAGCTTTGCACAAATAATAATATCAGACACTAATTTTCAGTGTAATAAAAGCATTGACAACTTTATCATTGCTAATGGAAAGAACATCACAATTGTGATGCATAGCATATTGCATTGCTAATGCAAACAAAATCTTTTTTCTTATTTAATTGACCAAAAGTATGGCCATTCATTGGAATTACATCCCACCTCCACCGCCATACCGTGAATTAGCTTTATACTGATTTGGGGCTGCTATTCATATATGAATATTTTGTTGCTGTTGTTATTATGTGAGAGCTTTGGAGAATCACAGCCTAAAGGCTACACATTCCTAATGCTGTATGCCAAGATTTTCAAATAAGAAGTGCAAAGTACAGGATACTTACTTAAGTCATGAAAGTATGATGGGATATTAAGGTATGGTTTACTCTCTGAGATAACAGTGAGAATTACTGCAGTGGGGCGGGAAAGAGTAAGTCTTGGGTCCAGCAAAGGACTTTTTGCATGGGAATGTGTGATTTTTCATAGGAAGAAAAAGGATAAGGGACACTTGCAAACTGAAAAAGAGGGAGACAACGAGCAAGTTGCATTTATTTTCACAATGACGACTACAAGGATTCACCCGTATCTTTACTGTCATTTCTAAAAGGCCTGAGTGGAAAGACATGAAAGAAATCTGTGGAAAAAAAGTTGTTATAAGCAAGTAACCATAGTAAGGAAAGCTAGTACAGAACTGACTAGTCCTGGACTATTTTTGAGCTACATGTAACATTGCCTTCTAACATTTCCCCTCAGATACTAAAATATCCATGGCAATAGTATCTTTGACCATCCCTAGCATGCAAGAATATGCCAGCTATACAGGCTCTAATCAATCTATTTCTCTTCTGATCCTTCTCTGAAGTTTGGGACTGTGGCTTGCTTCTACTTAACGTAAAGTCCATTCCTACGGCAGACAAATATCACAGCACGGAATTTGGATGAACCCAATTTTAGGACTAGGACCAAATGTCTGATGTGACAGTAAATCATATGCTCAGTTAAATGTATGTTCATATACATTCATACACGCTTAAACTTGATACCCATACCAGCTCAGAGCTGAGCAGGGCTGAGTTGGCCCATGTCCCATAAAGGCTCTGCAAATGAGGGGAGGTAAGTGGATGCTGTTTACCCTGACCTTAGCAAGGCCTTTGCCACAGCGTAGTGTCCTTGTAGAGGTTACAGAGATATGGACTCCAGCAATGGTGGCAAACTGACTTGATGGTCAGGCTCAAAGAGTAGTGTCCAGCAGTACAATGTCCAAGAGGTGTCTGGTTACAAGTGGCCTTCCTCAAGGCTTCACGGCTGGCCCTGTAACATCTTAATTAGCAACCCAGACGATGAGGTGGAAGACATCCTCCTCATGTTCATGAATGACCTCAAAATGGGAGGTTTAGTCAATATGCTGGAGGGCAGCCATTCAGAGAGACCTCAACAGGCTAAAGAAAGGGTCAGAGAGAAAGCTCACAAAGTTCAGCAAATAAAAAAATACAAAGCCTTGTACCTGTGACAGAATAACTCCATGGATCTATACAGAGGGCTGACAAGCTAGAAAACTGCTTTGGAAAAGATAACCTAGTGATTCTGGCAGAAAATAAGTTGAGCTTCAATCAGCACCGTGCTCTTTGCTCTTGCAGAGATGAAAACCAACTACATACTGAGCTGTGTTGGTAAAAGTGTAGCCAACAAGCCAAGGAAAGTGATTACTGCCCACTATTGGACACTTCTCTGCATCTGGAGTAACGTGCAGTTTTGGACTCCCCAGTACAAGAAAGATATTGACATACTGAACCAAGTATAGTGAGGGGCCACCACGATAGTTAAGGCCTTGGAGTTCACAACATAATGAGGAGGCTGAAAGAGTTTCTCCAGGCTAGAAAAAGGAAGCGGAAACCTTACTGCAGTCTTCAATTATTTACCTTTTAGGAGAGTATAGAGAAGATGGACGGACCAGGCTCTTCTTGTAGAATACAGCAGCAGAACAAGAGGAAGCAGACCCAAGCTGCAGGATGGGAAACGCTGGACAAATATAATGAAAATATTCTTCACAATGACAGTGGTCAAATGTGGGAACAGGTTGCTGGAAAGGCTGTGGGATCTGCAGCTGTGCAGATGATCAAAACTGATCAGCCAGCCTGCTCTAACTGAACTGCTTTGAGTGGGGAGTTAGACCAGAGCATCCCTTCCACAGCAGATTACACTACTGTTCTGTGAGTAGAAGAGTTAAAGAATACAATGGCAAGTTACAGACATAAGACCATAGCACAGCCAGAAAATGCTTAAAACCATGAAGTATGCAGTCCTGCGTTTCCCATGTTTTATACTTCAGAGGTGGTGAATTTGTGTCATCAGTTACTTCTTTATAGTACCTCTGTCTGTGCAACTCCTATCACTGACATTATTTTCATTAAATACTTTAAACTTCATTTAGAGAACAAATGTAAATTGCATCAAAGCTTTAAAACAACCATTAAATTTCCTCTGTGCTTAAATAGACTGTCTTAATGAATGCTAAATCAATCACTACAACAACGTAAGATATTAAATTGTTATATATACCAGTTTTGTTCTTCTTGCTATGACCTATTCAAATGACATTTGCTTGAAGTGTTTTTAATAACAAAGTTGATCGTTAATTTCCAAGTCACAGCAGCCATAGTCATCAAAGGTGAAGTGAAAAGTATTTTGAAGACCCTCTTTGCATAACAATTAATTTATAAAGAGTTAAATATCATCAACAGGTGACCTAATCCCAAAAGTCTACATTCTCCTCTTCACTGTTCATTACTCCTACAGATTCAACTCTTATTAGATAGCATAGCTCTATCTGATTCTATTAACAGTAGGAACATTGTGTTCTTATCCTGCTTTTTCACACAACATATAAAGTCCAGTCATACCCACCACATACAGACGTATCACATGCATTAACATTAAAATGATGCATTTAAGTCACATATACATGAGCCAGGGGGATATAACATATGAAGAACTTGTATAATATATGCACAGGCAATATTTAAGCATGCAAGGATGTGTGTCATTACAACTGTTTCAAGGAGCAGATGGATAAGTATCTGCATTGATAGTGACAGAAAGACAGAAGGCGAGATTGGTCAACACTGAGAAAAAGCACAGAAGAACTGAAGAGAATGAAAGTATAAGAAATACAAGATTAACAGAAGAGTAATTAGAAACACTGGAGAGAGGAAAATGTAGTTGTTGCAGAAATAGCAGAAACCAGAAAGAAGACATCCGCAATAGACAGAACTTGATATACGTGCCATAATCACAGAAGACATTAAGCGCTTGCATTAAAAAAAAAAAAAAAACTTCTGATGAAGCTAGAATAGTAGTCTTCAGTTAAATACTCATGGAACTGGAAGCTGCATTTAGAGTAATTTACATTTTAAAAGCAAAAAACACAACAGGTCATAGGAAAGAGAACAAATTCCAAATGCAGTTTCTTAACTTTGTTCAAAATAATAAAGTGAGCTGCTTTTGATTGAATTTGAATTGACAGCAAAAAAAATCTCATTTACTGTTATTTGATGCTTCATTGAGTGACTTGTGGTTCGTTACCAGCTTTCTCAATTGACATATCACTCTGCAGCCAAATAATGGACAAGTGACACGTGCTATGAAATATGCATTTCACTAAGAAATTGTTTTCAACATCTTGAAAATCCTTGGTAGTATTTATGCTTGAAATTAAACCAAACACTGAGCACTGATGTTAATATGTTTAGATAAAATCCAATTTTCCTCACTGTGTTAACACTGTGGAAGATGCAGTAATCCATGTACTTTATGTCCTGATAAATCTGAAACTACAGTAAATGCATAACTATGCCATCAGTGATACCTGCTTCTGGTGCCTATTACTCAGATACTGTGCTATCTGTAGATAGCACAAAGCTGTAGAGCTTTATGCTTGAAAGTACCACCAAGGAAGCAATCTGTTTTTTTCACAAGTTACTAAATCAGTTTAAATCAAAAAATCTCTGGCACTAAACAACTGCGTTTATAATTTCAAGGAGCAGCTTTCACTTTTGCCTATGCAGTATCAATTGACTTTGAGGGAGCTCCCTGTACTAAGTATGTGGACAACCATGGGGACAACTCTGTTCAATCCCCATATATTTAAGTTCCTAATGCTGGCAACAGTGCCGTTCTCCATATCCATATTAGCACAATTCTCTCAAATCTCTTCCCATGTTACCTAGTTCTTTTTATAATTCCTCCTCCAGGACAGAAAGAAATAAAATTGTTTAGGTAAGAAATCGGATGGTGTACTGCTCAGCAACCAATTGGTTCCAATACTCACTTACAGGCAGAGTTCAGACGTAAAGGAAGATGGGAAACAGGGACTGGCAGGGTGGGTAAGGGGTAGGACTTGGAGTGAAGAATTTTTTGATTCATTGCCAAATCAGGAAAAAAATAAATTAATACTTCAGAATTTTTGACAAATTAAAAAAAAAAAAGTCTGTCTTGTGAACCTCTTCTTTAATAAAAGCAAACATATTTAAAAATTAGTCTGATGAGGAGTTTTGAATTATTATCAAAATACACGAGTTAGCCTGGAACACAGCTGGAACCCAGGACCTTACCAAGAGAGGCAGCAGCTTCTGGGCTCTGCTTTGAGATTCTCTGGGAACTTATCTGAGATCACTGGGAGACTCCTAGGAACCCTTCAAGGATCATCAGGGTGCTGGTGCTGCCCCAGGAGGATAACCACAGGAGGCTGTCACTTCCAGGAAGCTCTAGATCTGGGACATTGTGGAGAAACCACCATGGCTCATCTGGCCCTTGGAGCCAGAGCTTGGGAGCCCAGCTGGATTTTCTCCTCTTTCCTGTCAGTGAGGGTGAAGTGCATGAGAAGGACTGGATGGATCTTGTAGATCAACAACTTGTTGCATAACTGGCATTGACAACAGGATATTCTGCTTTTCTGAACATGGGACCCTCTCTGAGGACTGAGGAACCCAGTCTGGGGATCTCTAGTAAGAGAGGGGATCCACTTGAACAACTAGAGCAAAAGCATCTTTTCCAGTATGCTGACCAGCCTGGTGAGGTGAGCTTTAAACTAGGAACGACGTAAACTAACAAGCAAGTGAGGAAGTGGTGGACTGGGAAGGCAAGCAAAGGGTGTGGGGTGATGTGGACCGAAGAGGCCTCAGAATCATCAAAACAGGGCTGAAGCATCACCACTCCATGCATATGCACATAAATAAGGGAGTGGTGACAGGAAAATATCGTGGGGGAAGCTTTCATGCTTTTTCTGGGAAATCAGTACAACTGCATGTCTGAAGTATGTGCACGCTAGTGCATACAGCATGGGGAACAACCAGGAGGAATAAGCGGTAGGCGTGCAGTTGCAGGGTAACAGTCTCATTGAAATACAGATACGGTGGGATAGCACACCCAGCTACAACAGACGGATAAAAGCTCTTTAGAAGGACAGAGCAGGGGACCTGATGGCAGAGGATGTGGATAAGTGTGAGGTATTCAACACCTTCTTTGCTTCAGGCTTTATTTGCCTTTAGCAATCTCAGGTCCATGAGGCCAGTAGGAAAGTCTGGAGCAAGGAAGACCTACCCTCACTGGAGGATAATGTAAACCCACTGGACATACACAAGTTTGTTGGACTTAATAGGATATACCCATGAGTGTTGAGGGAGCTGGCTAACCTCTTTGAAAGGTCATGGAAAATACAGGAGATTCCTGACAACTACAAGAAAGCAAATGTTTCTCCTAATCTCAAGAAGGAGGATCTGGGGAACCAAAGGCTGGTCAAACTCAACTCCTTCCAAAGATGACAGAGCAGACCTACCTGGAAACTACTTCCAAACACATGAAAGACAGGAAGGTGATTCACAGTAGTCAGCATGGATTTATGAAGAGAAAATCATACTTGACCTATTTCATAGTCTTCTACAATTAGATGACTAGCTCCATGGATGACAGAAGAGCAATGGAAATTCATTATCTTGACCTTAGCAAGGCTTTTGACGCTGTCTCCCATGACATCCTCAAACTGATGAAGTACAAGCATCTACAGATAAGTAGACAGTGAGATGGAAGAAAGTGGTGATCAGTGGCACAAAAAACAGCTGGAGTCACTAATGGTGTACCCCAGGGTCAATAGTGGAATCAGTACTGTTCAATAACCTCATTAATGACCTGGATGATGAGACAGACTGCACTCTGAACGCATTTGCAGATGATACAAAAACTGGTACTCAACACCCAACTGGAAACAGCCCTGAGCAACCTTTCTTTTCTCTGTTTTTTCTTTTCTTTGAGGTGAGGAAGATGAACACTACATTTAGAGGTGACTGTCTCTCCTCATTGACTACAGAGAGCCTAGATGATGATTTACTCAATTTTTAGATAACTAGCATGATATTCCTCAGATACATACCATGCAGGTATCTTACAGCAGATGCTGTTACTGCAGTTGCTTGTATAGTCAACAGAGAGAAACAGGCATTGCTGTTCTGTGATTCATCTTATCCTGAAGCAGACATATACATTCAGCTGCTCCACAGAAGCATTCTTCCTTTTTTTCTCATGGCAAATGCTCAGATACAGAGATTTAAAATGCAAGTTTACATTTGATCAAATGTTGGTTATAGAATCATAGAATCATAGGATGGTTTGGGTTAGAAGGGAGCTTTAAAGATCATCTAGTCCAACCCCCCTGCCATAAGCAAGGACATCTGTCTCTAGATTACGTTGCCCAAAGGTCCATCCAACCTGACCTTGAACACCTCCAGGGATGAAGCAACCACAATTTCTATAGGCAACCTGCTCCAGTGTCTCACCACTCTCATAGTGAAGAATTTCTTTCTTATATCTAATCTAAATGTACCCTCTTTTAGTTTAAAACCATTACCCTGATTAACCATTACCCCATATAGGTGTGAAGGAACATTAAATAATAATAATAATAATAATAATAACAATAATAAATTGGCTTAATTTCTTTTTAACTAAGCTGGTGAAATAGAAATGTAACCGAGTGATACCTGACAGGAGGCCCTTTATACTTATGTATTTTTTTTTCTGAATATAGCATCATAAGCCATATTGCCATAAAAATTGCTATATAACTGTAGCTGCTTGAAGAGTTTTGCCATCATTTCACTACCTCACCATAATTCAAGCTACAAAACTTGAATCCTAACACTGTTCAAATGTACCAATACATATGAAATTTAGTGACAGATGTGGTGATGAGATAAAAATCCACAAGCTCAGTGATTTACAACATGGTTTGACACAAGCTTGCTGTAAAAGAAGAAACGCTATAAGGTAACAGATGCTTCTGATTAGCAGATTTTAGTTTGGCATGGAGTACAGCAACAAGTCCATATTTACCTTCAAAAGACCATGTACATATACCTTTCATTACCTAAAAGCCTAGCTCCTTTTGGTTCTTTACCCTTTGGTTCTTACCCCTTCCTACTGTCTGTAAAGGAAGCACAGCATGATGATGCTCCTACTCTAACTGCTCAACAAGGCTCCTGAAGGGATGCAGTTGTCAGTCCAGAACCTACTTAAGGCATCACAAAGCATCTAACCTGATGGGATTCTGAGCACCTAGAATTAATAGTTTGTGTTCATTTTTCAAATGAAAGAGCTGTAGGTCCTTGGTGTGGTTATTCAGAGAACACAAGTTACAGAAAAAATGTTTGAAAGCGCAACCACCTAAGTCACTTTTTCAAAGTGGGACTAAGGTGACTGAATACTTCTGAAAGTTAATAATGATGTGGCATGCTAAATAGCACTGCGACTGTGCCTACAAGAACCAACCGTGATTCGAACTGTTACTATGTTCGACGCAGTGCAAAGAAAACATAATAGGAAAGCCCTGATTCTGTTTTTACAAAAGCCAGCAAATGGTGTGCCTCTTACAATTAGTTCTAGAAACTTACGTCTGGATCAAATGAAATAGATCTTCCCTTTCTTTTGCTGCTCATAGTCACTGTTGCATAATTTCATGCTGTTTTGTTCTCTATTCTGAAACAAAAACAAATCTATGAAGAACAGTTCCACCAGGAACACTACTGTAATTCTTTACTCTGTTGCTGGTATTAACGAGATTTTTTAAGGAACAAACTTCTTTCTAGTAAAACTGATACTAAAATAAAAATATAAACAATTATTGCAAATATATAGCCACAACAAACATTAAATTTGTCTCTTAAACAGGTTTATTACTTTACTACATATTTGAATAAAGATTTGTCTTCTATAGCTTTGGCACAAGATCAGATTTATATAGTTTATAGAAACAATTATTTTTCTCCATCAGCTACCCAGAATGGAGTTGTTTAGGAGGTATACTTCGTCAAAATGTTATTCTGACAAAAATAATCTGTTCAAGTATATTTAGATCTTTTAATAAACATATAGGCATCATTATTGTTTATGGCTTGTTCACAAAAGCCTCTAATTTATCAAGCCATTCTATTGTGCATCACTGGAAGCAAATGCAAGAGGCCTCACCTACATTCATATTGCTGCTCTCCACTTACATTACTTACGGAAAATTCAATAATCTTAGTATTACTGACATAGCCAATACAGTGAAATACATGAGAACATAGCTTCAAACTTTCAAGGGATGCCACTGCCCAGAGCTGTTAGAAGTTTTAGGAAGAAAAAGACACTCTTCAAGCTTGACCAGCCTGCACTGAAGTTACCAGTCCTGAGATTGCTGTGAAGTTTCACACTCCCTTCCGAAGCTCAATCTGTAACGTTTTCTTTCTAAGATATTACTATGTCAGCGTCACCCATCAAAGTTCATCGCCCTTGAAACTCATGAATTTCACAACTGTATGGTCATCATCCTATTACAATTTTTGCCCTTAAAAGTCATTTCACCTATGTGGTACTATGAGAGTGAAAACTGAAATGTGTGTTAGCTATATGTAGCACATAGGATGTGACAGGTATTTAGTGGTATATATATCCACATTATTATTCTTATATGCACATATTTCTCTTGGTTTCCCTGAAGAGAAGGCCGGTCATATAATGCATGGATAAAGTGAGTTAGGTAGCAGCCAACGGGCCTTGGCCAAGCCACTCTGGAAGCAAAGGGAATCTTGCCATCAACTTCACAAGGTTGCAGGTGAGAACAGCCTTTATTTGCATTTTTGCACACCTGATGGCAGTAAAAACAAGCTCTTTTTTATGCCTTCCTTTAAAAATGTTTAAAAACCAGCTGAGGAAGTGGCTGTTAACACAACTGCCAGCATAGTTAGCAACCTCAGCTTCTAATTCCTAGCTTTCAATTTGTTTTATCCAAAGTTTACAAGAACTGAGAGTGCTTGGGTTAAATAGCTCCTGCACTGGAGAACTCCCCTCTCTACCATTGCTCGGGAAGCACAGGGGATGAAAAGATGTCTCTCTGGCAGCTGGTTCATTCTGTCTGCCAACCAAGCATCGAAAGATTAGCAGTACGCTGCAGAATAGAAACTGTTCCTGTATCAGCGCTGCAGTAGCTACAACATCCATAATGACTGAGAAAATACTCTTGGCTTATATTTCTTAGCAAGCTTCACACTTCATACATTGATTGCAGTTTTAATGTAAAGACACACTTCATTTTCTAGAATAACTCCTGATTTAAGTATTTTGACTCCTTCACAGGTTTGGCAGGTCAGTGTCATTTAATTTACCTCTCGTTAACGTACCTCGTCTTACTTCTTGAAGTCTGTCTCTCTAAATTCTGTTACCTTGTGTTCTGTACTGTCAAATCTATCCTTTTTTTTTTTTCTTGCTTTCCAATCCAAAACCATTCTGTCCAGAGTAGTCATCTGCCAAATCAATTAGCATAATTATTTGCCCATTCTGTTTCCCCAGTTAATTATTACTGTTTTTTCTTCTACTCTTTACCCTATGAATCTTTTGATTAGTTTTCTTCTTTTTCCCCTCCTCATTCAATATCCTATTTGTGTAACAAACTTTATACTCTTTCATTTCTCCCCTTCTTTTACCCTTCCAGTCTTTCTGTCATACTTCAACCCTCATTTCTTTCCATTTAGTTTCGTGATTTCTGAAGTACTGCTATTCTACCTGATTCTGTCTTGTTATTTAGACAGGCATTTGACACACAAAATAGAAAATTGTTCAGCAGCTTGCTCTTCCATACATCACTTCTACTTGAAATTGATCATAGTTAAAGCATTTCAAACACATTGTCTACAGCTTATTGACCTAACCTTATATGCTTTTGCAGGTGTGACTTCCTTGTCACAAATAATTAACTTCTCCTTTGGGTAAAATGAATGGCAGGTCTACAACATAGTGCAATGTAAGAATGTTAACATTCTATGGCATACTTTTCATTAGGAAAAGAAAAAAATCTCACCTGTTATTGTGGCCTCTTTGAGGAAGAAAAATTTGTTTTGCAATCAAAGGCTCTAAAACATTCCAACTGAATATAGAAAACAGAAGATTATACCTAGTTTTGAAGATCTCATCCTGCTCTTTAAAGCTAACCTAACATCTTCCTAAGCCTCGGACTCATTTCTAGCATGCGATCTAGCCAGAATATAGACAGATGGTTTCCAAATCATTAGCTGCAATGAAAATCTGCTAGACTATGTAGTTCAATCCTCTTTCTACAAAATAGCAAGCACCTTGAATGTCTCTTGAATGATGCATTTCTTTTATACCCTGACTTGAGTGGTGGGACAAGTCAAACTTGCAAGACAATTGAACCCCTTGCCCACTGTGTGGTAACAGTCCTTTCTGTATCTTTGTTTTTATACTACAATGCCTCTCTTTGACAAAATTGTTACAGTGAGCTTTTTCAAAAAAAGATTTCGGATGGACTGTCAATCTGTTGATGTTACTGGACTAGATTATTTCCAAGAAGAGGACTGACACTGTGTTGTTCATCTCTCCCTTGGCTACCATCAATATTTGAGGCATAACACCATATGGGTTGGGACATTCACCTCTTACCCCAGTCTATCCCTGGACAGCAGAATAGCTAAGTTTACATCTACACTAAAAAATTTAGTAGGCCAGCAGCTATTTTCTGGACATGATTTAAATGGCAAAGCACAGCACATGTATACCAAAAATCATCTTTCTCTTCCTTCTTCCAAAACACCTACTGGGAACCATTCCTGCCTCAATCTATGTCTCCTGAACAACACTCAAGCATTATTTGGGAAAGGGCTAGTTTGCACAGCCTCAAAATTATGTGTATTAGCCAATGGTTAATTGCAGGGATGAGTGTATGCCCATGCTGGAGTCTCTTGTTTGTCTCTGTTCAGCTTACTGGTGAAGATGTAGCTGACATGACTAAAACTAGGAGGACAAGGACCTTACTCTGCGTATCACTCGCACTGAGAAGTATAGCTGGAGCTACTGGAGGATCCCCTTTCTTAGAACAGGAAAAAGTGGCCTTCCAGCTCCCAGGAGCATGAATAAGACGTAAAACTCTTCTTCTTAGAGCTCTCTCCTCTCTAAAGATAGGCAATGCAAGCATACTGGAATGACTGTGAGTAATGGGCTATTAATTCTCATTTGTGAAATGAGACAATATGATACCATTTTTTACAGTGATGATAAAATGGAAACATTAATTATTTCTATGCCAGTTAGGAAATAGCTTATGTTATGGACAAATGATTTTGAAATGTTCTCTACGCAGGCAAGTATGCACAAATAGTACATCTGGACAAAACAGAAATCAAGTATGCCTATTTCTCAGAAAACAAGGCATCTAGAGATTGCAACAGAATGTATAAATTGTACAGTCTGACATACCAGACATAGTTTTTATGGAATGGATATCTATTCAAATTAAGAAAAGGACAATATAACTCAAGCCTAAGTAAATGATGTCCAGAATCCTTATGGGCTGAGTTTTTCTTTAAACAAGGAAAACATGTCACTTCTTCTCATTAACTCTGCATGACTCTTAGCTTCAATGGGAACTGGGAAGACCTCTTTGTAGGTGTGTATGCATATATGTATACACACACACAGTAGAGGTATCTATAAAGACACAAATTAAATATACACATACATACGCATGAACATACTTCCAGTTGTGCACAAAGGGGAATAGTTTTCAAAATAATTGTTAAAAGAAATGTATTTAACTATTTTACATCTCAGCTGAATTCATTAATAAATTAGAACCACATTATAAAATGGGATTTTACATTCTGTCTGAGAATACCTTAGTAATACAGCGGATAGAAAGATGAACACAGAATAATTTAGGTTGGAAAAAACCTCCAAGATCACCCAGTCCAACCTATAACCTAACACCACCAAGCCCTCCACTAAACCATATCCCTAAGCTCTACATCTAAATGTCTTTTAAATACATCCAGGGATGGTGACTCAACCACTTCCATGGGCAGCCTGTTCCAAATGCCTCACAACCCTTTCAGTAAAGAAGTTTTTCCTAATATCCAACCTAAACCTCCCCTGGTGCAACTTTAGCCCATTCCCCCTCATCCTATCACCTGGTGCNTCTTCAGACCCCTCACCAGCTTTGCCCTTCTTTGGACTCCATGTCCCTCCTGTAGTGAGGGGCCCAAAACTGAACAGAGGACTCGAGGTGCAGCCTCACCAGAGCCGAATGCAAGAGGAAGCATTCTGCCGAAACCCGGGATTGAACCAGGGACCTTTAGATCTTCAGTCTAACGCTCTCCCAACTGAGCTATTTCGGCTGGTACCAAAACACTGCAGAGCACAAATTCAGTCCCCTACTATCACAAATTATGCAGTCAACCTTCCAAGGGGATTTGGTTTCCTATCCCAGCTGCATCTTTGTCTTCAACGCTGTGGTGGGTTGGCCTTGGCTGGCTGCCAGATGCCCACCCAGCTGCTCTCTCACTCCCCCTCCTCAATAGGACAGGGGAAAAAATAGGGTGAAGAAACCTCATAGGTCAAGATAAAGACAGATCGCTTACTAATTACCATCATGGTCAAAACAGACTCAACTTGAGGAAAATTAATTTAATTTACTGCCAATTAAAAACAGCATAGAACAGTGAGATACAAAAACTAAAACACCTTCCTCCCACTCACCTTTGTCCCCAGCTCAAATTCACTCCTTCATTCCCAGCTCTTCTACCTCATCACCAGACTGAGCAGCACAGAGGGTATGGCAAATGGGGGGATTGCAGTCAGCTCATAACAGTTCATGTCTGCATATCCCTCTTCCTCCTGGAGGAGAATCCACACTCCTGCTTGTGTCCCCCTTGGGCCACGTTTCCTGCCAGAAAACCTGCTCCCGCATGGGGTCCCACATGAGCCACTGTGTGGAATATCTGCTCCACCACGGTCCTCTCCATGGGCTGCAGGAGGACAACCTGCTCCAGCATGGTCTTCTCCACAGGCCGGGGGGCAATGTCTGCTCTGGCACCTGGAACACCTCCCCTGACCCCATCTTCTCCAACCTTGGTGTTCACAGGGCTGTTTATCATGTTTTTCCTCGCTGTCTGTGCAGTGGTTTTGCCCCTTCTCACACATGCCTTCCCAGAGGCGCCGCCATCTTGGCTGCTGGGCCCAGCCGTGCCCTGCAGTGGGGCCTTCAGAGCCAGCTGGAACCGGCTGTGTCCTGCATGGGGCAGCCCCGGCCTTGCCTCGCAGAGGCCCCTGCAGACCCCCGCTGCCAGCAGCTTGCTGCGGACACCCAATACCTTAGATGCCTACCTCAGAGAGCTATGGATCACCGTCTGAAGAGGCTTTTTTCTCTCTCCTGTCCACAATGGCAGACTAGATGACTAGTTACAGTAAAATCAGAAGAGCCCCACAGCAGCGCATCATGGAAAAATATATTTAAATATTTAACATAGTGTAACTGCTTTGTGAGAAGGCAAACTTTATGCTTCCATTTACAAAAGAGAAATTATTTTTAAAAGCCTAATCTGAGAGAATTGCCAATAGGTGTTGATGGGGAGATATCTGGAGGCTCCAAAAGAGAGGGAGGGCATTGTGGCACTTGGCTGCAGAACTGTCACAGGATTCCCCCAACGCGGCTGTGTCTGCCTGAAGGAAGTGCTGGAATGAAATTTTGATAGCTCTTTTTTGTTAGAAGATAATCTGAAATCTCTATATACAAGAACTGAAAACAATTGTCCAACTATGTGAAAATTTCTGTTTGGTTCAAAAAGATCCTAAATTGTAGAATCTCACAAGGTATCATGGCTCAAACACTTTAATAGCAAGCAACAGACTGCATCAGTTATTTCCTATGAATGTTGGAGCTAAAGTTCAGAAAATAACTGAAAATAACCACTAGATAATTCAATAGTTAGCTCCTTTGTTGCTGCAGAAAAGAATAACACTTTTTCAGCACAAAACATTTTTACAGGCTATTGCACACAAACACACTGGGACAGCTCAGATATGTACAATTTGGTGGCAATGGAATTTTAGGAATGGGAGACTAGACAACAGCATTAAGGAATTACTGCTGTGGGACCCCAAAGAAGCTGCTTATCTTTCCACCTATTTTCTATCCTGAAAATTCTCCTGTTGAAGTCTCACTTTCCTGGGAAGAGATTACCTTTTGTCTGTGTTACCCAAAATCTGGTGCAATATGGTCTCTTCCAGTTAAGACTAGATGCTATTGTGACACAAACAGCAAATAGTAGTATCCAAAGTATTTTATAACATTATACTTATAACATTATAATTCTTCCCCTGAAATGCAATGCATCACCACTTGCAGTCTACAATTTTATTGTCTATATCTATCTAGCACGTTGTCTATTTTCTACCTAGGTACCTATCTGTCCATCAAGGTTGTATCCAACTCTTACAAATATATTTTCATTCTTTTATTTTTAAGTCACATCTGTAATTGTCGCATTTCAAATTATTTTTTTGAAAGGAGAGGTTCCCCTCCAAACAGAGAAACAAAAGTTGTATTAACCAATGGAGTGACTTATCTGTATGTGTTTCCACCATTATTTCATAGGACATTTTGAAGCATCCATCTTCATGGCATTGTTCTGCCCTGTTTGAAGGATTATGGCATTCTGAATTCAAAGGATGAAAGCAATGTCAGGATTATCTGTGAAACTCCAGCCATCTCCAGTGATGTCCTCTCTTTTCTATATACTAAATACTAAGCTCTTCCCTAGAGGTCCTTATCAGGCCTTGTTTTGCTGTCTTAAAAGTTGTCCTCAAACATGATGATTTTAAATTTAAGGTCACAGTACTCTGTGATGTGTGGGACAAGCAAACTCCATCAGTAAACAATTTGCAATTGCCATTTCTTGGTTTTGAATACATGTAATGGTTAACCACTTGCTTCTCATTTATTCTGCTGTTTCACCATAAAAATATAAGTAAATGTGGTTTCTGACCTCCCCCCTTTCCTCACACCACCACCTGCCAATGAAGACATTCTACAGCATAAATAATTAATGCTGTCATCTTAATTCCTAGGCTGCTACCAAGAAGCGTGGCCTCTTCACAGTTTCCTTTCTGTTTCCTCAGTCATTGCTGCATCCATAATGAAGTGCAACATTAATGTAACATTAAAGTTGCAAATTTAAACACACAGAAGTGTGGAAATGAAAGCATTACCCCTCTCACAATAATGCTAAGTCCACTGTTTCTGACACTTAGCAAAGGTAAGATATTGCAAAAAAAAATCTGCTAGTTAGCAGGAGAAGGAAGTTGACTCCATATAATATGAAGACTCGCTCATTATCTATGCTAAAGATGCTCTGTCTCTGTTGTGATTTCTGCCATATTGTTGGCAACTGTACTGCAAAAGTTGCTTCCCAGCTTGCCTCCAAGTCCTCTAAGCCTCAGAGACAGGATACACAAAAATTCACTTTCTTCTGCAATGACGAGGTAGGCTGATACGAAGCAGTTTCAGATTTTTCAGAGGAAAAAAGTTAATGATGGGCACCACTTACAAAGTATCATTAGCTCAGATCCAACATCAGTAAAATTGTTTTAAAGCCCATGTCAGAATCTTTAACAACAGGCCAGTGCTCTGATGGATTTTGTTTTCTAAACAAGTGCTTACTCAGACGTACTCCACAGCTTTACAGAGGAGTTGCAATACTGTTATACTATACGGCTGTGTTGGTTAGGTTGCAAATTGCCAGGTAAGAGCATTGTCTGTAAGACTGAACACAGATATTAGAGTAATTGGTGCTGGCACAACAAGCCAGGCATGATACAGAATATGGGGATGGCATTTACTATCACATTTCAAATCACCTATAAGAAGCCTAAATATGCAGCCTATTTTATTGTTTGCCAGAAAGGAGTAACTTGAAGAATCATTGAAACACAATATTGGCACTCTCCAAATTTCAGAAAGTGTCTCTGTTTGTTCAAGACATCAGGGGATGGTCAGTCATCAGTTTGCATTATTGAAATGGAAACTATTGCTTTGGCTTGATTCAGTTACCTTCCATAGGCATCTGAAGCCATTTGAGGTGCCCTAGGGCATCCTAACTGGACTTCTGCTACACCTACAGGTCTCCTATAATTCCTTTGTCATATCTCCCAGCCCCATGTAGATGTTCAAGATACTTTAGGGCATTTAAAATGGCCTGAGCAACCTTTGTATGTACTTGAGCCCTTAGCAATAGAATAGAATTAATCTCGTTTAAAACAAGCATTTAGTCTAACTTACATGTCCAGGTCTCAGGTCTGTTATCAGTGAAGAAATACAGGCATTCTCAAAGGTTGTTCACTCCTTACTACAGTACATGTCCAAGACAATTGAGATGAGCTGTCTTTAGAAATTTAAATTTGCTTTATTCTGTCCAGGAATACAAGATTTATAATAAGTAACTATTCACTTAGTTATCTAATAAATGCAATTTTAAGTATTTTCCTATAGATAAGTATACTAGCATTAACATATATTTTATTCTAAATAGTATTTCAAATAAGGCATCTAGAATCCTAAAGTTACTAAAATCTTCAAACACAGTATTTTGACTTCTGTTTTATTTAGTACCTTGTAAAGTTTTCAACTTTCAATGGAACAAAGCACTTTTTTCCCCTTAACGTTCAAAATATTGTTTTCAGAATGTGGAAACAAGTAAAATTTACAGTTCTGAGAAGGAGTATCATGAGACCTGCTCTTGAGTTATATCTCCCAATTCAAATTTAGTGGTTCATACAGATGGGCCTGTCTTTAATTTAAAGATTAATTTCTAGAGAATGTGGTTTTCTAAGGCAGCACTTTCCAGCCTTTTTACCGTACTGAAAATCCATTACATGTATTCAAACAGTGGAGGTTCCAACAACATTTAAGTAAATCACCAACAGCATCATTTTCTTATTTAATTTAGCATGTATTCGTATTTGTTGGTGGAATCCTTAAGACAGACTATTGGTTGAATATGAGAGGTTACTAGTATCCACTTTTAAAATACAGAAGGGTAACAACATCTTCCAGATGTACATTTTAAATTTAATTAATCAAATAAACTAGCATAAACAAACTGATAAATGACTGACCCCTTCACTGGGGACTGGAAGACAAGATGTGTGAAGCTACAGCCTACCAGACAGCAACACCAATTAAATGGGTTTGGGTTGCTGTTTGGTTGTTTTTTTCTAAATTAGGATTTCTGAAAATTCTGAATAAGGTTTTAATATTTTTCCTATAATTAGATGTACCCTACCCACCGTTTTGTCTAAATCATTATTCATGTAAAAATGATTGGAAGTCTCATCACAAGATTCAGAAATATATAAGAAACACTACTAATGAACTTAACTGCATAGCATGCCCTAGATTATGCCAATAACTTGCCTTGAAATATAAGAAAGAGCATGCCCAAACCAATATCCTTGCTCTAGATGAGTAAGGCTGTGAATCTTATCAGAAGAAAGTGACCAAAATTTTCGTAAAGAGACCTTCACAGTCTTTGGGAACTCAAGAAGCAGATTTCAGAGGAAAAGTCCATCTGATAATGGAAAAAGTTTCTTACGGGAAGTGCTTAGTAGCCTCCTAATGAAAACTATCGATGGGTGAGTGGCTTTCAAGTTCTCCATCATTTTTGTTTGAGCATAACAGACCTGGAAATGGAAAGAAAAATAAATTGATCACAAAGGTAATGTAGACCGGAAAGATAACCTTGTCCCAGAGCAAATGGTTCTGCCATAACTATCCATTTTACATTGTCTCGTGTGCCTTCTTAATGGAATACAAATACTTCTGAATGCAATATGTAATGGCTCACAGAAGTTATATACAGTGTCTCTTCAAGTTTTGATGATGACATCTTGACATCTGCTGTTGAAGCTTTTGTGTACCTCCAGCTTCTCAAATGCTAATAAGTTAGATACCTCTAATTTCATGAGAGACAAAAAGGTCAGAGGCACCGCATCATTCCATGGTAATTTGGCAGCAGAAGAATAAAAATAGCACAGGAAAAAAAAAAAAAAAAGTATGTATTCACCACCAGTACCCTGGAGAATGTAAGGAAAATAGTACAGTACAAAACTAACATAAACATGTTATTTAAAGTCATTAAATAAAAAAATAAATAAATAAGGAATGGAGGCTAAACCAGATTTCCCTAGTAAAGAAAGACTACTGAAAGAAAGACTTAACTGTGTTCATGCATGCAAGAAGACTGGAGCTCAAATATGTGACAGTTACAGTGAAACTACTTGACGTTTATGTCACTCATTTTTAGGACAATGTCTGACATCTGTTCTAACGCTCACCCTTCACTACACGGGCAAGCTATAGTGTATTATAATGAGTCTTAGACCATCACACCAGGCTCACCAAGGCCTGGTTGCTTCTAATGACAGAGGGATTCAAGGGAGGGCTTGGTTTTAACAAATATTGTGAACATGCATTGGACACCACTAGCAGAAAGCATATCCTTCACTGCCTAGTGAACTTCTCCAAATGCCTCCCCAGGCTTCGTCTCTGAGTCAAGTACACAGAAGATCCTATTCACCTGAAGAGAGACAAGATTTCACCATGTAAATCCTGGATGGAAATACAAATCGGGACTTTGCTATTACACAGAGGGATTTGTCAGTGTATATTGACTAAGTCCTGACACTTTGACAAAATAAAAGAGTTACACACCACTTAATTTCTGAATATGTTTAAATCATGGGGTCTGCTGAAATACACAAATTTCCTTCACTCCCCAAAGTAGGGTAATATCATCCTTAAATTATTTCCTTTTTTTTTTTTTTTAGCATAACCCTTGACAATGACAACATCTCTTGTATTATATCCAACAAGTGTGCTTAATAATCAGTAGGTAGTTTACTCAGAAATGCTTGCTTCTTACAGGTCATGCATTGCTTCTGTAGAATAAAATAATAATAATAATAATAATAATAATAATAATAAAATGATTTTAAGCATGCTTATTTTAAGGGTATGTTTTCCACAGGACAGATTCACAAAATGCTGGCTGTCAATCTTTACTAGGAAAGATGAAAAACAGTCATCACAAAAGGAAGAAAAAAAGGTCAAAGCACAAATTTCTTCTACATACTCTTTCACCTATTAATCTGATAGATTTGCTCTTCAAGAGAAAGGAAAGACATCAAATCTTACCTCCAAATCAACTGAAACGTTACAAGTCACATGTGGCTACTGTTGGTCACATGAAGGATTCCTTGTTTTCAGCTGCTAAGAGCTAAATGGTTTGTATCCACACATTTGTTAGAAGTGTACAAAAAAGTCAGCAACTGGATCTGCTGGAGCTGTAAGAGAAGGAAAACATGAGACTGTAGCTAGCATGATGTAAAAGCCGCAAGTGCAAAAGTTCCAGATACTAGAAAGACACACACACACACACACAAAAGTAGAGGTAAAGTCAAGGGTGTTGGTAGCAGCTCCATACTCAATAATTTGCATATTCTAAGTCCCTTCTTGCGATAGCTGTTTGCCAATAGACAGCAAGTCTACAGGGCTTTTCAAATCAGTTTTACAACTGAGGAAAGATAGGAACAACTCTTGGTATAACCCATGTATTATCCACGTGGACATGGGCCCACTGGGACATGTCATGCTTAAGCAGCATGGAGGCAAGTTCTCCTCCCAGAATATTAAAAATGTACCAAAGCCCAGTTTGGGGAAACATGGTGCCTCTATAATTTTATTGGAATAAATACATTCTCTTAATACCAGGATATGACTGTCTTCAAAAAGGTTGCTTGTACACTGAAAGTTTCCAAGGCCACAAGCTATCAAGACCCAACACATCTTAGGAACCAAGTCCTTCTCACCTGCTAATGAAATAAACTTGACAGATGAGATTTAACAGAGTCACCTGCTGATACATTTCATATCAAAGCAGAGTAGCTGGTGTGGGGACTCACAAATAGTACCACTGCTTGGAAGGTGCCTCCTACTAATCTCTTTTGCAGTCATGACTTCACATGAAAAAATGCTGGAGTACTGCAGTACACCCACACCCTGTTCAGTCCAGGATTCTTAGTCCTCTGATGACCCACACTGCAAAAATACTATTTTGCTTCTGGGACCTTGTTAGGAATGGATCATCTAATGCCCTTCAAAACAGGAAAAAGAAAGAGTTTGGGGGATAGACAACTGTAGGGATCACTGCTAAAAGACAATACAGAGGAGACTGATCCAAAGTTGACTTCCTCAACCCTGCACTGGCCTGCTACACTGAAAAAAAAGAACAAGTAAATGTGTACCACTTTTTTCCATGGGCTAAGGATCATTTCCTAAGGCAGATTCATCAGGCAGTGCAGATTTAGCTTTAAACACTACACCCAAGAGAGAAATGCACAGTTTCTTCAACTGTTCTTCATTCCACATGGATTTTTCATTGTATACAACATAGGAAAAAGCCAGATAGATTGGATTGTCTTTCTAAATGTCACACTTAACCTAGGGGTGACAAATGCAGAAAAAAAAAATCTGTTAGGGAGGTATTAGGCAAACTGTGGTTGCTGGGTTGTAGACTGTGGCCTGTCATTAGCAATATTGAAAGCAAGAACAGCTGTTGAAAGCAGTTGAGGAACCTGAAGGGTATGGGGCAAAACTAACTGATAGCAGGAGAATTATGAAAATAGAAAACGCTGCAACTTGAAGGGGCAATCTATCTCGAAAGCTTATTTATAATTCAGAAAGATGAGAGCCAATATTTGGCACCTGAGAGGAGGAGTTCAGGGTAGGAAAAGGAAAGACAGGAGGAAGGTAGCTCAGGTCCGAGAGTTCTCTGACTTTCAGGAGAACTAAGCAGAAAATGCGTCACACCACTGGCTTCTCTATGTTGCAAATTAACACCCTTTACTTTACCTATTCCTTTTCGCCTCATCCTGCTGCATGCAACCATGCACCAACTGTTGTGAAATAGAAGTCAATGTCAACTCAGGAGTAGTAAATGCCTGGATTCACAGAGACACATGGAACAAGCTCGTTCTCATTTTGGGGCTCTTTCGTCCTCACAAAGGGTGGTTTCTCTAATGGTGTTTTTGACCATGGAGGGGAGACGGAGAAATATTATGTGGTATCATCAGGGGTGTTTTAAGACTCTACAAGAGCATGTCTCTACAAGATAATCAACTAATATAGTGTAATAAACACAGTTCTTATATGCTTGTTTTTGATGTTATAACCTCTTATGTTATTCCAATTGAAAATTATAGTTAAAAGTCCACCATATGGTATATATTAATTCCACCTTAATTTATAACAGTTGCCATCAGATTGCAAAGAGTTTTCTTGTACTAAGAATTTATTTTAAAATCATTAATTAAGAATTGGAAAAGAAACCAAACAATGTTTTAGAAAAAAAAAAAAAAAACAGTAGCCATCATCATGGAATACATTAGCAAAGTCTGAGCTAAATTAGAGAGCTGATAAATATATTAGCACAGCACCAATAGTGCATAATGAAATCTTTTAAGGAACATAGGGAAAAGGAATAAAGTTATTAAAAATAAATGTCTTTTTCTACAATGGTACATGCAAGGGGTCTCCACAGTATTAAAGCATATAAAAATAATGGAGAACAAAATTGAGCTGTGAGCTCTGAGATTTTCTACATTTGCTTATTTTTAATGTAGAATTCAGGCAGGTGTCTAAGGTGCTATACTACAGTTTCATGTATAAATGAAGCAGTAAGTTTCAGTAACTTGAAATTAATTTAGATTAAAATTAAAGTTTAGCTCCAAATGGAATTGAGTTATGAAATAGTCCTGTCAAAAATGAATGGAGATCTAAATTTAAAAAGTCTGTTGGCTAACAGAATGGTGGAATATAGGTTAAAGACTGTGATTTGAAGCCCACACTTACTAAAGAGTAGATAAAACCAAGTCTTTAAGAAGAAGTATCTGGCCCATATATGCCATCATTTCAGCTTGTTACCAAGTTAGTAATATTTACTTTCTTCCTTTATTTTATAAGTACAAATCACCTTTAAAATGACATCATACAAACCTTAATCTGACTTTTATGCTAATGTTTCTGAAAAATGTCAAAAAAATGAAATATTTCTTTAGCTACTACTAAGCTTTTAAGCCATATTTGCTGTCTTTATTTAAAAACAAACAAGCAAAAAAAACCTTCAGTTTCATTATGACAGTACTGTCCAAATCATTTGGATATTTTATTAAAATATACATCAATAAGAAATGTTAAAAATCAGGAGTGACATTATTTTGGAGGGTGAATTGCTAATAAAGCAACACAGATTTTCATCCTGTGTGAAACAGCTGGACCATGACGAGATCACATTAGCACTAATTAAAATGATATTTTTTTGTGCAGTTTTTGTTAATCCAGCTTCATTGGACTCAAAAGGATTTTTGAAATCTGTAATAAAGGCTATTATGTAATCTTCCTCTGGTTCTCTTGCATCAGGTTACTCTGTGAAATTTCCCTACAATAAACCATATTTTCTTAAAACTCTCACTCAGTAAAATCAATATTAAGTTTTTTTACTATTATAGCTGTTTTTTCCCAATATATGATCCTCATTTAATTAAAAAAAAATTAAAGCTTTAATTTATTTTTGCTTGACGAACAAGAAAAATATCATATTAAAGACAACATTTTGCCATGTTTCTCTTTCTCCCTCACTTTCCCGGGTCCCTGTTGTTCCCAATGTATAATTTGCAAAACATATTGCTTCAATACTTACAATGAGAGAAGCGGCCCAGCTGTGGGAGGGAAAGGACAGCAGTCTCCAATATTACCATAATAATCTGCCTAAGGTCCCATGAGCCCTCTGGAGTATACAATTCTCTATACTGCAGGCCCCAGCTGGAGAATGTTCTCTTGACATGTATGCCAACCTTTGCCTGCAGGCAAAATAAAAAAAGGCAGAGAAGTAATCATGAAAATAAAAAATCTTGTCAACTGTGGTAGGATGCAGTTTCCATGTTTTTTTGCTCACGTAGGCAGTCATTGTGCTAACAAAATGATAGGAGACTTTAAAAGACTGCAGCTGGTATATGTTTAGCTGGAGAGGGGAGAACATCGCGTGCCACGTTAATTCTGCAATTCTAACTTTGGGAAAAAAATGAGCAGTGATATTGTATTACTGTCAATATGCATGACAGCTTTATTTACCTCCTCTTCCAATGGCTGCTCATTACAGGATTTAAGCAGGAAAGTGAAACCCTGACAGCGTTGTGCTAATTGCAAAGGGCCAGATTGTGATCCTCGTTGGGTTGTGGGTGTTTTTTTTTTTTTTTTTTTTTTTTTTTTTTTTTTTTTTACAGTGATGAAGCCTCTCAGGCAAATAGTCTTGCTGGCTCAGTGGGACTAATTGGGAAGTAAGTGCCCACCACTGTGAAAGGCATGCAATTGGCTTAGTGAACTTTCCAAGTAAAAATGCATAACTTTAAATGAAATAATGCAGTAAGCAGAAAAGGTGGTTGGAAGATGCATGTATAAGACCAAAGACCAAATATATGCTTTTGCTCTTCAGTTTCAAACTCAGTTTCTACCAGAACCCAAGATCTTTCTTCTGATTGCGTTCAAATACATGTAAGTAAGAGGAAACCAGTATCACAGAGCTCAAATCAAGTCCTACATTGCTGCATATTTCTAAAAAGTAGAAATGGTCTTCTGTAAAGAGATAAAAAATGTGTGTGTACCAGTTGTGGGTACAAGGCTTTATTTTCAAAACGGTGATGTCAAAGTAGGACAAAGGGTTATTTACCATTTTAACCCTAATTAACAGTAAAAGTTTTCCTTTTATTTTCCCTTGCCATTGCAAATGCATAATATTTGACCTCACTTTAACCCTGTGGATTTTACAGGTGTACTTAGGGTGAAAAATATGTGGTGTTAAACTAGTACCCAAACTGAAAGCCTCACCCTCCTGTCTGAATGAGTTCAGAACATAGCATCCATCAAAGAGAGTTATGCATTTCTTTACCTAATGATAAAATGCCTTTTGGATAGAGCAGATTTGTGTCGCCATAAACCTGTATGCATGCAGAGTGAAAATATCTGTGGAAAGATAACAGGTCAGAAGATTGCTGATCTTCTGCTGGAGTCTCAGAGTACACAGGCATGGAAGAGACCCAGAGACAGCAGCTACTCCCGGTAGGGAAGATTCAATGCAATCACCATCTTCCTCCTCCCTTCCTAGTCCCCTCTCCCTTCCTACTCCCCACTAACCCACATAGAGTTTTCCTTCACACAATTAATAAAAGCAAGTCTGTTAATTTAAAAGTACTTTTTGCCTACCTCTGTGTGTATGTGTATATATTTAATTTTTTTGTCTCCAAAACCACTTTGCCTCCTTTCTTGAAGGCATCTAGAAGGAACAAGAACATGTATTAGCTTAATAATTGCTCTTGAAGGATATGTACAGCAGTGAGTTAGAGTTCGATTTGTTGTCTGAAAGTGGAAGTCATTACTTACGCTGGGTGGACTTGGGAGAGACCCTGTCTGTCTGGCACATGAATGAGATCATTCTTTAAGTCTGCAGGCTCACAGGCCAAGTGGAGCTTAATTGAAGACACTAGAGAATTTAAAATGAGGAGAAAATGAAAACAAAATAAAATATATATTAAAACTACTGGGCCAAGATTACACAGCATAGTGAGTATTCCATGTGGATGTAAGAGAAAGAAGGAAGCATGGCCAAAGCATTTTTATACAGACTTTAACAATGTTCCCTCACAAAATTACTGGGACTGAAGAATGTGACTCTCCAGAAAGATGGGGCTTTTGGAGTCCAAGGCATGAACCTTTAAGACAAGTTTTCATGTAGTGCAGCTTTGGATATAGGTGTCTAAACTGTCTATCTGCATTTCATCGTGGACACCCCAGTTCATGAATAAATAAGATCCACTTCTTACCATGGAATGAGTAGGAAACCCATTTACTATCACTGTGGCTGAATTAGGTATATAACCTTGCTATCATGTTCATCTATGTTCTTACAAGAGTGAATACAGGTTTGGGGTGGCATTCCTTCTCCGTCTTCTTACTTGTGATAACTCTTACTGCTTGTTACATGGCTTGCGTTAGCTACTTACTCCTCTGAAGCCACAGCTCTGTCAGTAAATTCAGGATTCCCTAGTGCATTCCCTGGCACTGTGGTCAACTTGCACAGCGCGGCCCAGATAAAAGCAGTTAAACGCAAACTCTACCACTCTCTGCAGCGGGGTGGTGCTATCCAAGCTGCTTACTGGGAACCAGCAGTGGCCTTCGTAAACTCCTAGATCATCCCCAGGAGCAGTTTGGGAAAGCACTATTCAGCACGGGCCAAAACCATGGGTAGAAAGATCTCCAGTGCTATTTACCATACAGAGGCAACATTTTGCTTGTATTTGAAATAAATTTAATGGAAATTATTCGGGTTAGTGAGAGCACCATAAATGCATAAAAATAGTTACCATCACACAAAGCTAATGTAAGTAGTTCGAGAAAGTACTCTATAAATGAGTTACAGATCTTTGTAAAATATTTATATTTTATTTGCTGGTTCAACCACTTAAAAATAAATAATGTTTGACATGAAATGTCACTGTGACACAAAAGCAAAATGATTTTTCAGAAAATATAAAAGGAATGTATGCTAGGTTAAAAAAGCATGGATGGTTTTTGTCTGAGACAATTTTATAAGTTCAAGACAGAAAGAACACTTTATTTGGACTTACCTGAATCTTACCTGAATTTGCATTTTCCTTCAACTAGATCTACTCAGAGATATTAGGCATGGCAGTAAGCATATTGGTTGATAATCAATATGAGTAGGACAGAAGGCCAGGGTCAGATTCCATTAGAAACAAACAAACAACAACAACAACAACAAAAAACAGTCTAGCAGAAAATGTATTTTGACAACTGTAGTCCACCCCATAATCTCCAAATTACACAGTTAGATGATTCCATGTCTTTATCTTGATGGTAGGAATAGAAGTGGGGCTTTTGCAAATTAATTTTCTCTTTCTTCACTCAATGGAATGAGATAGACTGGCCCAACCCATTTACATCAGGCACCAATTTTTGCATGGGATGAAATCTGGAAGTCCTTGTGTCTCTCCAAAGACAGCCCAATCAGCTAGCTGATTAGACAGCCAAACTTAGGTAAAATGATTTCTGTTCATGGCATGTTTCTGTTACTTCAAGTTGGTTTGGAAAATCCCTCTAGGCATGTACTGAGATGTGCCAAGTGCCTTTAAAAATCCAGCTCCTGATCTCTGCAAAATCCCAACCACCTGTGTTATGTACTCAGTTTGCAAGTACTTTTCTGTGCTTTACAAACTCCCTTGGCTCACGTCAGCAGAAAATATTTGCAACCAGTCCAAACAGTTCCTGCAGATGCTGCTGAGAAGCTGGCTCAGCCATGCAGGAGGAGGTCGGCAGTCAGCACAATACCTTAGGACACTGAAAAAAGCGAAAGGAAAGCAAAACAGGTATGCATGCAGCCAAAAGTTATCCAGCAGCACTGTGATGAAGGGAACCAACCGGGACTGGGTATGCCACAGCAGCTACCGAAGACCTGGTGCTGAAGCAACATGTGGTGGATGTCTACCTAAGGAAAGGAGATCAGAGCACTTGCCCAAATAGAAGGATAAAATGAAAATAAGTATTTCTGCCCTCCACCGAGTGAGACAAAACTTCAGATCTGTTACATTTCTCACTGCAATGGGCCTTCAGCACCTATACTCAGCCGTACAGCATAACTGACAAACAAAAATAGTTGCTACTTCGGTCGTAGCTCGCCTCCCAGGTTTCCTTAGAAAGGAAGTAGTAGAAAACTACATATTCATCTTCCTGGAAACATAAAAGCTTTGTATCCTCTGTTATTTGGAACAATCACTGAGTGTTTGGCAGATTAAAAAAAAAAAAAGTTAAAAAAATACAGTGAACATCTTCAATCTCTGTGTTGTCAAATATATTCCTGTCCTCTCACAAACCTTTCGATGATTCTGAAAACCCTCCAAATCTCTGTTACAATGCTTATCCCAGAAGGGAACTGCTTGCCCACCAAGGGAATATGTGCTGAACACAACACACTATTCAGAGACATGAATAGGAAAAAAAGGGTTTGTGAGTTGCTATGGAGGAGCCACTGAAACCATGACTGCAAAAGGAAAACAATTTACTACCCTAAGATACCAGAGAATTTCAAATAAACAAAACAAACAAACAAGCAAACAAAAAAAAAAAAAAAAGAAGAGAAGGTCTGATATAAGAATATTGTTGGCAAACACCTGAAATGCTGACTGCAGCATAAACCAGGTGGACCCCCTGTCACAGTATGTTGTACTTCCATCAAGGGCATGAAAGGAAAAAGGAGGCAAGAGTTAAAACTGAAAGACTACTGCAAGTCTGATCCAAAACCCATCAGAATATTGGATTTTAGTGAGTTTTGATTCAGTCCCAACAAGTTTATTCCTATGCATGAACAACAGTTTTGGAAGTAAGCAGTACCACTTCCATGAGGAAAAATGTCCACAGGAGGTCAAATCAGAGGTTTCTAAGAGCATTATGAAGCATAGTGAGCAATGGGATGGGCTTTTAAAACTATTAAACATGCTTAAAAATGAGGTTATTATTTAAAGTTAATAAGTTACTGATAGGAGCTTAAAAGAAACCCCCTCAACAAAAAGGAAAGTAAGTATAAATTGCTAGAAAAAAAACACGACATAACAGAGCAATTCAAAAGATGCAGAGATTTTTGTTTGGAAAAAGAGAAGAACTGGGAGTACTGAAGGAAAGCAGGATTATGATGTTAATAACTAGAGGAAAAAAAAAAGTTGTGTCAGACCTTAGAATCTTTTTTGTTTCTGAATTGTCTAATATCAGTTAATTTTATTCTCTCCTTCTCTAGGTTTTCTAGTGCTGTCCCCATGCTGGGCTCAATTCACCTCCTGTTCAAGAAAGAGATCATGATGCTGTGACTGAGCTGTTTGCAAAAGGAAAACTGACTGTGATAATTCAGATTAATGTACAGGCATCAGTTTCCTTGGCAAGCTGTTAACACAGATGCAAGTCTTTACAGAGGCTCAGCTCTGCTTTCTGCTACCCAGACTCTCCCCTCTCTGATTCCCTAGCTCCCAGTGGAAGTGAAGGGGACAGTGCCAAGGCAGGTCATTTTGCTTCTTAGTTGCTGTCCTTGACATCCACTTACAAACCTAAAAACATATTTATTCACTATTTGTTTTGTTGTCATAACTAAAGCTTTCCACCAGATACAAGAATCTCACTTTGAAATACACCAGAAGATTACCTCTGTCTCAGAAAGCTCTCGGGGCCAAGTGTAATTTACTTCTGTAGGGTCAAAGGGAGGGGAGAAGCTAGTGATGGAAATGTCATTCACTGGAGGGCCAAAACTAATAACATTGCACAGAAATAAAAATATAAGTCTGACCAAACAGGAAACATAAGAATGCAACTCATACAACCATAACTCAAAAATAAGAAAGATTATCAGATCTGTCTTGAAAAAACAAAACAAAACAAAAAAAAAACCTTATTTCTTTGTCTGAGAGATACAACTAAAATAGTGGCTGCTCCTAAGTAAGTCATTTTACTTTTTTGTTTGTTTGTTTGTTTTTGTTTTTGTTTTTTTTTTGTGGTGCACAGAAGGCTGATCTGAAAATCTGATTTTACAGAAGCCATGAATTAAAACCAGGGCTCTGATCTTGGTGGATGCAACAGTGATGCTGAGAACAAGAAGCCTAACCTCTGTTGGAGCAAATGTTAGGGAACTGGGGCTTTTGCATACATAGAAAGTCGCATCCAGAAAGAGACTTGAACAACCATGGGACAACTTGCACAGAGTTTAAAATCTGTAATACAAGGCTAGTTAATCCAGAAGTACAAAATTCAAAACCTAGGCTTAGCAGCTGAAGCATCTCAGCATCAAATTCTGAATATGTGTGAAGTTCTGCTACTGGGAAAATGCCAGATCTGAAACAGAGCCACTGGGATTCATGAACTACATGAGAAAGCGTAAGTGCTGCGTGGTTTTCAATTTCCATGCTTTAGAACCCCTTACAAAGCAGTGTGCAAGTAGCATAAGGGAGTTGGTGTCAGAGAAAAAAGCATGCTCAGGTTGTTTGCCTTACACTGCTTAAGCCAAAACTTACAGCAAGAAATCAGTCCTGCTAAGGGCACTGCCTATTATTAAGGTCCAGGGACATGTTCTGGCCATATCTCAGCTACACGCTGGGAGCACTAGACCACTGCATGCAGCAGTCTCATAGTTTTTTATGCTGCTATTATTACTCTGAATTCAATTTAAGGAAACCCAGGCTGCTGTCTGGGCAGGATGTGGTTGGATCCAAACTACTCCCCAGTCTGCATGATCAGGGATGAACATTCCTGTATACACTGAGGTGAAGAAGTAATGCTGCTGAGGGATTGCTTAGTCCCATGTGTGACAGTAACTGTCATCTAACAGGCCAAGGCTCGTGCCATATCCTCTCCACCCCTCCACACTTTTCGTTCAGAAAGGAAGTTTCTGGACTAGAAACATCACGTGAGGGAACCTCACCACTGTAGCTGTCCCTTCGCTCCTTCTTCATTCTCTCATTCTTCCTGAACAGGGGTCATCCCCCCTGTTGGCCTCCAGAACTTGTGAGAAGAATCATTAGCTTTTTCAGTTTTGTTCCTGGGAAAGACATTTGGGCATGGGTAAGTAACAGTGCTGCTGTCAATGCTGAACAGGAAGGTATGTGTTCTAATAGCCAAGGAAAATTCCTATGGTTATTCTTGATGTGTTATGTTCATGAGAAAAGGGGCCATGGAGTACTTGCTTTCCTTAAAGTCTTGTTTGTGATTTAAAAAAAATATTTAACTACTTTTGTAATGGATTTGGGTTCCATGCATTTATTTATCTGCTCTTCAGAGTCAGGAATAATAAATAAATACAATAAATCCAAATAGATAAATTAATAATATTTAAAAATTGCGTTGCTCTGAGACAGATGCCAGCAGCTGTGATACAAGGGTGGTTATGTATCAATGATCACATTAGGTCAGTGTAAAGCACTTTCAGAACCTAGGATACGACAACAACAACAAAACCCCCACAATGTGACTGCATTATTTATTCAATATAGTCTATACCACATGCTGCATTTGCATATAAAGAATACCTTATACTGAGTATACTAAGTTATAGAGGTAGTGAGATTTGTTGGATCACCTCTTCCACCTTCCTGCCAACACAGTATCATGCCTTATTTTTAGAGTATTTTTAGTGCTTTGCCCAGTCTAGATTAAAAAGAAACTTAGTAGCTAGGATTCCTTCAGAGATTGTTCCACAGCCCAACAAATCTCACAGTCAGTGTGATCTGATGTTAGAACTCTGTTTCTTCCTCTCCACTGCACCTGATTACCCTCAACTCCCTGTTAGACCATCTACCATCCCAACTCTTCCATTTCTCACCTGGGCAACTGCATCCCTCAAATTCTGCAGATTGCTATGAGTGTCTCCAATTTTGCTTTGCAGAACTCTACATTGTCAGCTCTCTTTTTTCTTATTAAAAAAAAAAAAAAAAAAAGGTTATAAAATGGATGATGGTGTCAGTGTAAAAGGGAGTAAAAGAGAAAAATGGAGGTGGGGTTGGAATCTGGGCTCCAAAACAGACTCATAGAAAGAAACAGAAAAAAAAGACCAAGAAGGGTTGATTGCTGAAAGAAATCTGCCAAGGGAAAGTAAAAGTTATTAAAAAGTAAAAGGTACAACAACTATTACAAGTTTTGGACTTGATCCTTAAAACCAACAGTCATATGAATTCAATGAGGTTACATTCAGTGTCTGATTCAAGTGTACACATATGGGCACTTATTTAACCTGATGGACTGGCTTCCATCAAGATCTAATACAAAATGTTGCATACTGGATTGACCTATGTTGCCAAAGAAAATTCTTTCAAATAAATCCTTTGAAAATTATCCATAAGAATTCATTCATGTTATAAATCTACAACTGCAAACAGTAGTTTAACCCAAAATTTTCCAACTGAATAGAGGACTGGCTTTCCAGGATTGTTATTTTATAGAAAGACTATAAACTGAAATAAGGTAGTGAAAAAACTGTCACAGTTTTTCATAGATTAAAAAAAAAAAAAATCACTCCAAAAGAAACAAAACTAAACAGAGGTAGGATGTTAATTTTATTTTTAAATAATGCTTAAGACTAGATCCTAAGTACATCTAGAAAAATTCTTAAAATTCTTATGGTGAGAGAGTTTCTGGGAAATATTGGCCAAAGAAAATTCAGCAAAAATTAGTTGTGCACATATGCATTGGAGATCACACCCATGTGAGTAAACAGACTTTCTTGAGATGTGAATACAGACATAACCAAACCAATTGGCTCCTTCTCCAAACCTCTGACAGAAGCTCAGTTTGGCTGAGCCAACATTTTCAAAATGATTTGTAACTTTTACTATGTTATTTTTCAGATGTCCAATTAGCCATCTAGGACATAATTTTCAAATATGTTGTGCACCACAATATAAGTGAAGTTTATTTACATTTGATGTATCCAGAAATTAGGCGCTACGTTTGCAATAATGACCCCACACATCCCTAAAGACATTCTTTTGAATTGGTAGATTATCTGAATTAGCTTAAGGGTTTGTTGGGTTTGCTCAATGTTGTCAACAGAAATAAGCAGTCTTTTGTCCTTATAGCTTTGATCGCTTCAGCTGAGGGTTTTGTTTAAAGAAAATGCTGGTGAAAAGCACCATTTCTTGTTTATTAAGCATTTCCATGTGCTTGTTCAAGCAAGATGTCTAACAACAGAAAAAGAGACAATAAAGTTCTGTAAATGGGTTAGCGCCTACCAGCCCCCATCCTGTTCGTCCTGTTCATCCTGAAGGGTGACTTCAAGAGAGGCTGTCATTCAACATTTCTGATGGACATGTTACGATTTTATGCCCAAGTCATGATTCTATCAACCAGTGTTTTCACTGCAAATACAGATTCCCAGTCAGGCCACAATTTGATGTGTAATAACTCATATTAATTCATACAGGCCAATAATTAAAACTGTCTGCTGATGGATCACTGCCAGAAAGCATAACTTTTGAACAATCCCTTTCCTTTTGGCTTTTCATATAACTGAGACAGGATCTGCTTAAAAAAGCTTTGAAAGAACACTTCACTACTGTGTACTTCACCAAGTATTTATCTTTTCCAGATCCAGTATCTCTTATTTGCTGCAAAAGAATGCGAATGTTATTTTTCAGCTGGAATAAGCTCTTCTTTTTATTCTACCATGACGTCATTTGTAAAAAATTGTATCTATCCTTATATGAGTATAGCATAATATTAGAGTACTACTATTACTGTTCTAGTATACTACTGTTTTATTCCATTTTCCCTGATGTATTATCACCCTGAGGGATATCTAAAGAAGAATCTCTAGAATTCCTCATAAATCCTTTCCATGAGCTATTTTCATATCTTCGGGTGTTGTGTTTTGCGGTGTTGTTTTTTTTTTTTTTTCCAGAAAACTTCATTCATGAGAAATTCTACAGTTGGAACCCAGCAAGAAATCAGTTTCATTATTCTTTGTGCTCTTCTTCATACTTAAGAATGTTCCTGGCAGTATTGGTCGGTAGCCGGCTGAATATGAGCCAGCAGTGTGCTCAGGCGGCCAAGAAGGCCAACAGCATCCTGGCTTGTATCAGGAACAGTGTGGCCAGCAGGACTCGGGAAGTGATTGTCCCCCTGTACTTGGCTCTGGTGAGGCCGCACCTCGAGTCCTGTGTTCAGTTTTGGGCCCCTCACTNACCTTAAAGGAGGCTGTAGCCAGGTGGGGATTGGTCTCTTCTCCCACGTGCCAGGTGATAGGATGAGGGGGAATGGGCTAAAGTTGCACCAGGGGAGGTTTAGGTTGGATATTAGGAAAAACTTCTTTACTGAAAGGGTTGTGAGGCACCGGAACAGGCTGCCCAGAGAAGTGGTTGAGTCACCATCCCTGGAGGTATTCAAAAGATGTTTAGATGTAGAGCTTAGTGACATGGTTTAGCAGAGGGCTTGGTGGTGTTAGGTTATAGGTTGGACTAGGTGATCTTGGAGGTCTCTTCCAACCTAAATGATTCTGTGATTCTGCGAATGAGACATTTGTATACCCTGTATCACATATATGGCAATATTAACTTAACACTTAGGAATATGTCTCCTGTACAAAACCAATATTCATATGACTAAGTGTAACGTTCCAAATATGCACCAGTCAGTCACATTCTCATGTTCAATTTGCCTTAAAAAAAGTCTTCTTACCAAAAGTGGAGTTCTACCCACAACTGTAAATGTCCATAATTCGTGTGCAAAATTCGCCCTTGTGATAACTTTTTTGTACATTATAAAGTTATTTTTTAAAGTATCATTTCCCAATCTTCTGGTGCTAGAAATGTGCATTTTGTGCCTAAAGGAGACCCTTGGCTTTCCAAACGAACATTTCTCTTGTTTCTCATCCTTCAATGTTATGAGGTAGCATACTCACAATCATGTAAAGATATATATACTTGGAAGAAGATCTATCCAGGGTGGCTTCACAAGGGGAATATTTTCAGACATACTGCAAGTGTTGAAAAATATGACTATATGAAATGTGAGCAGTGAAGTTTTTCTGCCTTCAGTGGAAAGGTAAACCACTCAAACTTGGGATTGCTATCTCAGTTCACCAGCCCATATGGATCTAATATACAAAAGACCCATATTTCCTGTGGAGGAATGCTTGCAGCTGCAAGCATTCATTTCCAAGTACTCTAGGTATACTGAGCTCTGTTCACACAACCTTAAAAGCACACTTAAATTAAACTATTTAAATTAGAAGTAACATATTCAGAGTGTAACAGTATTGCTTGTACAATGGCATATCATGGTATCTGCATCTGCTGGTAGGTACGTAAGCAGGTAGGTAAATGGAAAGGCATTTCAACAGATAGGTATGGTCTCACAACGTGACTATTAACATATGGTATCCTTGGCAAGAGAAGTGGACATTTAATGAAGCCCATTGTAGGCAGTAAATGTAATTTAGGTTTTAATTTTTGTAAACACCACCTAGTTGCTATGGCTGGAGGCTCTGTATAAATCATTGAACAAATATATTCAACATTTTATATGAAGTCAAGAAGCAGGAAATCTCCATCTCCATATTTAAATCTGCCTCCATGTACATCGTTTCTTTATTGTATTAACTTGCCAATATATGCACCCCATCTGCATACTGTATTGAAGACAGCTGGCTTTTTTGTATCCTATAGTTATAGAATTTTGGATGGAACTGTAGGAAAATAAATACAAGTTGTAGTGATGGTTTGTAACCTTTCTTTAAATAATCAGGTCAACAGAGGTCCGCAACCAGATTAATAAAATTGCTACTTTTTATAAAGAGACAAGTTAAGGTTGCAAGTAACAGTCAAATTAGGTCTTACAGCGCAAGCCTATATGGTCTCTTCCAGGCTCACATGGGGCCTCTTCCAGAAAGCTCAGAATTGAAAAAGCTAGCCCTACAAAGGCTCAAGCACCTGCTTCAAACTTAATGCGAATAATAACATTAGCATTAGTTGAACTTCTCTTGTGCTTAAACACGTGAAAGTCTTCGTGGGATTGGTATCTAAATTCAAATTGTTAGACTTTTATGGAATACAGAAATTGCAGAGTGCATAACTCTTAAGAAAAAATGCACTTTTATGGTTGATTTTACTCACCTAAACAGTTCAGAGTTCTAATAAAAGGCAAACAGAATAATAGTATAAAATTATTCTTATCCCTTATTCTCAGTAGCATCAGTCAATGAGAAGAAAAGACTATAGCCTATCCATATTTAATTATAAAGAAGGTTTCTCTCTGATTAATTGAATCATTAAACATGCACAGATACATTTCATGGTATTAAATATTAGTTACCTTCCAGTATATTAAGAAGTAAAAATCAGAGTGGATTAAATGGGAAGAATTATTCTTAGTGTACATCTTGCAGTGCATAAAACCACTCACTTGTTTCCCAGGAAACAAAAAGGAAGCACAGACATTCGACACAGAGCAAGGAAATGTGTGCAGTCTGCAGAACAACTGGAAAAAAAAAAAAAAATCTTGGCCTCTCTTTAATTTATATATGGTTTTAGCCATTGCACTGTTTATTCTAGCCTTTACAAAAGAACAATTCCAGCACTTCTCATATGCCCGTACTGGCAGTTGGTGTTTCTATTAAAAATACAATAAAAATACTACTTTAGGCATGAGGAGATATGGAAAAACATATCCAACCAAAAAATCTGCAGCATGTGTTCACAATAGGGAAGAATTGATCAAAATGTTTTTATTTGAAACGCCCTGTGTTTTAAGTAGCAAGTAACTGCATTAACAAATGCTGTGCCTCAGCTCACAGATTTATAAATGTACATATACACAATTTACATCTAAAGAATTGATTTGTATCTGATAACTTCATTAAAAGAGAGTATAAAGAAGAGAGGAAAACCAAAAAAAAAAAAAAAAAAAGGAAATCAGGTGTCACTCAAAGAAATGACAAGGCTGAGAGAATAGTTTGGAGCTGAGGTTTTAAGCTGCCATGCTGTGCCTTTCACAGCTGCCTACACTTCATGTCATTAATAACCAGTAAATAAGATCTGCAGGTGGGCATATAGGGCACCCTGAGCCAAGAAGCTGTAGCTAAGGCTTCTGTCTCTAAGATGGGTGGCCAGGCTCATTTGCACAAGGCTGCTTATGTTTCCATAAAGAAGTGTAACCCTACTTAGCATAGCTTCAGGGAAGCTGCCACAATACAGAGAATGCTAATTACTGTAACCAACTGGCAATGATGCATCCAAAATTAAATGGCCTGTGACTGAGCAGATGAACAATTTTTATAGCCCTAAGTTCAGGGAACATGGATATTCTGTCAAATTAACAGACAGTCTATTTGGTCTTAATAGGTAAATTGAAGTCTTTTAAAAGACATTTAGATGTGTTATTAAGTTATCAGTGTGAGTACAGTTCTCCTTCCAGTTTAAAGGCATCCAATTTGAATCTAAAATACCCAGAGCCTATTACAGCAAAAAACCAAAAAACAAAAAAAGAACAAGAAAAGAAAAAGAAAAAAAAAAATCACAGCCCATATAAACTTCATTTTCAGGAGAAGATGCAACATGGCCTCTGCTCCTACTCTAGGTTCCTGCTTCTCTCTTTGTACTCAGGCAAAATTCCCACTGAAGTCAGAAGTGCTTGAGCAAAGAGCCCTCCAGGCACAGGCACTGCAGACTGCCTCCCCTGAGGTACTTGGTCTTCAATTCCAGGGAAATTTGGGGCCTTTTCAGGAGAATATCGTAAGATCAAAGTTTTTGCTTGACTCTCTACAATGAGCGTTAACAAGCAAATCAAAGCAAAGGCCAGACATAAGTAGTCCTTGATTTTTGCTGATCACACTTCATGAATGAATTACCCATATATTTCAGCACAGATGATATACCAGTCCAGCTTTCCTACAAGCACTCTCAACAAATATATGTATTCATCAGCTGCCTTTACTATCCTTTTTTAAGTCGCCACAACTCTATTCCTGAATAAGAGAAAATACTTGAGAAAACGGAAAAAAAAATGTAAATAAACTATGTAGAAGAAAGTTCTGAAAAACATTTTTTATTGTCAGAGTGTAATCCTTTTCAAAGGATGTTTTATAGCAAGTGAGACTTACAAAGAAAGCGATTGGTGCAATATACCAGGCAGAATGGTTCATTTACAAATTAGTCAGTAAGCAAGACAGGCTGGTTTCAGGGAGAGCAGATCTGTAAGCAAGTCTGGCTTCATCTCCCCCCAGATGATAAACAGCTGGATCTAAAACACAAAGAGCTTAGGATATGATTACAAAAATGTCACTGAAATCAAGACTTCCAGTTATTTGTCAGTTTCATTTTTATTTTTATTTTTGCTTTTTGCTGATCAAATTGAATTGAAACACAGATCTCTCTTAATTCCAGATTCCCAGTATAAAGTATGGGATTCACCTCATTTGTCTTAAGACATATTTACAATGTCTGGGCTACTCACCCTAGGGTCCCTTTATAGTCAATGGAGAAAAACTAGGCACTTTTAGAATGTAACTCATCTAATCTATTTAGGATGTTTATCTTAAGAAATGATGCATCATTTGCTCTGTTTCTCTGCAGTGACTCTCAGATGCGTTTGGAGAGATTTGGTCTTATGTCGATGTCTACATCTTTTGGCTGGGTGAAGAAGAATCTACAAAAAATCTCTCATTCATTTTTCAGATACTCAGGATGAAAGCTGCATACCCTTCATGAAGGGTTCTTCACAGGTTCCTTGAAGAGCAAATGCACCTAGGAGAAGTCCCCTTCGTGGCCACCAGGACTCGTGCAGTCTCCATCTCCCTCATGCACAGTGAGTGCAGAGGGGCAGGGGGAGCTGCAGGGACGAGCCAACCAAGGAGCGAAGCTGGCAGAACAGCTGCAGCCACCGTTCAAGCGGGAATTGATGGATATCGATAACATCATCTGAATACCTCTGCAGTTTTCACAGTGGACCCTCTCTCCCCTTCACTTATTGGTTGTTTTCTTCAATTGTTTCTATCTTTGCTTTCCATTTTTCCATTTACCTCCTAACATAACCCCCCTGGATAGATTTAAAAAACAATAACACAAAGCTTATAAAACTCCAGCAGTTCCTGGATATATGTTATATCCTTCCCTCCCTTCCTCTCTTGTCTATTTAAGATCTGTACAGCAGTCTATTTCTTAACAGTGTTTTTCCTGAAACTAGCCTCAAAGGCAAAGTCTACATTTACCTGAGCTGTGGTGTCCCCCGAGCACTCTGAAGTCTCTGAAGTCGTGTCTAACAAGCTATCATGAACTATTAAAAATGGGGTGGGGTGTTTCTGTTTCAATCTGGTAACCTTACCGTAACAGACAACAAGAAAAATAACTTGAGTTCTAAACATCTGTGTTAAGTTTTATTGCAATGAAGAGACAGAGAAACTGGGACTGCTGATTTCAGAGGTAAGTCAAACAGGAAGACCTGGCATTGATTTGGCATAGCATCTTGCATAACCTGCTGACGAATACCTGGTCCTGCAAGGAGCCATATGCATTGCCCTCGTTACCACTGTATTCCAGAGGTCTCTGACTCTGAGCCAAGGGTAAATATATGCATCAACAAAAGGCAAAACAACACTTTTTTTACATTTTTAACAAGAAATCTATTTGGAAGCCTTTCAAAGATCAGCTGAATTTATTAAATCAACTCAATCCAATTAATAAGACAGAAATATCTACTGCATATACTAGCAAGAAAGATGATATTTTTCTCCTACATATATTAAGAAGTTAAAATTATCTCAATGAAACACACAGCTTTGAATATTCTGGATTAAAAGAACTTTGTGTCTTTAGGGAGATATCAAAATTAAAAAAAAAAGAAAAAAATATTTCCATAAACTAGTAGCTCATATTCAACCACAGGAATCGTTCTCAGAAGTACCAGAGCTGTTGACACAATGTGTCACAATGTTTCAGTGCAAGAACTCCAATTGGGCCATTTTGCAGGTGTTGCAGCAAAAAGCCAGGAAGAGCTAGGGCATTGTTAAAATCATCTCTCTCTATTGTTTTGCAGCTTTTCCTTTTCTTCCTTTCTGCCAGGAAAAACTGTCCAGGACTGCCGAGTTTAGTACAAAACTTAACACACTGCTCACATTCACCCTAGCATCTGTCAAAACACAGGATAAAGAGACAGCTGGTTCAGACTGCCACACTATTGTAAAGAAGTGCTCAGAGGATATTTACTAGATCTCCTTAGCATCCCTCTTATTTGAAGATATCAACTGCGACTGAACTTAGAAACTGATTCTGATTTTGCAACATGCAGGGAACAGACAGGGATCTTTTTAAGGATATAAACAGAGTAACTTAATGCATCCCCCACGGCTAGCACTCCTGGGCTGGACGTGACTGTCCCCATAGCAGACAATTACATACAAACACTCCTTGATTTGCCACAGTGCAGAACAAACAACTTACGTGCGAGATCTTGATGTCTCATGGACAGAGAAAGCTAAAAATGAGTTTGACTTTGCAGCAAACAGATGAGGAGAACAGGGGTAGCAAACAGATCAGAGACAGTAAGAACTTATTTATAAGATAAGATCTTATCTTATTTACCAATCTGATTTATAAATAGTCAGAGCTATTTATAAAACAAATGTGTTATTTGGATGCTCTTTGTACATTGTCTCTGACATGACCCCTATGGGACGACTTTTCTGAAAGGGCAGAAAAGCCCTGGGTACAAAACTCCACAAACTCTACAAACTGAGATTTAAAGGAAGGGGTCTGTGAACTTGCTGTAGTCTGATTTCATTTTTTTTAAGGGAAAAATTAGTTCTGTGGACATGCCAAAATATATGAGCATGCTACATTACACTTCAGCAGAAAATATGGTAAATAGAACAGTTTGATTGGGGAATAGGACTCCAAAAAGGAATTTTGGATTCAAGGACCTGAACTGTGTTTTTCTCAATCTTAAATACGTGAATAGTCAGAAAAATGATCCATTCTCCATTTTATACACACTGATGTCAGCAAAAATAAGGATTGCTGACAGGGGTTCATATGACTCCACTTTGTATGGATGCTGAGGAGCACACCAGGACACTGTTGCTCATGATTTGAAGCTGTATTTCTAAGCCTCCCAGAAGAGCTGTGTCAGAATAACCATGGTTTTGGAATGACAACAGGTAACCAGTTTTGATTTCAACATTAAAGATGAGGCTAGGGATTTTTTAGAGATGTAAAACATACAGTTCCTACATGACATCACTCTGAAGTCTTCATTCAAGGGAGATTTTAGGAAACAGTGAACTATCTTAAAACACTTTTTATAAGAGAATAGGATGGAATACCCAAACATACTGCAGAAGCTGTAGCAAGTCTGTCATTTAGATATGCCTGGCAAGGAGAAATTGGTCATTCTCAGTGTGAAGCAAAGTATGCAAAGTAAAACACAAAGTGTGGTGTGGAAAATGATTCATTCTGCTCAGTGAATGCTTCAGGTCACTCTTCAGCTGTGTGCTCTTACCCCAATAAGTCCATATCTAATAGTGTTTCTTAAATTTTAACAGTAAGCACAAGCCAAAAGAAACAGAAGATTTAACTGACAGAGAAGGAGATTATTAGATGCAACTGGAACAAGAATGAACATTACTTGCATGTTACTGCTTTAGCAGTGCTGCAGGCATGGGAAACGTGCTATATGCAGGATTGTTTCCACTCCAGGTGCTCAGACAAAAGAGCCCAGACACTTCCGTACAGCATTTTTCTTTAAAAATCCTTACAGAGTTTCTCTTTACAAATGCAGCTCCTGCAAAAGCAAGTATTGGGTTCACGCCCAGGCATAAAAGGTGCAGTAGAAGAGCACTTCCAGGTACTTTCCCCATCCTGGAGTGGTCACTGCCTCATGTATGACCTCCATGACACGGCCTACAGCAGGACAAGGGCACACTTGATATATCTACCCACGAGCACATCTACTCACATGGCTTGTCTGCAGCTTGGGAGAGGCCGAAGAGCAGACACAGCACTGGATGGCCATCAGGAACACATTACTACCTGTGATGGACTAACAGGAATCGGGAACACAACCACTGAGGGTGGGATGGGAAACCCCAGAGCCCTATTTTCTTCCCTCAAAAAAATCCTCATATACTTTCAAATCACTCCTTTTGCCTGAGATGACAGTGGCCTGCAACTTCCAACTAAAGAGGCTTTTCCAGGTGAGAGATGCCAGCCAGAAGGCCCTACCAGTATGCACTGTTGGTACTCAGGACCTTTCAGGATGAGGTGACAAGCCTGCCAAAAGGTGGCACAATGTGCAGTGACTGCATTGTTAGCTGGCTGCTCAAATTAAATTTTAATAGAACTTTTAAAAATAATTTCAGCGTAAACCACAATGTATGTGAGTGAGGCTAAATTAATAAAAAACTATCTTTCAAGAATGAAAAATAAATGTAATCTGAGATCAATATTTATGAAGCTGTGATTAATTGACTGATGACCAAATGATTACAAACTTCTGTCTGAGGCAGCTACTCAAACGTATTAGCTTTGATGGAAAAAAATTAAAAAAAAAAATACAAACTGGGTCAATGAAAGAATGCATTCCTAATCAATTTTTAATAGCACTTAAGATTTTATGATTTTTTAAACTTTCCTTTTAATAATTAATCAGAAAAATGAATCTAATTTAAACAAGGTGCTGTAAGGTGTTCTGTATCTGTTTGATGGTGTTCTTAATGAAGAAATTCAATTAGGGCTGACTTTTCATTACAAATCTCTGGTTTTAAGGAATGTTCTGATTGGCTGGTAAACATTAGAGATGGGGAGAATAACTGAGAGGAATCACACTGCTCAGCACAAGCTACTCATTAAGATTTTACACCGTTAATTCCAGCTTCCCCTTGCTTCCAAAAAAAAGGAAGAAAGAAAAAAAAAAAAAAAGAAAATGAAAATGAAAAAGAAAAGCTGTGATCTCTATGATCTCTGTAACTTTTTAAATTTTTTTCTGGTGTGTTGCACTGCTTTGCCTCATTCCTTGCTATATCCCAGGGGACAGATCCTCTGCTGGCAGCAGGCACCGTGAGGTGTACTACAAGGTTCTCATAATCACAGTTTAAATCAAGCGAAAGCCTGTCGTGCTCGCATGTATATTTTCATAGAATCATAGAATGGTTTGGGTTGGAAGGGACCTTAAAGATCATCTGGTTCCAACCCCCCTGCCATGAGAAGGGATGTCACGCACTAGATCAGGTTGGCCAGGGCCCCATCCAACCTGGTCTTGAACACCTCCAGGGATGGGACATCCACAGCTTCTCTGGGCAACCTGTTCCAGTGCCTCACTACCCTCACGGTGAAGAATTTCCTCCTAACATCTCATCTAAATCTACCCTCTTCTAGTTTAAAACTGTTTCCCTTTGCCCTATCACTATCTGCCCA